>CM065704.1:27583012-27585512 GCA_017654935.2 Phymorhynchus buccinoides
GAATGTGTCGTCTGCATCCGTGGCTTCATTCACGATTTTGGCCTGATAATCGATCTCAATAGGTACGATATGAATGGAATTCACAACTTTGTTTAATCAGATTTCAGTCATACACTAGGTGCAACGCATTTTAACCCTTTCGCCGCCAGCCATTTTTCATCCAAAAATTACCATTAAACGTAAATGGGTAGAGAAAATAAAATATCTGCAATATTGTGAATTCCTCTGTGACATATTTAACATTAGGCCTATCCTTGCCTCCCAAAATTAAGAAAGTATGGTCTTTGGATAACAGGTCCTGATTTGATGTCTTTTAGTGACATGGGTGTGGTGCTAAAATGCGACATTGGCGGTGAAAGGGTTAAGGCGCAGGGGTCGGTCTCAGTTAAGGCAAAAAGTATCGCCTTGAAGTCCGTAAAATACAGTAATGGTTCCCCTGGTATCCCTAAGAAAGAAATAAAACCTGAAACCATGATGACCAACATACAGACCTGCCTACTTGGAATTTTCCCAATCAGTAGCCCAGCCATCAATTTTCAGTAGCATGGCAAATTTTTCCATAGAATCCACAAACAACGGTAATCGATTTGTTCTCTTCCTGGGCCGAAACGCACTGCTTAATATGTTTCGCCGATTGAACGTGTTGACGGCAATCGTCTCTACCGCCATGATTCACAGAGAAGTCCGCATGGCAGAGGTTGCGCTGCTGCGAGCATGGTTCGCACCGAGTCAACTTCTGACGATGCAAGGCCACTCCTCCGTGTAAGCTAGTTTAAAAACTTGTGCGGCAGGCCGATGTTTTTTCTTAGAACAAGATGGTGTGCCAGATGATTTTCGTTTTCTGGTTTGGGTTCGTTTTTCTTTGTTTGAAACATCTCCCGAATCGCTACTGCTGCTGGAGTCCGCCATTTTTTTCAGAGAAAGTAATAAGAACACATGCGCAGTCACTTTGATAAAAACGGAAGTGACTAGGTTATTGCGCATGACACGGCGTCTGCTCTTAGAAACCGACAAAACCGGGAACGGCATAAGCAAAAATAAAATGCGGTGGCAATTTGTTTTTTCCGTAGCAACGTTAAGGTTGCCGTAGCTCCGTAGTAAAGCTTTATTTTTCGTAGCTGCTACAGCCAAATCGTAGCAGTAGGCAGGTCTGAACATATGAAGTTTGAGTAACCAACAGGAAAATCAGGTTCCACAAGGAAGACATGACGTCCACAAGACTTTCAACTGCATGCAGTAACCCAAACATTTGCTTGAACTTTCTTGCCAAAACCCAACGTACAAAAGGATGGTAGCATATTAACTCATTGAAGTCGTTCCGGCCACATAGGTGCGGAATTAATAGATAGCTGTCAATTTGATGTATTTGCTTCAAGGGAAGTAAATCTGTGTGCACATCACACCTTGGTCACTTATAAACTCGCTTCGCTCCCTTAGACCACAATTTTGCCTCTGACTTTGCTTTTGTAGTGATTTGTTGTGGGGAAACCAATTGGTGTGGAGAGTTTTTCTATATAAAGTCTCTATATAAAAATGTCTGATCTACCACTTCCCTATGTCTAAACCTGAAGTAAAAACCCGTAATCTTCTTTCAATTCTCCTTTTGTTTATGTATGTTTTGTTTGTGTGTATGGCTGGAGTGATTTGTGATTTTTTTTAATAATTCAAAATTTGTGAGTTTTTTGCCTGAAATATCCAGTTGCCTGAAAATCCAGTTGCCTGAAACTGCATCCAGTTGCCTGAAATGCCAGTTGCCTGAAACTGCAGCCAGTTGCCTGAAACTGTGCCCAGTTGCCTGAAGCTGCACCCAGTTGCCTGAAACTGTGCCCAGTTGCCTGAAACTGTGCCCAGTTGCCTGAAACTGCATCCAGTTGCCTGAAACTGCATCCAGTTGCCTGAAACTGCGTCCAGTTGCCTGAAACTGCATCCAGTTGCCTGAAACTGCATCCAGTTGCCTGAAACTGCATCTAGTTGCCCGAAACTGCATCTAGTTGCCTAAATTCAGGCTTCAGGCACACCCACATGCTTACCTGCATCATAACAGTCTTCCTTTCTTTTTCCCCTTGGAATCATCGGTTTCACAACAAATTGGGAGCCTTGAATTCTTGTTCTTTTTTTTTCTTTTTTACCTGGGGATATCATTTTGTTTGTGCTTACCTGGGGGTGACCCGGCGCGTTGCACAGCACACTGGACACGATGTGAAGCTGGTTGGAGAAAGTCAATACCTTGTCCGCCTCCTTCCTCAGGTCCTCAGCACTCCTGTGCATGAAATTGAAAGAGTGCGTGCACACAAACACATACACATACAGAGACACATATACACACACACTTGTACACACAGAGAGGCAAGCAACACATACAAGCAGGCAAGTGTGAGCGTGTGCGCGCACACATACACAAAACGCGCACACATTCAAGCATAGATGAGTATTGTTATGCATCCGGGCATGTTCATAATAACAATGCTTTGAGCAATTCTGTCAATGAACAACAAAATAA
>CM065704.1:27590512-27600512 GCA_017654935.2 Phymorhynchus buccinoides
ACTTTGGGAGATGATGTCGCATTTCTGCACCACACTGACTTAACACCAATGTCACTCAAACTAAAAGGCACGAAATTAGGATCTGTTATCCATTGACCTTATGTTGTTAACTTTGGGAGATGATGTCGCATTTCTGCACCACACTGACTTAACACCAATGTCACTCAAACTAAAAGGCACGAAATTAGGATCTGTTATCCATTGACCTTATGTTGTTAACTTTGGGAGATGATGTCGCATTTCTGCACCACACTGACTTAACACCAATGTCACTCAAACAAAAAGGCACGAAATTAGGATCTGTTATCCGATGACCTTATGTTGTTAACTTTGGGAGATGATGTCGCATTTCTGCACCACACTGACTTAACACCAATGTCACTCAAACTAAAAAGGCACGAAATTAGGATCTGTTATCCAGTGACCTTATGTTGTTAACTTTGGGAGATGATGTCGCATTTCTGCACCACGCTGACTTAACACCAATGTCACTCAAACTAAAAGGCACGAAATTAGGATCTGTTATCCAGTGACCTTATGTTGTTAACTTTGGGAGATGATGTCGCATTTCTGCACCACACTGACTTAACACCAATGTCACTCAAACTAAAAGGCACGAAATTAGGATCTGTTATCCAGTGACCTTATGTTGTTAACTTTGGGAGATGATGTCGCATTTCTGCACCACACTGACTTAACACCCAATGTCACTTAAAAGGCATGAAATTAGGATCTGTTATCCAGTGACCATGATGTCGCATTTCTGACTTAACACCAATGTCACTCAAACTAAAAGGCACGAAATTAGGATCTGTTATGTTGTTAACTTTGGGAGATGATGTCGCATTTCTGCACCACACTGACTTAACACCAATGTCACTCAAACTAAAAGGCACGAAATTAGGATCTGTTATCCAGTGACCTTATGTTGTTAACTTTGGGAGATGATGTCGCATTTCTGCACCACACTGACTTAACACCAATGTCACTCAAACTAAAAGGCACGAAATTAGGATCTGTTATCCATTGACCTTATGTTGTTAACTTTGGGAGATGATGTCGCATTTCTGCACCACACTGACTTAACACCAATGTCACTCAAACTAAAAGGCACGAAATTAGGATCTGTTATCCAGTGACCTTATGTTGTTAACTTTGGGAGATGATGTCGCATTTCTGCACCACACTGACTTAACACCAATGTCACTCAAACTAAAAGGCACGAAATTAGGATCTGTTATCCAGTGACCTTATGTTGTTAACTTTGGGAGATGATGTCGCATTTCTGCACCACACTGACTTAACACCAATGTCACTCAAACTTGAAATTAGGATCTGTTTGTTATCCATTGACCTTATGTTGTTAACTTTGGGAGATGATGTCGCATTTCTGCACCACGCTGACTTAACACCAATGTCACTCAAACAAAAAGGCACGAAATTAGGATCTGTTATCCAGTGACCTTATGTTGTTAACTTTGGGAGATGATGTCGCATTTCTGCACCACACTGACTTAACACCAATGTCACTCAAACTAAAAGGCACGAAATTAGGATCTGTTATCCAGTGACCTTATGTTGTTAACTTTGGGAGATGATGTCGCATTTCTGCACCACACTGACTTAACACCAATGTCACTCAAAAACTAAAAGGCACTCAAACTAAAAGGCACGAAATTAGGATCTGTTATCCAGTGACCTTATGTTGTTAACTTTGGGAGATGATGTCGCATTTCTGCACCACACTGACTTAACACCAATTCACTCAAACTAAAAGGCACGAAATTAGGATCTGTTATCCAGTGACCTTATGTTGTTAACTTTGGGAGATGATGTCGCATTTCTGCACCACGCTGACTTAACACCAATGTCACTCAAACAAAAAGGCACGAAATTAGGATCTGTTATCCAATGACCTTATGTTTGTTAACTTTGGGAGATGATGTCGCATTTCTGCACCACACTGACTTAACACCAATGTCACTCAAACTAAAAGGCACGAAATTAGGATCTGTTATCCAGTGACCTTATGTTGTTAACTTTGGGAGATGATGTCGCATTTCTGCACCACGCTGACTTAACACCAATGTCACTCAAACTAAAAGGCACGAAATTAGGATCTGTTATCCAGTGACCTTATGTTGTTAACTTTGGGAGATGATGTCGCATTTCTGCACCACACTGACTTAACACCAATGTCACTCAAACTAAAAGGCACGAAATTAGGATCTGTTATCCAGTGACCTTATGTTGTTAACTTTGGGAGATGATGTCGCATTTCTGCACCACACTGACTTAACACCAATGTCACTCAAACAAAAAGGCACGAAATTAGGATCTGTTATCCGATGACCTTATGTTGTTAACTTTGGGAGATGATGTCGCATTTCTGCACCACACTGACTTAACACCAATGTCACTCAAACAAAAAGGCACGAAAATAGGATCTGTTATCCGATGACCTTATGTTGTTAATGTTGGGAGATAAGGAAAGGCCTTATTTGATACATGTCATAGGGCGGCAATTCACAGTATTGCAGATGCCGACTTTTCTTTACCCATGTAAGTTTGGCAGACATTTTTGGCTACAAAATGGCTGGCGGCGAAAGGGTTACAGTACAGATGTTTGACTGCTCAGTGTGCTTCATTTCTTTTACGACCGTTAGAACAAACTCCAAATCAGCACCCTATGTTTAGGGGTATGCATTAAAAAAGAAATCTAGCAGCCTGGCCCGTTTCATTCAACTGTGTCCAAGTTTCATCACAAGCAACCCTCTCTGTATAATGTCTTTCTATTCTTCTCTTTCCCCTTCTGTTTGTCTGTCCATCTGTCTGTCTCTCTCTATGTACGTTTTCCAGGTGTCTGTGGTTTTGTTCTGGCCAAATTCACACCAACTGTGCCACAGTTCTAGAGTTCCTAAACACAAGACGCACATGCACTGTATGCAAACTCTCTCTCTCCTTCACTCTCCTTTCCTACCCTTGCCCCTTTCTTTTTTCCATTTTCCATCTAACCCTGTTTCTTTATTCAGTCTTTTATAAACCTCACTCCGTGTCTTCCCGGAGTCTTTGACTCTCTTCCAGCCATAGTTACATAGTAACAACAGCTGAGACACAATCCCAACACACAAGAGTTGAAGACAGAAAACACACACACACACACACACACGCATGAACAGTGGTCCGTCTAATATCACGAGAAGTGGATAGACGTTAAATGAAAGACACAAACACACGCACGCACGCACACGCACACACGCACACACACGCACGCACACACACACACACACACACGCACTCACACACTCACACGCACGCACACGCACACGCACACGCACACACACACAATCTTTCTCATTCTTTCTCCATCTCTCCAACACCTCTCTCTCTCTCTCTCACCTCTGTCCACTACTGGGCTTTGCGGGGGTCCCCCCCTGCAACAACTCTCCTCTAGCCAAATCCACAGCGACCGAAGGGGACGCCGAAGCTGAAGCTGCTCGTGATCCACCACCACCACCACCACCAATACCACCAGCAGATACAGAAGACCCCCCCACTGCAGAAGCTGCAGTATTTCTGCGGTGATGTATGTGATGCCTAGGGGATCCAGACACGCTAAGGTTGGCTCCAGGAAGAGAAGAAGTAGCAGCAGAGGCGGAGGGGGAGCTACTAGCATGGAGTGCTGTAGTTGGGTGGCTGGCTGGCGACGATTCGGTTGGTAGAGCTGTCAGCTGTTTCTCCAGTTCTGGGCAATGATGAGGATGGTGATGATGAGGATGAGGAGGATGAGGAGAAGGATTTTGTTGATAAAGGTGATGATCATGCACGGGCTCGCACACACACACACACACATGTGCACATGCAAACTGTCACACACATTATGTGAGCACACATGCACATGTGTGCGCACACGCACAAGTCACACACAATATTAAGTGCACACACACACATGCATGCAGACACACACACATACACATGAGATAAATGAACATAATACTGCACATGCGCACAACACCCACACAAACACAAGTGCACATGAGCAATGCAAACACACAGTTACACATCCCACCCCAACCTACACACACACCAGTCTTGAGACACACACACACAGAGTAACGCTCACACACACACACAAAAAAGAAGGAAAAAAAAGAGTAACACTCACAGAGACCCTCCACCCACACACACAAAACACCACCCCACACACACCACAGTCGTGAGAAGTAATACTAACTGACCGTTGATGACCGAAGGCTTAACGTCGCTCATGGACCTTAACGTGGACAGCAGACAGTGCGCCCTGGCCCCCCACTCTGTGCCGGCTTTCTGCACCTCCCTGTGACTCTTCTCCCCCCCTATGCCTGCAACCGACATGACAGCTCCTCAACAACCATCATCGACAACTCTTGGAGAGGCGCACTTGGAGATATATCTAGACCATGATCAAACTGTGGATCTGGACCTCACAAGCCAGGGTGTGGCTGCAAGTTGGGATTCGGAATGAGCGGCGTGGGAGCAACGCCCACTGTACAGCCCGGAGGTGGTTCATGGTATTCAGTAAACACACATTTTGTTCATTTAATTCTTTCTAGGCAGTGGCCAGTTAGCTTGGCAGGTACTGTGCGCCTGCTCGCCTGCCTTTCCTTACGGCCATTGCCAACATCATGATTGGGGCAACATTGTGACATTCTAAAAAAAAAAAAGTTTTTGTTCTGCTTGTTGAGAGTGCACGCGTGCGTGTGGAACAATTTGATAATGATATATACATGGTGACAAAAGTTTGTCTATGAGTATGACGTCGCAAAAGTGTGTCTATGAGTATGACGTCGCAAACGTTTGTCTATGAGTATGACGTCGCAAACGTTTGTCTATGAGTATGACGTCGCAAAAGTTTGTTTATGAGTATGACGTCGCAAAAGTTTGTTTATGAGTATGACATCGCAAAAGTTTGTCTATGAGTATGACGTCGCAAAAGTTTGTCTATGAGTATGACGTCGCTCCGAGTCTTTGAAACAAGGCTTCAGAAAATAATGACGAAAAATTCAGCAAGTAGCTGAGTGTTGTCAGTCTTTTGCTTCTTTTTTCTTGTTTTTGTGTGTTTTCTTAATGGTGTTTATTTGATAAGCAACAGCCTCTTGCCATACATCAATAAAATTAAAAAAAGGGCATAACCTGAACTTTACACTTCTTACTTTTTCAAAGATGTCTGAGCACTATTATTCCGTACACCACAGTAGGGAAAACCAGATAAGTTTTTTAAAAGTTCTGATGTTTCTCCATAACCACTGCGGCAACTGACCATAGCTGTATCAACGGTGACCAGCAAACGGACAGGCTACAAGTGGCAAAATCGTCACCAGCCACCAGCGCTGGATAAGGCTAGAAAAAGTTAACTTTTTCACTTCGTAGCACGCACATATGCATGCTAGAAGCTTCCTCTGTTCAGTATGCAGCACACATATATGTGTGGTGACTTTGACTATGAACAGTGAATGTCTAAGCATGGTCTAATGGAAAACACTTCTTTATGTACATTCAGCAATCAGTTATCTGTCTTCTGAGTGCTTTCTCTTGAGCAAACCTGGTCTAAATTGGTCACAAGCAGCTTTTCAAAAGACTAACCGAAAGCGCGGCCAATAGTAGCAAAGAGGCAAAAAAACACCATTGGAACAAGATGGGTATGTTTGTGTTCCTGCATTTCCAGTATGAAAATGGAAAAAAATAAGCACAGAAACTTGATGTAGTTATAGCTAGAGACTTGTTCTGTCCAACAATACCAAACACTCACACTTGATAAGCAAACAAAGAAAGGAAAAGTAGAGATAAAATTTGTCGATTCTACTACGTCTGTGGTGAAAAGCAACTGGGAATTAGTACGGGGTCCCCAGACAAGAAAGGTGTCCAGACCCAACACCACTGAGGGAAAAACTGCACAGAAACCTAACTAAATCTCCAGGCGACTGCTGCATTCGTGCGGGGGCTGCTGGCATCTCCATCTGATGTGATCGACGAAGAAGAAGAAGTACGGGGTGAAAGAGTTAAACAATAGCAAGACCGCTATTAAATTCACCCGAAAGGCGATCCCTATCTTCACCTGACAGGTAATCGGTGGCGGCCTCCATGGCGGGGGGCAGCAGCTGGGTCATGGCGTCCAGGCAGCGGCGGACCGTGGCCCTGTGCTGGAGGTCCGCGGACAGTTGGATGGCCTGCAGTGATCGCTGGCTGACCGCCTTCATCCCGCCCTGCAGCGCTTGGCATCCCGCTGGGGCCGCCCCTTCCCCTGCCCACGCAACATTAACTCATTCAAGTCGTTATGGCCATATATGCAGGGATGTGAGTGGACCGAAAACAAAAAAGCGTAGCCGATGGCATTGTCAAAAGTACTCAAACAAATCTTTTGTCTGCGACATCAAATTTGCGGCTTGTCTTCACGGATCTTACAGTCCGATACACTTTCATCCAGCCAAGCCCTGTCAAATTTGTGTTGGCATCCTTTGTTAATCTCCTCTTTCTTCAATCTATGATGACTGTGATGTATCATTTTCATGATTGAAAATGAAAACATTCACGCTGCAATCTTCTTTCGCCTTCACCGTGCACATAAGAAAGTCTATCAAATTCAACACTCTGTACGATCTTGTCTCCTCTCTGTAAGTTTTGTTTTTCCTTTTTTAGAATTAGGCAGTCGAATAAAAAAAAGCGTATTTACGCACTTACGCGTAACTCTCACATCCCTGTATATGTCCGGAATTTATAGACAGCTGTCAATCTGATGCATTTACTTCAAGGGAAGTAAGTCTGTGTGCACACCATATATGGTCACTTCTAAACTCGCCTCGCTCCCTTAGACCACAATTTTGCCTCTGATTTTGCTTTTGTAGAGGTTTGTTGTAGGGAACCAATCAGTGTAGAGTTTTTCTATATAAAGTCTATATATATAAAAAAAAGTCTGATCTACCACTTCCTTATGTCTAAACCTGAAGTAAAAACACATAATCTTCCTTCATTTCTCCTTTTGTTTATGTATGTTTTGTTTGTGTGTATGGCTGGAGTGATTTGTGAGTTTTTTTAATAATTCCAAATCGTTGCGATGCGAATGAGTTAACTTGACTTGATTTTCTCTACATGGGTGCAACTCCCCCAAAATGATGAATGAAAAGAAAATGAAGGGCAGGGATCCAGGTTCCCTTCCTTGGCATATTCACACTTGGTCGTCCTTTCAAAGCAAACAGTTATGGCACCAGACAAGGTATGACTGAGGCATGTCAAAATAGAGTCATGGACGAACTCTTGAGCATTTTAAACCTTCTAGAGTTAGGTCCCCATTAACCGGGGCTTTACATAATAGGAAAAGGTCACAAGGGGCTGAGTGATAAGTCAGAGAAATATTTATTAGGTATTAGGTACTTCATAGTCACAGAGGCGTCTCTGTGAAATTCGGGTCGCTCCCACCTGGAGAGTGCGTCGCAGCCAGAGGCGCGCCACCCTTTTTTCTTTTTTTTTGCATGCGACTTTTGTGTGACTGATGAGGAAGGAAAGGGGGGGGGCGGTAAATTTTGACCAAATGAACTTTTTCGTTGCCACTGGGTTTAACTTGTGCTAAGTGCATGGGCACACAGGACCTCGGTTTATCGTCTCATCCGAAAGACTCCACATTCAGACCGCAAGGCCTAGTGCAAAGTGAGAGGAAAAATCCCCTGTACCCAGGTTCGAACTCGGGTTTACTTGACACAAGGCGAGCGCGCTACCACTGTGCCACTCTACACTAAATAATAACTACAATAAGTAGGTGGGCAACCAACTGAACCATGTTTTCTTGCTGAATGTCCAAAACAGCTGCAGTGTCTCCTCGGTTGGTTGCCTCCTGACGGCCTAACATAGATTCGCTCCCCTTGGACTGCTGGTCTCGGATTCTGCGACCTGAACAAACCCGGGTGTAGCTGCGAATTGGGATTGGGAACGAGCGGCGTGGGAGCAACGCCACTGTACAGCCCAGAAGATGGGACAGCAAAAAACAACAACCCAAAAAACAAAACAAAAACAGGTGCAGCTCTGTGGTTACTTGCGTTGTCATGGTTAGGTAAGACCAGTGCATGGACTGCATATTCCAAAGCACCTTGGGGTACATAGGTTACTATGTTTCAATCTCCGCTGATAGCCCTTCTCTCTAAGAGGTTAACTGAGGCCATTTAACAAGGTTTTGAGAAGGAAAAAAACCAGCAGCTATTTGTTTGGTAAGGTGTAGAGTGGCACAGAGGCAACGCATTCACCTCGTGAGCAATAAACCCGAGTTTGAACCTGGGTACAGGGGATTTTTTTTTTATCTCACTCTGCACTAGGCCTTATGGTCTGAACGTGGAGTCTTTCGGATGAGACGATAAACCAAGGTCCCATGTGCCCATGCACTTAGCACATGCTAAACCCACTGGCAACGAAAAAAATTGTCATTTAGTCACAATTTACCACCACCACCCTCCCTCATTTTCCTCCCTCATCAGTCACAAAAATCGCATGCCAAATTTTTTTTTTAATGTGGCGCGCCTCTGGCTGCGACGCGCTCTCCAGGTGGGAGCAACCCGAATTTCATAGAGACGCCTCTTTGACTATAAAGTACCAACCAAATACTCCATCAGCAGGGAGAAAGAGAAAAGAGAAAACCTACACTGACCTGGTGAAGGAGGGGTGGAGAGCAGCAGGTTGGTGACCAGCGTGGAGTATCTGTGGCAATGTCTGTGCACAAACTGCTCTGCTGCAATGGCCTGGCAACAAACAAACATACAGACTCATTTACAACAAGACTTTTGACTACAGACAAACCCCTATTTTACGACCCTCTGTTAAGCGACCACCTCTCATTTGATGAGACCGGATTTGTTGGCACAGATGCATTTTACTATGTAAACGACCTATCTTAAACGACTTCCTCTAAAACACGACTTACGACCGCCATTTTGTTGGTTTTTACGACCGTTGTTGTCGTCTGCATAGACTTCGAGCAAAGGGAAACAACCACGGTCAAGGGCCTGAAAGCGGAGTCGCTTCCCTTGTTGTAGAAAAGATGGCGGAGAGCGTAGGAAAAGCACGAAAACCACTGACTTTGAAAAAGAAAACCACTGACTTTGGACGAGAGTGGAGGTGATTAAAAGAAGTCGGCAAAGTGAAACTGTAATATCGATTGCACAATCCTATGGAGTTGGAAAGACTCAAATCCAGTTTTAATATGTCATTGTATGTGTGCATGAAGAAGAGAGTATGAACTGTGCTGAACTTTTTCTTTCTACGGCTGCCAGTGAAAACCTCAGTCATACGACCTCTCCAATTTACGACCGGTTTTTCCGGACATTTTGGAAGTCTTAAAATAGAGGTTTGTCTGTACCAGTAAGTTGATGAAAAACAAATTCACACTTCAAATATACAAACACTGTCACAAAAAGCCTCTTAACTATGATGATTTAAAAAAAAGAAATGTGTTCTCTTCAAAGGAAAGGGGATTTTATGACACCTTTTCACCCACACTTGAAAGTTACATTTCTCAAAATGTACACAACTACAACTGGCCTTGATGCAATCAACAGTACACAGAGAGAGGTGTTTATTTAATACTAGAAGGCATAGAGACTTCAGTGCAACGGCCACTGGCGATTGTGGACAGTTTTGGCCAGTCAGTTGCATAAAGAGGATTGATAATACTTTCTGGCTTCTTCTTCTTCGCCTCAGGCAGCCAACTTCATCAGGCTGAAGATTCTGCTGCACTTTGGGGGGTAGTAAGAAGACAAGAAATTAGAAAGCTGAGGAGATAGAAGTAGCCTAATGGAAAGGAAAGGAAACATAAAATAAAACTAGTGTGGATCTGTAAAAAAAAAAGGTGGACCATAGCCTTTATTTCGTAGTATCTGGGCAAGACCAATCCGGCTTGTAGCGGTCCTCTGGGGCGAACCCCGACTGGCACAGCTTACACCCAAGAAGAATGATAGTCGTTCCCCAGCATTCCGACCATGCA
>CM065704.1:27605512-27635512 GCA_017654935.2 Phymorhynchus buccinoides
TGGTCGGTGACAGCTTGAGCGATGTTCTCTATCATCAGAAGCCAGTCTCCTACCGCTACGTCTATCATTATCACCAGTCTACGGCACTGCACACACATAGAATGACAGACATATAGACACACACATACACAGTGACACACACATTCTCTACCATCAGTAGTCAGTTGGTATTCGAGAGGTAGACAGAGACACACACACACACATTCTCTATCATCAGTAGCCAGTCTCCTACCGCTACGTCCACCACTATCACCAGTCTACGGCACAGTACACACACACACACAGAGACATAGACATACAGATAAACACACACACATGAATGCACACACACACACACACAAACACATTCTCTACTATCATCTGTAGCCAGTTACCCACAGATATATCTACACATACCACTTTCAGAAGATAATGACAGCTTAATCTGTTTCAGTTTAAGAAAAATGTACCCCCAAAATAACAACAACAAAACAAACAACTATTATTCAATGATCCAATGATGAAATAATTCCTGACTCTTTGCCCTATGTCTTTTCTTCAAACACACTCAGGCTTACTTAGTACTCAGGCATAAGCACTGGTTTGTGTGGGGTTTTTTTTCTCAGGTACGGTGGAACCTCCCTTATAAGACCTACTTCTCTGAGAGATTGCCCTTCTTTGTAAGTATTAAAATTACCTCCCTTACAAGACCCCTCCTTTATAAGTATAAGGGAGGTAATTTTAATACTTACAAAGAAGGGCAATCTCTCAGAGAAGTAGGTCTTATGTGGGAGGGTCTTATAATGGGAGGTCTTAATAGGGAGGTTCCACTGTATTTCAAAACTGTTGGGCAAATAGACTAAGCATTTTCTTTTGTGAGAATACTAAACACAATATGAAATTTATTCACTGTTCACAAAAGCTTTCAATGAAATAACAATACTGCACTCTTCAAGGACTTTATCGTCACTGGTATACCCCACCCCCTGCCCTTCCCCAACTATTATGGGAGTTCTTACAGCATTGACCCAGTCATCGGCCAGCAAGCTTTTGAAGAAATAACAAAATACTGCACTCTTCAAGGACTTTATCGTCACAGGTACACATCACCTCCACCCCCTGCCCTTCCCCAACTATTATGGGAGTTCTTACAATACAGCATTGACCCAGTCATCGGCCAGCAAGCTTTCGAAGAAATAGCAAAATACTGCACTCTTCAAGGACTTTATCGTCACAGGTACACATCACCTCCACCCCCTGCCCTTCCCCAACTATTATGGGAGTTCTTACAGCATTGACCCAGTCATCGGCAAGCAAGCTTTCGAAGAAATAACAAAATGCTGCATTCTTCAAGGACTTTATCGTCACAGGTACACCACACCCCCACCCCAAACTATTATGGGAGTTCTTACAGCATTGACCCAGTCATCGGCCAGCAGGCGAAGAGAGTCGGCCTGTCCCCGATCCCCCGCAGAGACAAACCTGCCCCACCGAACACAGCAACGTCCATCACGTGACATTGATTATCATGCCCCATAATACAATATTTTATGGACTATAAGGCGATCTTTTTTTCTCTTCAAGACTGTGACCCCTGCTCCTTACAATGTGACTGATAACATAGTAAGAAAACAGAGTAACAAAACCAAAACTATATGTTAAATTTGGGGAGTGCGCTTTATAATCAGGTGCGCCTTATGTAAAAAAAAGAAAAACATGTAAAATATGATAATCATTCCCAACATTATAATAATAATTTAAAAAATTAGACGATACCAACGCAATTTAAAGCACAAACAGCAGTGTCGAACATGCCATATTATTTTACGGACTGTGACGAGGCGCATCTAATTGTAATGTATGGCACACCCCCTAATTCTACACAAATTTATGATTTTGTTATTATAGTTTCTTACTATATGACTAGTCATGTTATAAAGTGCAGCGTTCTCAGGTTCTGATAAAAAGTATCGCCTTAGAGTCTGTAAATTACGGGTACTTGGTGGGTTAAATACCAAAAGGTGTTATCAGCCATTGCGCTATACGAGTTACCAATGCAAATTAAAACACAAAGGCCAACATGAAACATAACCGGAGATGTAAATGGCAGAAAGTCTTATCAGCCATTGCGCTATACGAGTTACCAATGCAAATTAAAACACAAAGGGCAGCATGAAACATAACTGGAGATCTAAATACAAGAAGTTCTCATCAGCCATTGCGCTATACAAGTTACCAATGCAAATTAAAACAGCAGCATGAAACTTACTTTGAAGATTATAAAAATCTATCAAAAATTATTCGACTGATAAAAAGTGATATCCACTAACTTCTATCCTTAAAACAGCATCAGGAATTGTATCCACAATTTCCTTTCAGGATCATTAAAACAACTAAATTAAAGCTAAAACACCAGCACTGCCACCACCGTCAACAACAGCGACAGTAAACAAACATGGTATTTTCTAGTCACAGAAACTCATCTCTGTGAAATTCGGGTTGCTCCCACCAGGAGAGCGCATCACTCTAGTACAGTGCCACCCATTGTTGCATGCTATGTGAGTCCGTGTCATCCATCCCATAGGTACAACACGGCCTACTCCTACCGAATAGTGGAATGGGCTTTAACGTGTGCGCAAGATTTTGTGCGTGCGTTTGTACACAGGATCTCCATCGGTGCAACTTCACAAAATGAAAAATGAAAGGCCGAGGTCTAGGGGTAATGTCCCCCTGCAGCATAAGAACAAATTTGATTTATGAAGGTATTTTAGTTTGCGTTTTTCACAATTTATACAAATGCTTATTTTAAAGTGTTTGAAAAATACAGTAGACACACAAAGACCTTGTTTGGCAAATTTTAAAAAAATAAGGAAATTGCTTTTCTGGTAAAATTCAAAAACAGGGATCTCAGTTTAAGGTCTCATCCGAAGGACCAGGAAATAGGAGTAAAGTATCTTTCCCAAGGACACAACACCGTGAACGGAGCTGGGCTCAAACCAGCGCACTCGCAAACCCGTTGGGATTACGAGCGGCGCCTCTAACCAACTACACCATGGCGCCTCTCTACACCTACACGACAACAGTAAACACAAAAAAAGACAGAAAAACAAGAGAAACAAACCTGGCGGCTTCCATCAGGAGGGGCGCCAGACGGTCCACTTCCGTCGTCAGCTGTTTCATCTCGCTGTCAACAAGACCACTGTGTCAGTACATGGGTGCAACTCCCCAAAATGAAAAAACACTGAAAGGCTGGGGTCCAGGGACCCATGGCCCCGGCAACGTACAGGGGCAGAGCCCCGTCAGACGATTCAGGGGGGCAACTTAAAAGAGAGAGATATAACGAGACAGACAGACAGTTAAAATGATAGACGGAGACAGTTTGAGTCTGATAAGCCTTGTAAAATTATTACATTACCTTTGTAAACTTCCAAGTTAGAACAACAAGACTAAGTTCAAAACGCCCCCACAGAATTTATTTTTTTAATGAAATAAAACAAAACTGAAGTTCAGTTTCTGGTCAAATTAAAAATACTGAAATCAGTGTAAAAATTAAAGAATAGCACCCATGTCAGTATGAGCTAGTGCACTGCCATTCATCACACACCCACACGCTGTGCTAGTTAGAAAAGAAACTTATGTAGTCAGCTGTTCTGTCTCACCAGACACATAGAGCTTGCTCAAAGATATGGCACTTTCCTCCCAGCTTGAAGCCACATGCTCTAACTCGTCTTTGGCCTCTCGCTGTCAAGTCTGAGTGCACTGCCTTTCATAACTCTCTGCTAGTAATAATCTATAGCTTACCGTATTTTTCGGACCGTTAGGCGCTTGTGGGTATAAGGTGAATAGGGCAATTTTCACATGTATGTGTGCGTGTGTGTGTGTGTGTGTTTCTGTGTCTTTTCTGCAAGTTGTGTACCAAGATATGCATTTTTGTGCCTTTGTATATATGTACTTTTCTATATTCTACTCATGTAAAATTTATGTACTTTTATCATGTTCTGATTGCATAAGATAATGTATATTCTATGTTGTATTTGTATTAGATACATAAAGCGCTTAGAGCCCTAAATCAGAGAATAGGCGCTATATAAATAATCATTATTTATTATTATTATTATTATTATTAAAAAAGCTTGAAAAAAATAAAGAAAAAGGCGCCCTCGTTTATAAGGCGATACACACCTCGCAAAAGAAAGACAAACTTTGAAGCCCGTATGCGTCCGGTAAACGCTTGCCGACCGTCATTACTGCTGTAATTAACGAGAGTTGGCTCCCCTTTCAAATAATCGAACTTCTGTTTGTGCTACTTCCTGTTGTTGTGTTTGGACTTTTTGAGGCGAAAACTGGTAGAATTATGGCATTTTAAGCTCTACAATGATGCTTTTTTACATCCAATGAAAGGTTATGGCATCTGTTGGACGGTATCTCGGACGATAATAGAGATTTTGAAGCATTTTAACGGGTTTTGGGTTTTTTTTTGCTGTCCCATCTTCTGGGCTGTACAGTGGCGTTGCTCCCACGCCGCTCGTTCCGAATCCCAATTCGCAGCTACACCCGGGTTTGTTCAAGTCGCAGAAACCGAGACCAGCAGTCCAAGGGGAGCGAATCTATGTTATGCCGTCAGGAGGCAATCAACCGAGGAGACACTGCACTTCTGCTGAGTCACTTCGGTGAAGTTCAGTGGAGCCTGTTCAGGACACCACCTACTAAGCCTCCTACTGACGACACTATACTCTTAGTCGCGGAGCCAGCGTGAGTGAGGTTCTCCTCCGAGGGCGCCACCACTACCGTCCACCGACAGCTCCCCATAACATACTGATCCCCATGACTTTGACCCGAACGCACCAAGGCATAGACTGGATTGGAAACCGAAACTGAGGTCACCATGAGAGCAGGGCATGCAAAAACCACAGAATTTGAGACATTTGTTTTTAATTTTATGATTGATGGAAAAATGAGGCCGATGATGATGCTATGGAGTTCCGTATCGGTCTGAGACTGCATGGCAGGGCTGTATTCTACGCTTCCTTTCATAATGATATCCCGGCGTTAACCAGGCCCGAGAACTACAGACACCTGCAGTGTTGGTCTTGCAATTAGAGCAACACTCTCAGAATCGCATCCGTTAAGCGGATGAAACTCGACTGTGTGGTTTCAGTCTTCCCATTGAGCCCATAGCCACTCACTCTGGGTAGGAGTCGGTCCAGGACCGAAAAAACCCTCGCCTCTGATTTTAACGTATTTGTCGTATCGGCGACTCGTCACCACTTACAATGTCTAGACTCACAGTAGACTGCACCGAGCTCGGCGATTGTTGCTTCTCACAATTTTGTTCACTAATAGGGCGCCCTCGTTTGAGCCCTTGTTTCTTAGTCTAAATTTAAAAAAATTCGGTAGTCTTTTATGGAAAACTATGACTCTCAAACTATGTGGGCATTTGCGCCGGCTCTTAAAGCTGCAGCCAAAAGCTGTCCTCAACTCCTTTTTGGCCCGTGAGTGGGAATATACCCTGGGCTAGGCATCTCTATTAAAATCAAATTCTAGCCCAGCCATCCTGAATTAGCAGCTGCCCCCTCAGCGATCTGGCAAACGTAGTTGGAAACGAAAAGACTAGCAAGCAGTACAAGCATATAGCTACAGTGGAACCTCCCTTAAAAGACCCCCCCCCCCCCCCAACCTGTAAGACTCCCTCCCACTTAAGACCTACTTATCCAAGACATTGCCCTTCTTTGTAAGTGTTAAAATTACCTCCCTGATACAACTCCCTTCCACTTAAGACCTTACTTTGGATGATTTTTCAAAGTCTTAAAAGGGAGGTTTCCACTATAGACATGACTGAGTGCAACAACTTACCAGTCGCCCTCAAGAAGAAAACATGCAGGCATATTAGAGAGTACGTTCTCACATGTTCCCAACCACACCATCTACATTATCTTAACAGTAATGGGCAACAATTATGATCAATAATAAAGATCAGTGTCCTAGGTAGCACGGTAGGAAGTTTTATAGTTCAATCCGTGGTTGGGAGTATACGATAAAGAATTAATAACATTTGAAATATTTACGGTTTTAAGTGGGCGTTCGGGTGTTTTCATTGAAAGATCAGTTTCATATCACACAATCCTTTTTATAAGCTTGGCGCACATACACACACACATATCCACCCCCCACCCCCCCCAACAACAACATACAGCATTTATACAGCGCTAGATCTTGATAGAAATCGAATCGAAGCGCACACACACGTTAAACATTCACAACGCATTCAAACAAAGACGCTATGCAAAGACAAACAAGAAGATAAGGCACACCACACACACACGTTTGAGAAATAGACCTAAACACATACACCAACAAAGACATCTACTATCCACCCACCCCCTCACTCTCCCCCAACACACATCTATCTCCCTCCCTCCCCCTCCCCCTCCACCCCCCCTCACACCCACGTTTTGCGCGAGGCGTGGTGACAGTGCGTCAACAGGCCGAGGGCCGCCTCCCCAAGGTGAGAGGTCCAGCTGAGCACGTCCCCATTCCACGCCCCCACCTCCCGCTTGTCCCCCTTCAGGGCAGACAACACCAGCCCGTCCCCGCAGCCCTCGATCAGCGTACTTGTCTCCCCTGCAACAGCAAGGTCAAGGTCATGTAGGGTCGCCGAAAGATGCAGCTTTCTGCGGTGCTCTGTCTTCTTCTTCTTCTTCTCAGGCAGCCAACTTCATCAGGCTGAAGATTCTGCTGCACTTTGTGGGGTAGTAAGAAGACAAGAAATTAGAAAGCTGAGGAGATAGGAGTAGCCTAATGGAAAGAAGTAAACATAGAATAAAACCTAGTGTGATCCCCCGAAGACGGAGTGTGGCTGCCCACATGGCGGGGTAATCAAAAACGGTCACACACGTAATGCTCTCATCCCTAGCTGGTGCATTTGTACTGAATTGTTCAAGTGCTCTGGCTGTTGGGATGATCCCTGGAGTCGTTAAGCCAGGGATCAACAACAACAACAAACCTAGTGTGGATCTGTCTATCTATTATTTATGAAAAAAACACAAAAAACATCTTGCTCCATTTGTTTTTGGGTTGTTCTTTTTCTCACGACAACACCAGCCAGTCCCCACTGCACACAATGTCTCCCACATTGTTTCTCCATAGAGAGCTGTTATTCACTCGGACAAATCGCTTGTCTTAAGCTCTTTTGACACATGACAGGCAAGTTCTTTTCCCAGTGATTGCGGTTATCAAACCAACATCATTTTATTATCGATATCTCTCACAGAGAAATTACATCCAGGTGCCATATAACAGATACAGACAAACCCCTATTTTACGACCCTCTGTTAAGCGACCACCTCTCATTTGAGACCGGATTTGTTGGCACAGATGCATTTTACTATGTAAACGACCTCTCTTAAACGACTTCCTCTAAAACGCGACTTACGACCGCCATTTTGTTGGTTTTTACGACCGTTGCTGTCGTCTGCATAGACTGAGCAAAGGGAAACAACCACGGTCAAGGGCCTGAAAAGATGGCGGAGAGCGTAGGAAAAGCACGAAAACCACTGACTTTGAAAAAGAAAACCACTGACTTTGGACGAAAGTGGAGGTGATTAAAAGAAGTCGGCGAAGTGAAACTGTAATATCGATTGCACAATCCTATGGAGTTGGAAAGACCCAAATCCAGTTTTAATATGTCATTGTATGTGTGCATGAAGAAGAGAGTATGAACTGTGCTGAACTTTTTCTTTCTACAGCTGCCAGTGAAAACCTCCGTCATACGACCCCTCCAATTTACGACCGATTTTTCTGGACATTTTGGAAGTCTTAAAATAGAGGTTTGTCTGTACTGTGGACATTTTGGAAGTCTTAAAATAGAGGTTTGTCTGTATACACTGACACCCAGCATACATGATTATAAGCACACTTTGAATGAAACAAGTCACATGAATATTACCAAGATGCATAAGGACATGGTGAGAAAAAGTCCTTAACCCTTTCACCGCCAAAGTCGCATTTTAGCACCACAGTGATTTAACACCCATGTCACTAAAAGGCATCAAATTGGGGTCTATTACCCAAAGACCCTATTGTCTTAGTTTTGGGAAGTAAGGATAGACCTTATCTTATATACTATGTCACAGAAGAATCCCCAATACTGCAGATAGATTTGTTCTCTACCCAGGTAATTTTATGGAAATTGTTTGCTGAAATATGGCTGGCGGTGAAAGGGTTAAAATAAGCACTGAACAACAACAAAAGAAGGGATACAAAAACAAAAAACAATTGGGATTAAGTTACGCTGGTGGTAAATGCTATAAATAAGCATGAACTAAAAAACAACAACTTTGAAATGCTCTGGGGTGCTCTGGGTAAGATAGCTGTAGTTGTAGTCAAACTTTGTATTTCACGTTTGCGATAAAAAATAATATGAGGTAAATGTCAACTTAACCCCTTCACTGCCAGAGGAAAACTGGTAGATTTTTATTAATCTTACTATCTATATAATTAAATACTTACCAACACTCAAAACAATAGCATATCATACCAATTGGCTGGAAAAACCTTAAGCGTGAACGCTTAGTTACCAAATAACAAAGAGCAAGTCACTCTAGTGACCGTGGGGTTATCCCCCCTTTCCCACTTCCGGTCACGCATATCCACTTCCGGCCCCAACTCATTCCTATTTACCTATTATCGATTTTCTTATTAATATAAAATTTAAAAGAGACCCGTTAGACTGAATCTGACAAAACGGTGTAGAGACATATTTTTCCTGACTTAGTCTAAACCAAAAACCATCATTCCAGGCCTATGACATCACACATCCCCTAGTAGACACGGGATCCGGGCAAGGAAGGGGTTAAAAAAAAAAACCAACACATTATTGCTTTCCGTTTTGTTAAATTTTCTGTTTGCGTTTTATAAATAATTTTCAGTCACCTTTCTGCTGGCCAGCACTCTCTCGCCTAGAGCCGGCTTCTTTTTCTTTCTTCTTGCCACCTCCTTCTTCCCCTGAACCCTGCCTCTGCTCTGGGGCATTTTTTCCGGACGACATGTCGCATGTTCCGGGAGCTGATGACGTCACAGTGGCAGACGTCGTTGCTTCCACATCCTGGACATGAGGGGCAACACTCGTTGTCGTGGGCGTCGGTTCTTTCGGCTGTTCCATGCTCCTCCCTCCGTGGCTTGCCAGCGAGGATGATGGAATGTCAGTTGAACGCACAGTGCGGCCTGGATCTGAAGCGGTAATGGTGGTGGTGTTGACAGTTGTTGTTGATGTCGCTGTTGTTGTTGTTGTTTTGTTTTTGCCTCCTGAAAACAACAACAACACACACACATACATACACACACGCATGCATGCATGCACGCACGCGCGCAAACACACAAACCAAGCCTGTCTGAATCACTTTCAGTGGAAGGGAGTTAACCCTTTGACTGCCACCAACGTATTATTACGTACTGACCTGATGACATCACTGATAATTTCATCAGATGAAGAGGAATAACCCTGATATGCTGGCTTTCGCTCTTGCACAGTCAAGAGGTCCATATCCCCAGACCATTTTTCCAGATTGTCTCTATCAGTTGTCTTTTTCAGGGCATGATTTGCCCAATGATTTTTTCTTTGATTTTCTCTGGCAGTCAAGGGGTTAAACTGAAGAACAACAAAACAAGAACAAGAAAAAACTTGTAACAGACAATGTACCACGCAAAGTAGTATTACAATATTCACCCTAAAAAAATACAAAGTCAAACTTCAAACCCCCAAAAAGAAAGATTTAATACAAAAAACACAAGCCATGACATTTCGGGCCTAACACGTTTTTTTAAAGTTACTAAAAAATAAATATATTATTACAATCATTAATATCACAGATAAACAATGCTATTAACCATCACTGTTTATCTTAAGTCAAGACACGAGCATACATCTGTATTGTGACTAATACAGGACTTTACTGGTGTTGCACTGCCTCCGGGCATTGCCTCCAGGATTGTTCCCACCATCTTTATATCTACTAATATGTGTCTGTTTCAGACCAGAGGACATTAATCAGATTTTCCTATGAGTCAAGGTTTTGCTTTGTTTTCCTTTTTCTTAAGGTGGGGAGGTGGGGGTTGATAGTAAGGGGAAGGCTGATAAATGGTGGGAAATGTGGAAAGGTGTGAAAGGATATTCTAATCTCTAATTGTTTACCTTTTTTTGTTAGTCTGTTTGTTCAACTGGTCTTAAAAGAACTTAGTAAACAGTGCCAAGGATTTTAATAATTGTGATTAAATGCTTATCTCTCTCTCTCTCTCTCTCTCTCTCTAATCCCATGTAAGTATTATTCTATTTATCATTTCCACATTCCCTGATTTGAATTGTGGTCTGTGGCCAATGTTCAATTAAAACATTTTGTTCGTTCATTCGTTTCTCTCTCTCTCTCCCTCTCTTTCCCTCTCCCTCTCTGCCTTTTTAACTATTTGTCATTGTAAACGCCTTGGGCTCCTGGTTTTATCAGGAGGTAAGTGCGTCATAAATTTACAGTATTATTATTATTATTATTACACACAGGCTGACCTGCAGGAGGCCTGTGGGGCGCGGCACGCCCCGCGCGTCTCAGTCTGGCGGGGTTGAGGATGTCCAGGTGGTTGTGGCCCCTGACCCCGTGCCGCACATCGGCAGCACCGTCCAGCAGCAGGGCCAGTCGGCGGTGCAGTGTGTCCATCAGACGGGCGTGGGACAGGTCCTCCAGGGTCGCCTGACCGGCCTCCTTCACACCTCTCCTGGCTGAACACACACACACACACACATAGTATGTAGCAGCAGGGCCAGTCGGCGGTGCAACGTGTCCATCAGACGGGCGTGGGACAGGTCCTCCAGGGCTGCCTGACCGGCCTCCTTCACACCTCTCCTGGCTGAACACACACACACACACACATAGTATGTAGCAGCAGGGCCAGTTGGCGGTGCAACGAGTCCATCAGACGGGCGTGAGACAGGGCCGCCTGACCGGCCTCCTTCACACCTCTCCTGGCTGAACACACACACACACACATAGTATGTAGCAGCAGGGCCAGTCGGCGGTGCAGCGTGTCCATCAGACGGGCGTGGGACAGGTCCTCCAGGGCTGCCTGACCGGCCTCCTTCACACCTCTCCTGGCTGAACACACACACACACACACATAGTATGTAGCAGCAGGGCCAGTCGGCGGTGCAACGTGTCCATCAGACGGGCGTGAGACAGGGCCGCCTGACCGGCCTCCTTCACACCTCTCCTGGCTGAACACACACACACACACATAGTATGTAGCAGCAGGGCCAGTCGGCGGTGCAGCGTGTCCATCAGACGGGCGTGGGACAGGTCCTCCAGGGCCGCCTGACCGGCCTCCTTCACACCTCTCCTGGCTGAACACACACACACACACATAGTATGTAGCAGCAGGGCCAGTCGGCGGTGCAGCGTGTCCATCAGACGGGCGTGGGACAGGTCCTCCAGGGCTGCCTGACCGGCCTCCTTCACACCTCTCCTGGCTGAACACACACACACACACATAGTATGTAGCAGCAGGGCCAGTCGGCGGTGCAGCGTGTCCATCAGACGGGCGTGGGACAGGTCCTCCAGGGCTGCCTGACCGGCCTCCTTCACACCTCTCCTGGCTGAACACACACACACACACATAGTATGTAGCAGCAGGGCCAGTCGGCGGTGCAGTGTGTCCATCAGACGGGCGTGAGACAGGGCCGCCTGACCGGCCTCCTTCACACCTCTCCTGGCTGAACACACACACACACACACATAGTATGTAGCAGCAGGGCCAGTCGGCGGTGCAGTGTGTCCATCAGACGGGCGTGAGACAGGGCCGCCTGACCGGCCTCCTTCACACCTCTCCTGGCTGAACACACACACACACACATAGTATGTAGCAGCAGGGCCAGTCGGCGGTGCAGTGTGTCCATCAGACGGGCGTGAGACAGGTCCTCCAGGGCCGCCTCCTTCACACCTCTCCTGGCTGAACACACACACACACACATAGTATGTAGCAGCAGGGCCAGTCGGCGGTGCAGAGTGTCCATCAGACGGGCGTGAGACAGGTCCTCCAGGACCGCCTGACCGGCCTCTTCACACCTCTCCTGGCTGAACACACACACACACACGGATGTCGGAGTTGCGCGTAAGGTTAGGCACATTATTATTATTATTATAGTCACAGAGGCGTCTCTGTGAAATTCGGGTTGCTCCCACCTGGAGAGCGCGTCACCCAATTTTTTTTTATTTTTTTGCATGCTATTTTTGTTGTGACTGATGAGGAAGGAAGGGAGGGGGGTAAATTTTGACCAAATTACAACTTTTTCACTGCCACTGGGTTTAACGTTTGCTAAGTGCATGGGCACACGGGACCTCGGTTTGTCGCCAAGGAGGAGTCGCCGTTTTGACGGTTAAGGGGTTTGATTTTTAGGAAACCAGAGCAAAGTGAGTGTTGCGATCTCCGTAAAGGGTGTTTTGCTGGTGATCTCGACGTGTTTCTTGCAAAAACTCATTCGTCAGGGTGCCCCTTTAAAAGAGTAACTCGCCTTGGCTTAAGGCTATGTCAGACCAATTGACACAGGCTAGAACACCAAGGCTACATCGAAATGTTGCTATGCTATGCATAGTTATGCGGGGATGGTCTTTTAGCCACGCATATAAGGTCAGACAATGCCACCCTGGAAACTGGCAATAATTTGAATGTAAAAGAAGCACTGGAGGCCTCTCCTGGGAGAAGATGATGTGCAAGTTCATTATCCTTACTCATTTTCAGCTATGGTACAGGTATGCAGACCTGTTTACCCCCCTACACAAGTCTTGAGTAGTCTGGATAGCTGAAATGAGTAGTTTTGGTGTGAAATGTGTAGTTTTATTCATTAAACCATCAAACACTGTTCACTGAAAATGAGTAGTAATCAAGAATTAAAGAGCATTATTTTCAGTTTTGAAGAGTAGTAGAGGTCCAAATTGAGTAGAATACTACTGGAAAAGAGTAGAGTAAACAGGTCTGGGTATGGTATGGTATTTTCTAGTCCCAGAGACTTGTCCATGAAAACTCATCCGTCAGCGTCCACCTTTAAAAACTGCGTACCTGCGTCCAACTGGTGCACAAACACGCACAACCCGTTCCTTCCCAACGTCAAACGATGGCAACGCGGTCTTCTCCCCTGAAAGCAATCCCGATTCACTTCAACAGGACGAGTACAGAGACAGATCTATCAGTAATGAAGATTTAATGAAGAAGCTGTGTGCGAACGGGTCCGCGATAGCCAAAATGTCCAACACGATCGACGAGCTGAAGGCCACTCTGCTCCTGGTGCAAACCGAAAACGATAAGTTGAGGAAGGAGGTGGAGGAATCCAAGAAGAGGGAGGACGCCTTGAAGAGCCAGATCACAGAACTCGACACCTGGCTGAGTTAGCTGACCGTAGGACGGAAGACCTATCGTCCTGTATTCGCAGGAGCAACCTAGGAGCAGGGAGAGACGACACAGCAGTGTGAAGACAAGATACTGTCACTCTTCAGCAACAAACTGAAAGTGAAAGTGAGGCGAGAAGATGTCGAAGCCCTTCATCGTGTGGGTGTCCAACAGGAGCAGCGTCATGCGACTGGTAATGCTGGTACCAGTGGTTCCAGAAACACCAGACCTGTTTACCCCAAATCTTCACTGGCAGTAATCCCGAGCTCTGTAATCAGTAATTTCAGGCATCTGTCCGTAATCTTGCCGGTAGAGAAATCCTTCCATCAAAATTTTTCCCTATCATCAGAACTTTTGTTGAGTGTGTGTGTGTCGATTGTACATGCACGCTGCAACTTCCCGTCCAAACCCAACTTCGACAACTGTCTAAATTTTGGTTGAATGAGGGGGTGGGGATATGTCACGTATTGGCACGTACGTGGCTTGTTCTTTCATCATAATTGCGATCGCACCTACAAAATGGCGACATGACTCTGTAAACAGGAAGTGAACCGAGTGGAAGTAACAATTCGAGGGACATCACTAGCATGCATTGCTGATGACAGTGCCAAGTACGGTTCAAACACAAACTTCTTTCATAATCTTCTTCTTCTGCTTATTTTTCCGCACTCGTTCAACGGAAATGCAGAATTTTTTGTGGCTGATCGTAACAGCATAACCAGAGGTCTCAAAACGTAATAATTACGGACAAATCCGTAGGGAAAACAGATCTGAAACACTGATCGCAGGATAATAGTGCGATTTGTGTCCAGACAAATTCACGACAGTGTGTTATATGCACCTTTAAAAACTGTGTACCTGCGTCCAGCTGCTGCACAAACACGCGCAACCCGTTGCGGAAGAGGGCGTCGCTGTGGTGGTCGATGACACGCGTGGCCACCTGACACATGCGACGCGCGTGCGCCGTCAGTTGCTGCAGGCCCCCCCTGGCCCCCGCCTCGTCCCCCTCGCACACCTGGCCCCGCACCACATTCACCCCCTGACGCATCCGCTGCTCTGAAATTAGAGTACCAAGGGGGGGTTGTGTACCCCTCAAAATGATGCAAACAATGACGTGATTTCTCTACAGTCTCTACGATTTCAAAGATGGGGGGTACGCTGATGTACCCGCTGCTCTGAAATTACAGTACCAAGGGGCGTTGCGTACCCCTCAAAATGACGCAAGCATGACGTGATTTCTCTGCAATCTCTACGATTTCAAAGGTGGGGGGTACGCTCACCCCCTGATGTATCCGCTGCTCTGAAATTAGAGTACCAAGGGGCGTTGCGTACCCCTCAAAATGACGCAAACAATGACGCAAGCATGACGTGATTTCTCTACAATCTCTACGATTTCAAGGATGGGGGGTACACTCACCCCCTGACGCATCCGCTGCTCTGAAAGTAGAGTACCAAGGGGGGTTGCGTACCCCTAAAAATGACGCAAACAATGACGCAAGCATGACATAATATTCTACTCATGTAAAATGTATGTACGTTGTCACGTTCTGATTGTATAAGATAATGTATATTCTATGTTGTATTTGTATTAAATATGTAAAGCGCTTCTTCTTTCTTTAAACATCCTGAACCCTAGCGCTTAGAGCCCTAAATCAGAGAATAGGCGCTATATAAATAATCATTATTATTATTATTACTATGATTTCTCTATAATCTCTATGCTTTCAAAGGGGGGGGGGGGGGGGGGGGTATGCGCGTACCCCCAACACGATGCGCAGTACTCTATATGTTGTTTTTTGCTGTTGTTGTCTTACCTTGGCTTAAAGACTCCATGGATCATCCCAACAGCCAAAGCACTTGAACACTATGGCACAAATGAGCAGGCTAGGGATGAGAACATTACATGTGTGACCGGTTTTGATTCAGCTTGTCACGGCTTAAGACAATTCCCGCACAACCGTACAGAACATAGCAACATTTTGATGTAGCCTTGGTGTTCTAGCTTATGAAATCATATCAAAATGAGAAATACTGTACCCAAAAAATCATTTCAATGTAACCGCATTTTTCGTAACTATAAGACGCAAACAACCTGTGTGACATGTCTGTTAGGAAAATTTCAACAGTATCTGTTGTTTGGGGTGTTCCTGTTTTCAATAGTAATGTCAGCTAACAAGGCAAGTGATTGCTCTAAAAAATAAAATTTTGATTCTTCTCAGTTTCCTGGGACGCCAGATAGAAAAGTGGATTCCAGGGACAGGGTGCATTTTTTACTGTTTCTAGGGACAAATACCGCTTAGGGGGAACGGTAGGCAGCCCTGCAGCGGCGTCTAACTCCTGTACCAAAGCTTCCGTCTCCCTCCCCCAGTCCTGCACCATACCTTTAACTCATTCCGGGCGAATTCTGAGTATACTCGGAACAGGAGAACGCCAGTCAGGTCCTAATTCCGAGTATTCTCGGAACAGCGATTCCTGGGTTTTAAACGTGTATAAATCCATGGTTTCTTCAATCCAAACCACGTTTTTTGAGTAACTTCTCTTCATCTTTCGCTTCACTTACGTTTAGCACTTCAGTTTCAATTTTTAATGTTGAAAATGTAACAAAAATCGGCCCTACATGAGCCTCAGAAAATACTCCAATATGTTTTTGTTTACAGTGATAGTAATAAGGAGAATAATGATTCCGATTATAACACAAGTAACCACAATTTTCAAAGCAAAAAAAAACTTGGATCAACCAGTAATGTTGTCAAAACTGAATCAATGACAGTGTTGAGTTTTGTTGCGCTTCTTATTTGTTATAATTGTTTTTACTAGGCAACACCCCAGGCAGGGTTCCCAGGGCTTTCAGCTATCCCCAAGTAAGGACCTTGTAACTTACAATGTAAGGACCTGTAGGCCTAAGGATAATGTCCATCTTTTAGCCAACGATCTTGAAAGGAACACTTTCCCAGCATTGTGAACAATGTCTAAGCAGATACAAAAACTATGGCTGACACAGATATACGCGTTTTCGTGCAAAACGACACCAGGATAAAGAACGAGATTTCAGTCCAATTTCTCTTGACAACTCGCGGTGCATCGTTCGTCTGCTAAGCAGTCAGTTGAAACGGGAAGGTGGGGGAGGGGGGTAAGGTGGAGTAGGTGCTGAGCGATGTTTCTCAAGTGTAAAAGTGCTGCTTCTGCGATCTATTTTGAGTATGGTCTTGCTGCTCAGGGCAGTTTTATGGCAGCTGTCAGGACTTGTAAGGACCTTGAAGTGAATGTAAGCACATGTAAGGCCTTACTTGGAAATTTCAATTGGTCAAGACTTATAAGGACTGGTAAGGCCCCTATGAACCCTGCCAGGCCAGTCATGACGTTCGTATAAGGCAGTGAAGTCTTGAAGTGGTTAGGCCGTGTACACACATATGCCGAGATTCCATACGGAAATCCCACGCGCAATCTGTAAATAAGTGGAAGAAAGAATGGTAAAAATTTACGGATTAGGGGAAATTCGGACACATGCGCAAATCTTTTCCCCTCTTTTAATTTACTTATTTGCGGGTTTCCGCACGGAATCTCTGCACACGTGTGTACTCGGCCTTAAGGAAAGAGGACAGACAGACAGACAAACACACAAAACTACCAAGCAGCAACATCCAGAAAGATACTGCGCAGACAGACACAAAAAAAGCGAAGCAGACATGAACATAATAATAACAATAATAATAGTGAATAATTTATATAGCGCACTCCTCCACCAAATGTGGAGCTCCATGCGCTTAATAACAACAAAAATTAAAAGCAAGAAATTCAACAAAAACAACAACAAATAATCGCTCACACACATGCAAATCGGCATACACATACACTCCACACACGTACGCACACATACACACGCACGCGCGCACACACATAACATCAGCCCTCGACCGCAGAGAAGCAGCGGAGGACTAGAATACCGACCAGTGACGTCCAGGAAGATGGCAGGGTCCATCATGGCGTCTAACCCCTGAACCAAGGCGTCTGTCTCCCTCCCCCAGTCCTGCACCACCCCCTTCAGGTGCCGCGCCGTCGCCGCGTTGCCGGGGTGACGGGCCACCGCGCTCACCGCCGGCAACACCTCTGGCAACAGCTGCTCCAGGCGACCGGTGGCCAGCCTGACCGCCCGCACTTCTGTTGGGGCGCAGAGAGTGACAGTGAGAGTAATTAGTATTCAGTTCAATTTGAATAAAAAAACCGTTATGATCCATTAACCCTTTCATGGCCACTGTCGCCTCTTGGCACCACAATGATTTAACACCCATGACACTGAAAGGCATCAAATGAGGGTCTGGTAACCAAATACCTTATGTTCTTAATTTTGGGAGGTAAGGGTAGGTCCTGTTTTATGCATATCAGAGAGGAATCCCCAATAATGCTGACGAAATCTTTTCTCTACCCAGATAAGTTTAATGGAAAGTTTTAGCTGAAAAACGGCTGGCGTTGAAAGGGTTAACTCATTCGCATCGCAACGATTTTGAATTATTAAAAAAACTCACAAATCACTCCAGCCATACAGTACACACAAACAAAACAGACATAAACAAAAGGAGAAATGAAAGAAGATTACGGGTTTTTACTTCAGGTTTAGACTTAGGGAAGTGGTAGATCAGACTTTTTTTTTTATATAATAGACTTTATATAGAAAAACTCTCTACACCGATTGGTTCCCCCACAACAAACCACTACAAAAGCAAAGTCAGGGGCAAAATTGTGGTCTAATGGAGCGAAGCGAGTTTAGAAGTGACCAAGGTATGGTGCGCACACAGATTTACTTCACTTGAAACAAATGCATTAAATTGACAGCTGCTCTATCTATTAATTCCGGACAGAACGACTTGAATGATTTAAGGTGGCGCACTGCACAGTTTTAGGACATTTGTTGTTCATTTTTGCTTCTCAGGAACTAATAAAGATATCTTAATGAAATTTTTGCTAACAGATTTTTGCCAAGTATTGGAATAACCTCTCTGCACAAATCAAGCTTGCACCAAACCTTAACCAGTTTAAAAACCTCCTGGACAAAGACCCTAAATTGACAGAATTGAGATACCAACATGACTGATTGAGTCATCAAAAACCGTCACAGCTGTGCCCAATACTACAAAAACTATATTGAAAGGGCACTTCAGAGGCTGCGAGGCCTAGTTGCCCTCATTACCCTGACCTGACCTGACCTGAGAGAGAGAGAGAGAGAGAGAGAGAGAGAGAGAGAGAGAGAGAGAGAGAGAGAGAGAGAGAGAGAGAGAGAGAGAGAGAGAGAGAGAGAGAGAGAGAGAGAGAGAGAGAGAGAGAGACTCAGAAACTTTATTTTACAAGGAAAAGAATTTAGGCTGGGCCTAGTCTTCCATTCTGTCCTTGGTTCTAAGCATGCAATACATAACTACTACTATAAATGAACATTGAGACACAGGAAAATCGCCAACAAAAAAACAACAACTAACAGTAATATAGCAATGACATGGTAGTCAGAGCATCAACATCAGCAATTAAAAACAAACAGAATAGAAAACTAACCAACCAAATAAACAAATAAATAGATAAAAAAACACATCTTTCACTACAATTTACTTCTTCTACTACCATTACTACTAGTAGTGTAAAAACAGGGCAAAGAGAGAGAGAGAGAGAGAGAGAGAGAGAGAGAGAGAGAGAGAGAGAGACACAGAGAGAGAGAGAGACAGACAGAGAGAGAGCCTTACTCTTGGGGTCCATGGAACTGAGAGAGAGAGAGAGAGAGAGAGAGAGAGAGAAAGATTAGAGAGAGACACAGAGAGAGACAGACAGAGAGAGAGCCTTACTCTTGGGGTCCATGGAACTGGCGGATGCCATGGCAGCCACCTGACACAGCTTTTCCCCGTGGTCTATGAACTCCCGGCCCAGCTCGCTGTCCTCCAGCTTAGAAACACCCTCTTCCTGGAAAGGCAACAAGTCACCCATCACTGCATAATTTAACCCTTTCGCTGCCAGCCATTTTTCACAAAAGTGCTCCATTAATCTTACCTGGGTAGATAAAACAAAATCATCGGCAATATTGGACATTCCTTTGTGACATGTATAAAGTAAGGCCTATCCATACCTCCCAAAATGAAGAAAATATGGTCTTTGGATAACAGGTCCTGATTTGATGCCTTTTAGTGACATAGGTGTTAAACCATTGTGGTGCAAAAATGCGACATTGGCGGTGAAAGGGTTAACTCATACACAGACAGACAAACAAGCAGAAACTTGGGGTAGATTTAGATGAAACTGCATGGCTTAGTGCACACTCAGCTACTAAAGAAGTAACATTACAAGAGTTACAATGGAAAATACTCCATAACATATAGCTTGTACCCACGTGTCGTCATATCCGGCCACAAGGAGCGCTCCATAGTATGGGAGACCGCCATCTTAGTCAGTAACTTTGTTTGAAAAATGCCCGATCGATGCTGTTTACACGTTTAAATTCTGATCGCTTCTGAGCCTTTTGGCTAAGACAGTGATTCAGGAACATAATTTTTTGTTTATATACCCTGGTTGGTTTGTTCAGCCCGTCGTACATGGCGAAAGCCGATACGCGACGTTAAACTGAACTTCCATCCTGTTTACACACAAATCTAACTAAGATGGCGACACTTTCGTTGGAAGGGTCGAGATGCGCACACAGGTGGGCGGGAGCCATACAGACAAACCCCTATTTTACGACCCTCTGTTAAGCGACCACCTCTCATTTGAGACCGGATTTGTTGGCACGGATGCATTTTACTATGTAAACGACCTCTCTTAAACGACTTCCTCTAAAACGCGACTTACGACCGCCATTTTGTTGGTTTTTACGACCGTTGTTGTCGTCTGCATAGACTTCGAGCAAAGGGAAACAACCACGGTCAAGGGCCTGAAAGCGGAGTCGCTTCCCTTGTTGTAGAAAAGATGGCGGAAAGCGTAGGAAAAGCACGAAAACCACTGACTTTGAAAAAGAAAACCACTGACTTTGGACGAGAGTGGAGGTGATTAACAGAAGTCGGCGAAGTGAAACTGTAATACATCGATTGCACAATCCTATGGAGTTGGAAAGACCCAAATCCAGTTTTAATATGTCATTGTATGTGTGCATGAAGAAGAGAGTATGAACTGTGCTGAACTTTTTCTTTCTACGGCTGCCAGTGAAAACCTCCGTCATACGACCCCTCCAATTTACGACCGATTTTTCCGGACATTTTGGAAGTCTTAAAATAGAGGTTTGTCTGTATCCAACAAATATAATGCTACATACAATGAAAGTAACGGACAGTAATAAGTGTGATGCATGTAAAGACAAAGTAGACTTTATTGAGCACTTCTTTTTTGAGTGTCCACCAGTTAATATATTTTGGAAAAACATCGAAAATTATATCAGAAATCGTAACGGAACAAGACTATCATTAACAATCAAAGAAGTACTATTTGGAATCCAAAACTCTTCATTGACAACCCAGAATCTGAACACTATTAACAGAATTATTCTCATTGGCAAAATGTGCATAAGCATAGCTAAGAAAACAAAATCAACACAACCTATTTCTCTAATATTTGAGCAGCAGATTGCTTGTTGAGAACGAAATGAAAGCCAAGTTCATTAAAGTGTGTATGTGTGTGTGCAAAAAAACCCAACAACAACAAAAACAAGCAGACATATGCAGACACTCTGACAGACAACCAAGAGACCTGTTATTGTTGGTGCATAGCGGAGGAGGCCAGGTGTTGGAGGGGCAAGGGCAGTCATTGTCGAAAACGACAGACAGGCAATACATACACAGACAGACAAACAAGCAGACAGACAGACAGACAGACAGACAGACAAGAGACCTGTTGTTGGTGGTGCATAGCGGCAGAGGCCAGGTGTTGGAGGCACTGGGAGGTGAAGCAGCAGACAGACAGATAGACAAACAAGAGACCTGTTGTTGGTGGTGCATAGCGGCGGAGGCCAGGTGTTGGATGGGCTGGGAGGTGAAGCAGACAGACAGACAAACAAGAGACCTGTTGTTGGTGGTGCATAGCGGCAGAGGCCAGGTGTTGGAGGGGCTGGGAGGTGAAGCAGACAGACAGGCAGACAGACAAACAAGAGACCTGTTGTTGGTGGTGCATAGCGGCAGAGGCCAGGTGTTGGAGGCACTGGGAGGTGAAGCAGACAGACAGACAGATAGACAAACAAGAGACCTGTTGTTGGTGGTGCATAGCGGCGGAGGCCAGGTGTTGGAGGGGCTGGGAGGTGAAGCAGACAGACAGACAGACAGACAAGCAAGAGACATGTTGTTGTTGGCCAGGTGTTGGAGGGGCTGGGAGGTGAAGCAGACAGACAGACAAAGCAGACACACAGACAGACAGGCAAACAGACAAGCAAGAGACCTGTTGTTGGTGGTGCATAGCGGCGGAGGCCAGGTGTTGCAGGGGCTGGGAGGTGAAGCAGCAGGTGTCGATGATCAGGTTCAGCAGAGCCATGTTCACGTGTTTCTCCACTTCGCACAGCTCATCCAACAACGCCTCACACACCCCTTCATAGTCCAGCCTGCCGAACGTCACACTTCATAGTAAAGATTATGTAACGATGTTGATGAAATTGATCACCCAGGACCCATAAACTGTCATTATTAACAGTGCTTCTCCATTTCAGCAACAGCTCACACACACCTTCATAGTCCAGCCTTCCAAACGTCACACTTAATAGTAATCGTTCAATAATGATACTGATCATGAATAATACTAGTAATGGAGGAAGAAACAAGAGCACAATATTTTACACACTCAGTGATGCACTGAGGATCAAAAAGTGATAGGACAAACTGTCCTGAGACAAGAGAAATCAACAGGACAATGTCCTGGCTCTTGCAGAAATCAATAAGACAAAGCGTGCCAGTGTTAAAAATGTAATCAGACATTTTGTCCTGACAGGGGAGAACACAATAGAAATGTTCCTCCACTCCACTTTTCATAGAAATGCACACACACACAACAAAAATCCCCAATGTTGCATATGAAATCTTTTGGCTACCCAGGTAATTGAATGGAACATTTTGGCTAAACAATGGCTGACGTTGAAGGTTCAAACAACTCTTGTCTGGAAGTGTCACAACCATTCTAAGCACAATAGGAAGCTTTTGGTTTGTTCCTCTGCCCTTTTTATTTGGGCAGACCAAGATGGTTGGTGCCAATAGATGACTTAATAATGAGACTTGGAAGGAAGATAATAGAATCAATTCAAGTTCATCTTTCCATTCTTCTTTCCTTCCATTGGCTTGAAAAAGTCTGTGACAGTGGAAGACGAAGCCAGGGAGTTTGCAGTTTCGATATGACGCTGAGAGATAATGTTACAAAATGTGGCGTTCGATGTCTTGATACAGTATCTCAAGCGTGATCACTTCATGCCACTTCTGAAGGAGCTCCATTGGCTCCCTGTGCAGTACCGCCTTCAGTATAAGCTGGCTATCCTATCCTTCCGTCACTTTGAACAGAACCTTCCACCTTACCTCTCCAGTGTTCTTCACACATACACTCCTTCCCGCTCAATCAGGTCCTCAAACATAAAACTTCTGAAAGTTCCAAAAACAAAATCTAAAATCATTGTGACGACCGCAGTTTTAGTGCCCCTGCTGTTTGGAATTCCATCCTAGTCGATCTCCGCCATGAACCAAACTAAATCTACTTTCAAATGCTAAATCTCAAGACTTCACTACTTTCAGCTCTTTCGGTTTCTTGTACTTGGGTGAATGGTTGGGTGATAATGTTTTTGTGTGACTGCGGGTGTATCAGTGAAGGGAAGCGCCTTGAGTGTAACATAATTATAGAAGGCGCTATATAAATGTACTATCATTATTATTATTATTATTATTATTATTTACCCTCCATGAGAGACTTTAAAGTCTAGCGAGCACCTCGTACATTAAGCGTGATGCACACTTTCCTGATCTTTGAATGCACAGATTCTTTTCTGTGTATTCTTGGCGGAGATGTTGGTCTACTCTCTTTCTTTTCTTCCCTGGAAAGCTGCTAGATTGTTATTCACATCGGCGTCTTGACGGAGGTGGACGGCTGGTGTGGCATTCTCAAAATGGATTTGTTCTCACATGTCTGCACATGTGCGTATAATTAAGTGATAGGTTTAGGGTTATGGTTAGTGTTAGTGCTAAATTTTTCCTTCCTCATCAGTCACAAAAAAATCGACAAAACGAAGCCTCTCTGCACATGCAATGCGCTCTCCATGGGAGCATCCCAAATTTCACATGCCTCTGTCACTATAAAGTACCTAATATCCGCAATTGTTATTGTCCAAGTTTTTTTTCCCCCAGACCCTCTCTGGCAGGTGCATTTTAGGAGTTTATTATTGCCGTTTTTCACAGCAATATTTTTGTTTGTTTTTTGTGTTTTGCATTTTATAGCACAATTGTATCGTTTTAAAAAATCGTCAATTAATTTCCGTACCGCGGCTACCTACCCTCTGACCAGGTGCGCGTGAAGGTGTCCCTGATAGGTGAGCCCCACCCTACAAAAAGAACAACACAGGACAAAAAAAAAAAAACAGAGCCACAACCCATGGGCGTGACGCACAAGCGCACGCCCGCCACCCCACTCTCCAGGTTGGGGCTCAGCTCAAAGCGATGGCCCTCGTCCGCTCTTCCAGAATCTGTACAGAGGAGGAGGAGGATCATGAGGACAAGGAGAAAGATAAGGAGGAGGAGGAAGAGGAGGAGGCAGAAGCAGAACTAGAAGAAGAACAGGAAGGGGGAAAACACTGATTCAGTGAGAAAGAGAAGGAGGAGGAGGAGGAGGCAGAAGAAGAAGTAGAAGAAGAAGAAGAAAAAAAAACCTGATACATTGAGAAAGAGAAAGAGGAGTAGGAGGCAGGAGTGTAAGAAGACAAAACCCCACCGATACAAGTGAGAAAGAGAAGGAGAGGCAGAGCAGAAGGTAGAAGAAGAAAGAGAAAAAACCCACCTCAATGAGGAGAGGCAAAGGCTAGAAGCAGAAGCATAAGAAAGAAGAAGAAGAAAAGGAAGAAAGAAAGAAACACTGATACATGAGAAAGAGGAGTAGGAGGCAGAAGTAGAAGAAGAAAAAAACCCCACTGATACAATGAGAAAGAGAAGTAGGAGGAGAAGGAGGCAGAAGTAGGAGAAAAAAAGAGAGAAAACCCCCACTGATACAGTGAAAAAGAGACGGAGGCAGAAGCAGAGTAGAAGAAGAAAAGAAGAAAAAACCCACACTGATACAATGAGAAAGAGAAGGAGGAGGAGAAGGCAGAAGCAGAAGTAGAAGAAGAAAAGACCAAAAAAACACTGATACATGACAAATGGGCACAACTAAACAGCTTAAAAACTTTCTTGTCTTCAAGTTTCCATATCAACGCCGATCTTCCGGGCGGCTACGTTTGTATCCACAGCTTCTGCCTGACTGAAGTCCCCATGTTTTGTGACAAAAGAACCATCAAAATGATGATGGTGGTTGTAATGCGAAACAAGAAGATCTGGCAGACTTATAAACGCAAGACCACTTTAACATTTTCCCTTATAAGACCTACCAAACCGCCCCCTGTACACCCACTTCGTTATGTATTTTGAGTTAAAATTGCAATATCAAAAAATCACATAACAAAAAAAAAAAACATTGCAAACACCCACTTTGTTATGTATCTTGGAGTTAAAATTGCAATATCAAATAATCAAAAATATCACATAACAAAAAAAGCATTGCAAGTCAAACATTCTTCATTTATACACAAAACCTGATCACTTGAAATCAATCCATCTAGTAGTTATTTTTTTAATATTTTTTTAAACATTTGGGGGGGGAGTACCCCCACTTCGGGCCCAGTTTACCAACATTAATTTGGTGGTTACAGGGAGTGGAGTCGTCATTTTAATCAGGGTTACAAGTGTTAATGGAAATTTTGAGCATCAATATTAATATGCATCAAAATTAACATTACCACACACAGCACACAAACACACACACACACCAAATAGGCTCCTTTACCAGCAGACTGAAAAATGACCTGTTTACCCCAAATCTTCATTGTCAGTAATCCCAAGCTCTGAAATCAGTAATTTCACTCATTTTCAGGCATCTGTCCGTAATTTTTGGCGTTGAGGTGGGAGGGGGGACCTTGCTTTTTTCTTTGGCGTCCAATCAGCATCAGAGTCGGAATCATTTGCGATCGGCATGCCTTCAGATTGCACTTCGTACCTAGAAAAATGGCGGCATGGAGAAATAAACCGGTAGTATTCATTTTGAAGGTCTTATAACGGCTCAAACGAGGATTTCTTCTTTTTTTCCACTGTGCAGATTTTTTGTTGCTGATCGTAATAAATCAGAGGTCTCAAAACATAATAATTACGGAGCAAATCCGTCAGGCTACCGCCCCGCACCCCCCCACACACTGGACAAAAACCAGGCTCTTCGGCGTCCAGAAGGAGGACCGCTCTCTTTATCCTTCACCTGGTGTTTCCCTCCAATGTGAGGAGAGAGGATAACATGATGATGATGATGATGATGCTGATGATGATGATGGAGCTCTTCAGATTAGTCAGTGGGGTACCCTGTATGGGTCATTGACCCATTGACACACACACACACACAGCTTTGTGCATTGCTGGGGTACTTGATCTGACCCGTAGACGAAGTCTGCAATAACCCTCCTCTTGCTGGACACTGCTGACCGGTCCTTCTTGGCGCCGGCTATGACCAGACATGGTCAGGTACAGTAAGTTTAATACTACATGGGTGACACAGCTTACTGGCCATTGATAAGCCTCCCTTGGAGACACCCATTGACCCCCTCCCTTATGAAGCCAGGTTCCACTGGGTCATACACTGACCCAGCTTCAGAAGTGGGCCCTGCAATAAACGTTAAGTTTAATACTACAGTGACACATTACTGGCCATTGTTTTGGAAACTGACCCATCACTTTCCGCAATTAATTCCTTTTTTGCAGTTTTCAGAAAAGGGAGAAAATCTGCCGTTGAGTAACTCACATTACGACTTGAGAAATTTTTGTCAAATGTACATCAGCAGCGATTTTATATTATTTTAGATTATAATTAATAACTTTCGTCCATGCTTTTCTTTTGCAACCATTATCGCAAAGCTGCCTGACTTATATTATAAAAGTGACGATATATATGCAATCCCATAATACAATTTTTCAAAGGACAAACCTTAAAAGCCTTAACCAGGCCGTGCGATTCATTCAGCGTGCAGACGTTTTTGATTTTGTTCTCCACCACAGACAAAGCCTGCACACACCTGCGTACTTCCACATCGTCCACAACTATCAACACCTGCAGAAGAAAACAAATAACGACAAAGTCTTCAGAGAGAAAAGACAGAGAAAGCCTGCACACACCTGCACACTTCCACATCGTCCACAACTATCAAAACCTGTGAAACAAAACAACCACAAAGTCTTCAGAAAGAAAAGACAGACAGAAAACAACACACCTGCACACCTCCACAACTATCAACAGCTGTGAAACAAAACACATAACGACAAAGTCTTCAGAGAGAAAAGACAGACAAAGCCTGCACACACCTGCACACCTCCACATCGTCCACAACTATCAACACCTGTGGAACAAAACAAATAACGACAAGGTCTTCAGAGAGAAAAAACAGACAGAAAACAACACACCTGCACACTTCCACATCGTCCACAACTATCAACACCTGCAGAAGAAAACAAATAACGACAAAGTCTTCAGAGAGAAAAGACAGAGAAAGCCTGCACACACCTGCACACCTCCACATCGTCCAGAACTATCAAAACCTGTGAAACAAAGCAAATAACAACAAGGTCTTCAGAGAGAAAAGACACATAAAACAAACACCTGCACACCTCCACATTGTCCACAACTATCAACACCTGTGGAACAAAACAAATAACGACAAGGTCTTCAGAGAGAAAAAACAGACAGAAAACAACACACCTGCACACTTCCACATCGTCCACAACTATCAACACCTGCAGAAGAAAACAGATAACAACAAAGTCTTCAGAGAGAAAAGACAGACAAAGCCTGCACACACCTGCACACCTCCACATCGTCCAGGACTATCAACACCTGTGAAACAAAGCAAATAACAACAAGGTCTTCAGAGAGAAAAGACACATAAAACAAACACCTGCACACCTCCACATTGTCCACAACTATCAACACCTGTGGAACAAAACAAATAACGACAAAGTCTTCAGAGAGAAAAGACAGACATAAACAAAAACACGGTCTGCACACTTCCACATTGTCCACAACTATCAACACCTGTGAAACAAAACAACGACAAAGTCTTCAGAGAGAAAAGACAGACAGAAAGCAACACACCTGCGAACTTCCACATTGTCCACAACTATCAACACCTGTGAAACAAAACAAATAACAAAGTCTTCAGAGAGAAAAGGCAAGACAGAAAAAACCCCACTTTTTTTCTTTTCCTTTTTAAAAAAACAACACACCTACTTCATTTACAAAGTCTAACATTGTCGCAACAGAAAAGTTCAAAGACAGACAGTGAAAACAGCAACAACAACATATATTATTCATACTGCACTCAATCTTGATCAAAATCAAATTGAAGCACACACACACACATTAATATTCGCAGTGCATTTAAACAAAAATGCCGAAAGCCATAGTTTTTTGGCACTTCGCAGACCAGAAGCCATATTTTCTGACCTTCCAAAAACTGGATTTCTGGGCTATGCCGGAAAAATAAGCATCAACCAAAACAATTCATATCACAAAATAACCAAGGGACGAAATTCATAGGGTAGCACAAGAAGAATGAGTAGAAGGAGAAGGAGAAGGCTAGTATATCAGATCTGCTTACCCCAAATCGTCACTGTCAGTAATCCCAAGCTCTAAAAACAGTAATTTCAGGCATCTGTCCGTAATTTTGCTGTCCGAGAAATCCTTTCACCAGAATTTTTCGCTGCCGTCAAACCTTTTGTTGAGGGGGGGGGGGGGGGGTACACGCATGCTGCAACTTCCCATCCAAACCCAGCTTCAACAACTGCCGAAATTTTGCACTTCGTACCTAGAAAAATGGCGGCATGGAGAAATAAACCGGAAGTATTCATTCAAGGGACATCACTCGAAGTGATACCTTTGATAGCAGACGACACAGTAGCGAGTACGGCTCAAACGCCATGCCTTCTTTTGATTTCTTCTTCTTCTTCTTTTTCCGCACTTGTTCAGCGGAAATGCAGATTTTTTTTGTTGCTGACCGTAATAGCGCATCGGAGGTCTCAAAACGTAATCATTACGGACAAATCCGTAGGGAAAACATGTCTGGTATATGATGGAAGTACGAGAAAACAACAGGTAAAACTTAACGTTTCTTATATTCGTTCCTAAATTTGAATATTGACAAAACAGGCATTCTGCCTAACAACAACAACAACAACATACCGTATTTATACGGCGCTGAATCTTGATAGAAATCAAATCAAAGCGCACACACACGTTAGCATTCAAAGCGCATTCAAACAAAAACGCAATACAAAGCGAACACACACGGATAACATAAATGGAATATAGCAGAAACAGACCTAATGGCAAGAGAGAGAAGATAAAGAGAGAGGAGCTTTAATGACGGGGGAACAGGTGGGTTTTGAGGTTAGCTTTGAAAGCAGAGAGAGTCGGTCGCTGACGGAGGGAGACAGGAAGTTTGTTCCAAGATGTCGGTCCTGAGACAGCAAAAGAGCGCCGACCAACAGTTGAAAGCTTATACCTAGGGATCTGGAGAGAAAGAGGGTCAGAAACTGAACGTAAAGTGCGAGCTGGCGTATAGATGGAAATATTGTCTGCCTAACAGTTAACTCTTCTAGCGCCGGCGCCATGTATATTTTGACGTTCTTGGTTGTCCGTTGCATCTCAACCAACAAAAGGGAAGTAACTATTTTTTTCGAGTCCACATGCATCGCTTTAACGGCAGAAACAGCAACAAAATGTCTAAAACCAGACACACACACATGGCAGGGCGCTTGCCTGTGAACGCCTCTGCATTTGGTGGGAGTGTAGAGTGATGTCTTAGGCGAATATATTTTGCCCATGATGCTAGAACAGTCCATTCATTCGCATCGCAACAATTTTGAATTATTAAAAAAACCTCACAAATCACTCCAGCCATACACACAAGCAAAACATACATTTATAAACAAAAGGAGAAATGAAAGAAGATCACAGGTTTTTACTTCAGGTCTAGACATAGGGAAGTGGTAGATCAGAGACTTTATTAGTTTATATAGAAAAACTCTCCACACCAATTGGCTCCCCCACAACAAACCACTACAAAAGCAAAGTCAGAGGCAAAATTTTGGTCTAAGAGAGCGAAGCGAGTTTAGAAGTGACCAACGTATGGTGTGCACACAGATTTACTTCACTTGATGCAAGTGCATCAAATTGACAGCTATCTATTAATTCCGGGCATATATGGCCGGAACAACTTGAATGTGTTAATCCATTGTGCACTAAGTCCAAACTGCGAGAGGAAAAACAAATACGAACAAATATTGTGTACCCAACAATTTATCGAGCGCACATGCTGCACTGGTAGCTACTGATTGC
>CM065704.1:27648012-27653012 GCA_017654935.2 Phymorhynchus buccinoides
TTAAAAACATGTATGAACAAACATTCTTATCCATCACCGTTACCCCCCCCCCCCCCCCCCCCCCCCCCCCCCAATGCTCCATCTCTCACTATCGAACACAGCCGCACAAAAGGATAAAAACATCAACAATTATTGTAAACAACATAATAAAACAACGTAGTATAACACACATACACACATACACGGAGAGAGAGAGAGAGAGAGAGAGAGAGAGAGAGAGAGAGAGAGAGAGAGAGAGAGAGAGAGAGAGAGAGAGAGAGAATCAATTTTAGTAAAACAAACACTATTTACAACTAGAGCGTTAAGACGCTAAATCACCAACCGCGCGGCAGCGTTTTCGGCTCCAGTGACCTTGACCTTCGACCCATGACCTTCATTATCGAACTTGGCCGAGATCTCGCCATTACCTACCCGCATGCAAAATTTGAGCATCCTAAGTCCATCCGTTCAAACGCTAGAGAGGATACATACAAACATAGTCCGCCTCAGACACGAGTGAAAACATTACCAATCCGCTCTCTACGATCGCGGTTGGTAAACATTACATACTTGCTATATTAAAAGTAAGAGGGAAAGACCATTCATGGCTCACATTTCCGAACTGCAGTTGCCGGGCTGCTCCATGCGGTAGCCCTTCTTCAGCAGTCGGAACAGATGGTGGTTGGCGATGCCGGGGTAGGGGCAGCCCCCCAGGGTGATGATCTCCCACAGCATTATGCCGAACGACCACCTACAACAGCAAACAGTATTGTCATTAACAAAACACCTACCTAAGTCAGCGAATAACCACATAGAACAGCAAACTACCTTAGAAATCAGCAAACACTGCTACGCTGAAAACCTAACGAATTCTTCGCCCAGTAGGCCTGTGGACAGAATCGTGATGCCGTCACACGCTTGAAGTTGCATTCCTTTGCGACTCCCTGAGAAAAATAACTGTCACAAAGAACAATTTCAAAGAACAACCAGAACATGAAAACGCTAGATCAACCAGCCACGCGGCAGCATTTGCGGGCCCAGTGACCTTGCAGGAACAAACAGACAAACACCCCTGAAACTGAAGTCCGATCAAACAGTCTACGCCTGCACTTTAAAGTACCTCTGCGCCAGCGAGGATCTCAACTGTAACTAGCTCACACACTATTGACAGCTAGAGAAAAGCAGATGCACGGCAGCGCAGCATTATCGGCTCCAGTGACCTTGACCTTTGACCAATGACCTTCCTTTTCGACCTTCGTCTACATATCCTAACTACCTATTCGCATGCTAAACCTGAGCCTCCTAGGTCCCTCCGTTCAAAGGTTATCGTGTTCACATAGATAGATAGTCAGACAGATAGTCAGGAAGAAGAAGAAATTTTGATGTTTTACGTCCTCTCGACCCGGGAAGGCACATATGGGACATACAGATAGTCAGGAACAAACAGAAAGCCCTTAAAACATTAACCAGCTTTCGCTTGGCAGCTGGTTAATTATTATAATTCGAGAGAAATTCTAGGCAAACGCAAAGAACGATAAGCGCACGTACACAAATATGTGGATGTTCTGCGCGGAAACTCAGTAAATATGAAAGAAAGAAGGAAAAAAATTGTGCGGACGCGTTTCTGCGCATAAAAGAAAGAACTGGGCGGAAACGCGTCCACTTATTTTTTCCTTCTTACTTTTACTTATTTACGGATAAGCGCATGGTGTTTCTGCGTCTACTGCTTACACTGGAAATCGAGTGATATTCCGCACCAGCACTCACACGTCGCTTTTGGTGGTGAACACCTGGTGGAAGATGGACTCGATGGGCATCCACTTGTAGGGCAGCTTGCGGGCCGAGGTGGGCTGGTAGACGCTGCTGTCGCACACGCTGCGGGCCAGCCCCAGGTCGGAGATCTTCAGATGCTGAGGGCCGTACAGCAACACGTTGCGGGCAGCCAGGTCACGGTGGATGAACCGACGCTCTGCCAGATACTCCTGCTCATAGGTATGGTAAATAATTTAGAGGTTGTTAGTTATTCACTCATCATAGCCAAAATTCCCTTTTATTATAGCTAAACGTCTCCCCAGGTCGGAGATCTTCAGATGCTGAGGGCCGTACAGCAACACGTTGCGGGCAGCCAGGTCACGGTGGATGAACCGACGCTCCGCTAGATACTCCTGCCCATAGGTATTATGGTAAATAATTTAGTGGTTGTTAATTATTCACTCATTATAGCCCAAATTCGCTTTTATTATAGCTAAACTTCTCCCCAGGTCGGAGATCTTCAGATGCTGAGGGCTGTACAACAACACGTTGCGGGCAGCCAGGTCACGGTGGATGAACCGACGCTCCGCTAGATACTCCTGCCCATAGGTATTATGGTAAATAATTTAGTGGTTGTTAATTATTCACTCATTATATCCCAAATTCGCTTTTATTATAGCTAAACTTCTCCCCAGGTTGGAGATCTTCAGATGCTGAGGGCCGTACAGCAACACGTTGCGGGCAGCCAGGTCACGGTGGATGAACTGACGCTCCGCCAGATACTCCTGCACGCCACAGGTATGGTAAATAGTTTAGTGATTGTTAGTTGTTCACTTATTATAGCCAAAATTCCCACTATAGTGCTACTTTGGGATCGAAGGGCGATTCTCATGAAGAAGCCTCCAGGTTACGATGAATGAACTGACACTCCTGCCAGATACTCCTTCCCATAGATATGGTAAATAGTTTAGTGATTGTTAGTTATTCACTCATTATAGCCAAAATTCCCTTTTATTATAGCTAAACTTCTCCCCAGGTCGGAGATCTTCAGATGCTCTGAGGGCCGTACAGCAGCACGTTGCGGGCAGCCAGGTCATGGTGAATGAACTGACGCTCCGCCAGATACTCCTGCCCATAGGTATTATGGTAAATAATGTAGTGATTGTTAGTTATCCATTTATTATAGCGAAAATTCCCTTCCCCAGGTTGGAGATCTTCAGATGCTGAGGGCTGTACAGCAGCACGTTGCGGGCAGCCAGGTCACGGTGAATGAACTGACGCTCCGCCAGATACTCCTGCTCATAGGTATGGTAAATAATTAAGTGATTGTTAGCTACTCACTTCTCGTAGCCAAAATTATTTTCATATTGCTGCTTTCGGATCGAAGGGCGATTCTCATGGAGAAGCCTCCAACAAAATTTAAGGTTCCGGGTCATGATAAATTTACTGACGTGTCGTTAAATACTCCTGCCCACAGGTATTATGATAAACTAGCAGCAACGCCCCGCGCTTGCATAGCACTGCGCTTGCTTCGCTTTGCGGCTGCTTTTCCCCCGCACAGGTCTTTAGAATAGCAGTTGCCAGAATAGCACTTCGAAATGTCTCCCACTGTAGGCCATGTTTACAGAGCCCTCTCGGCTCTCACTCTCACTTCTAAATGTCTTCTATTGCATTCCCCTGTTAGTGCTGATCACGAATATATATATATATATATATATGGTTATAGTGGTCTAACGCCAACGGTTTTGAAATTATGAGCATTTTGTTTTCAGAGCCCCCCCCCCCCCCCCCCCCCCCCCGGCCTCAGCTTTCACTCTCATTGTGCTATTGGAATACTCTCTCTCTCTCCTGACTTTTACATAAATTAAGCAACAATGGTGTAACAGGTATAATGTATCATTATATAACAAAAATATGCTATTAGACTGGTCAATATGCGTAAGATTGGGGAACGTCTACTCTTCAGCCAAAAAGATCGACACAGGGATTCCCCAAGGATCTGTAATAGCGCCATTATTATTCAGTATCTTAATTCATGATTTACCAAATTGTCTATCCAAGACAACAAATGTTGTGCAATACGCAGATGATATAGCTATATGGGTCAATACATCTTTAAGGAAACATACTAATAAAAGATCTGTTAATTATGTTCAGAACATATACCAAAGAAAACTTAATAATCTAAATCAATATATGTAAGAAAATGGATTGATGTTATCAAATGAAAAGACTTACCTAATGCTTTTCAATAATGGTGAAAATCCTAAAACTTACAGCTCACTTTGTTGCCATGGGGAAATAGAAATATCTTGCAAATACTGTTAACGTGTACACAGACCTTTAAGAGTGGGCTATCACTGTGTTGCCATGGATAAATATAAATATCTCGTGAATAGTGTTAACGATCACACAGACCTTTAAGAGTGGGCTATCGCTGTACATGTGTTGCCATGGGGGAAAAGAAATGTCTCGTGAATAATGTTAACGTGTACACAGACCTTAAAGACCCACTAGATCACGTGTCAAAATCACGGGTTTCACGTGTTTTCTTATAGCTGGAAAGAAATCTTGTTTTGACCAGGTCTGACTCCCATATAAATGCCCCCAAATTCAAAACCGAAACATCATTTTAAAGAGCAGCCTCAATTTGAAATTGGGGACATTTGGATGTGGGTCACAGCTACCCAGAAAAACACACCAAGGGACTTATTAATCGTGGTGCGGCAGTGTGTCTTTAAGACTTACTTGCATATGACTGTGTTGCCATGGGGAAAGAGTGAAAAATGTTAACGTGTATTGAGACCATTAGCAATTCATAAAAAGGCCTCTCACCATTCCCACAGCAATTTGTTGAGCAAAGGACAGCAGTCTGGTCTGAGACAGGGGTGCGTTGTTGTCTTCCTCCGAGGATGAATCACAGGCTGACAAAGAAGAACAAAATGGTGCTCGACCCCTTCACTGCCGAGCCCGTTTCCGGTTCCGGGGCAAATATTTGCCAAGCCGTTTTACGTTGCGGAGTCTATCGCAAAAAATTCTGAATAAAAGTGCATATGCCCTATGCTTTTCTGAACGGGAATTGAATATACTATCCTTTGAGAACACTGTCACATGCATTCAAACAAACTGCGTAAAGCATATGGATAGAAAAAGGGAAACTCTTGGAATAACCCTATGACGGATATTTCCGTGATGGGGCAGTTTGTAGGTTACCGGAAGTTGACAGAAATATCCGTGACGGGGCAGTGTTTTTAGTTGTCTTATTTCAG
>CM065704.1:27655512-27658012 GCA_017654935.2 Phymorhynchus buccinoides
TCCGCCCCAAGACCTGAACAGAGACCACAACCCGAACCTCCAGCCAAGATGAGAACCGCCGGACCAACGTCTAAGTCACCAACACCGCCACGACGACTCCTAGCGCCCTCCACGATCTCATCCCAGACCCTCCTCCTCCAGACCATCAACCGCTCCGCGGACATTCCCTAAACGACCCAGCACCAGAGAAACTTGTCCCTAAGGGCCTCCCGCCATGAGGACGTTAAACCTTCTACAAACAACAAAACGGCGATTCCTCCTTTTTTGTTTTCCTGGTGATCTAGACGTGTTTCTTGCAAAAACTCATCCGAGATAAGTCTCTGTGATTTGAATATACCAAATACTAAATACCAAATAATAATAATGATGATGATAATTTCTATAGCGCCTATATGTAACAGCGCAAGTGTATGAAAAAAAGGCCAATAGGTGAGGCTTACTGATACAGTACCTGTCAAGCAATTCGTACCAAAGGTTTCCTACCAAACGGTAGAAGATTGGGGGTTATTATTTTTGTGTGAAGTTTGGACAAGGGAAGGGAAGTATTTTATCACAAACAAAATGCAACGAAGCGGAACACTCTTTGCAAGGCAAACGAAATTTCATTTTGGCAGCATCTGATGTAATTTTGGGCAACGCTTTTTTGTTTGCTATTCAGTGCACACATGCAAAGATTAAAACTGAAAATGCCACGTTTAAAATCTTGAAGGTCTTAGGGTCAATGTTGTCCACTTTGTAAGTTAAAATATTCAAAGGGAAAATAATTGGGCCATAGTTAGGCAATTCGTACCATTATTACGTAATTCGTACTTCCTATGTCTTTTGAATGGCGCAGCCACAAGAAGCCTGTTTTACGTGACATCAAACTTTTGATGAGCAAATCATATAAGAATTAATTTGACGTCACAGAAACTAACTGGAACATTTAGAAGAGAGAATGACCTTTTACTAAAGCCAAGTCACGTGCATCCTACCATTGAATTACTGCTATAAACCCGGCCCCTGGTACGATATCAGTAACTAGGTGGTACGAATTCCGTAACAGGTCTTGTAATCCGTACCTTTTGAAGAAAAAAGTATTTTTACTATTAAGCCAAAAGTATACGCATTATCTTTATACTTCTAGTACATAGTTATAGCCCTCTACCAGCAGTATCCATGTTGAAAGATTTATAGCTTTGGGATTATCTGCCCTTGAGATAGAGATCTCTATCCTTAGGAGGTACCATATCAATAAGTGTCCCCTACAAACTTAGGCATGTGAAGACAAGGCGGACAGAACCAAAAACACACACTCCTCGATCCACTTTGCTGGTGGCGACGACTTGAGTCACGGACCTGCTGTTTCCGATGAGTGCAGAGGAAGTTTCGCAGGTCCCCCAGGGGGCAGTAGTGCATGACGAGGCAGAGCGGCTCGGTGCACGTGACGCACGCGAGCAGCGACACCACGTTCCGGTGCTGGCCCAGCTGCTTCATGGCCGAGATCTCCAGCAGCAGGTTCTTGCGCTCGTCCGGCGTGGCGTGCTCTGCACAAAGCCCGAGGACGGAGAGAGAAACCGGTGTCATGATAAATAAGTAGCTCCCATGTAATAAGTACGTAGGCCTACCCTTCGCATGCGAACTATAGCCATCCTAACCCTAGCCCTAACTCTAACCCTAACCACGGAAAGAACCAAGAAAGAGAGCAGGAGGGTGTAAATCTACATCTTTGCCGATAAATCGATGTACAAAGCCATGCCACTTAGTTTCGTCAAATTCACAATGGCCGCGGACAAGCAAACAATTCGAATGAGGAATGGGTACTTCTTTCATGAGATAGAATATTCTCTTCACACCGGTGTTGGCGTGAAATTAACATAGGGTAAGACGGGGGTAAAAATGTCAGTCAAATTTGCCCATGAGACGAATGCTAAACATTAACACTCATCTCATGGGGAAAATGTGACTGAAATTTTCTTTTTATTTCATGAGATAATTGGCATGGGCTTCTTACCCGCCCCTGGGCTTTTTACCCCGTCTTACCCTAGGCCTATTACGGGGACACACAGAGACGAAATTGGAAGAGGACACTTAGAGATGGGGATAGAACATATAGAGACGGGGAGGGACACACAGGGGCCACAGTAGCTTTTATCAACTCCTTTCAGTTCATGCCTTTTGTTAACATTCGTCACCAGCATAAACCAATTTAAAGTGTTATATCCATTAAGCTTGCATTGTTTTGTGGTGGCATGCCTCTTGTAAGGTCTTTTCCTATCCCTAACCACAATCAATGATAAGAATATTTGCCTCTGTTAAAGGAAATATCTTGAAACAAATAGCTCTCTGTGGAAAAATGAAAGGAGCCAGAACGAGGGGAATTGGTGTGCTGTGGGGCGGGGGCACAATGCTACGTGACATGAGAAACCTGGAGCATGGACAGCGAATCTCTAGCCCTAGACATAGGATGCGTAATAGCCTACCCCAGCTTTTGATACGAGTAGATTGAAAGACAGAAAGG
>CM065704.1:27670512-27708012 GCA_017654935.2 Phymorhynchus buccinoides
AGAGCTGGAGAATGAATCCAAGTGGATGGCTTCTCAGTTGACTAACACAGCACAGGCATACGAATTTTGAACCGATTCTGTGCAGTGGTTCAAAATATATATAAGGCCCCTCTCTTCACTCATAGCGATTCTATGTAACTTAGGCCTATTTTTTGTCTCTTCATGAATTTAATTTTCACCGCTTAACCGTTTCAACGCCAACCCTTTTATTTTGGCTTAAATTTGACATCAACCTTCTTTTTTGGCATGTGTATCATGATCACTATAGGCCTTTGGAGTTGTACGTAAAACAGACCCTGATTAACCCCTTGACTGCCAGAGAAAATTAAAGAAAAAATCATTGGGCAAATCATGCCATGAAAAAGACAACTGATAGAGCCAATCTGGCAAAATGGTCTGGGGATATTACTCTATTGACTGTGTTAGAGCAAAATCCAGGATATCAGGGTTATTCCTCTTCATCTGATGATGTAATCAGTGATGTCATCAGGTCAGTACGTAATACGTTGGTGGCAGTCAAGGGGTTAAATTAGTTTTAGTGACACGGGGGTCAAATTTATGTGGTGCTACCCAGCTCCCCCCCCCCCCCCCCCCCCCCGCCCCGCCCCCCCCCTCTCCCTATGTACTGCAGACGGTACACCGCGATTTGTCACAGTCGTCGTTCATTGCGTTTTCCCGTCTTATAGAGGGGGGAGGGGGGAGGGGTAGGGTTAGGGTTAGGGTTAGGGTTATTCCAAAAAGATAATTAGCTGAAAAGGTTCATAAAATACAGCCTTATGTTTGGTAAGAAAGGCAAAAACGGAAAAATGGAATTAACCGAGAAATGTAGGGGGGGTGGCACATCTTGACCTTTACCCAAATTCTTATAGTCAACCTGTCAATACATTGATTCCACTCCAGTGCAGTGTGTGTGTGTGTGTGTGTGTGTGTGTGTGTGTGTGTGTGTGTGTGTGTGTGTGTGTGTGTGTGTGTGTGTGTGTGTGTGTGTGTGTGTGTTTCTGTGTGTGTGTGGAAAGGGGATGGGGGAAGAAAAGGTAGATGTATGTGTGTGGGGTGTGTGGCGTGGGGGTAGACCATAGACCTTTATTTTGCAAAAGCTGGGCAAGACAAATCCAGCTAGCGAAGCACTTTTTGAGTCCAAACCCCGACCGGCACAGCTTCCGTTCATTTACCATTAGTTTGAGCTATGGTCCCCTCGTTAAAAATTAGAAAGAGCCCCCTCTTGAAAGATACCAAGGAGGGAGCTGTTCCTAAAGTTTCCAGGATTCAATCTCTTCTCTCCAGACTACCCTCCCTCTCTCCCGAAATAGGCCCAATGGCTGTGTCCGCACAAATGAGAAACTGAGACAGGTAGAGACAGAGAGAAAGGTACAGAGGCAGATTAATAGAACTCCTCAATAATTAGGTATGTATGTATGTATATGTGTGTGTGTGTGTGTGTGTGTGTGTGTGTGTGTGTGTGTGTGTGTGTGTGTGTGTGTGTGTGTGTGTGTGTGTGTGTGCGTGTCTGCGTGTGTGTATGCGTGTGTGTGTGTGCGTGCGTGTGTGTGTGTGTGTCAGTGTGTGCGTGTGCGTGTGTGTGTGTGTGTGTGTGTGGTGTGTGTGTGTGTGTGTGTGTGTGTGTGTGTGTGTGTGTGTGTGTGTGTGTGTGTGTGTGTGCGTAGCGTTGTGTGTGTGTGTGTGTGCGTGCGTGTGCGTGTGTGTGTGTGTGTGTGTGTGTGTGTGTGCGTGTGTGTGCGCGTGCGTGTGTGCGCGTGTGTGTGCGCGTGTGTGTGTGCGCGTGTGTCTGCGTGTGTTTGGTGTGCGATGCATGTCCGTGTGCGCGCGCGCGCGCGCGCGCGCGTGTGTGTGTGTGTTGTGTGTGTGTGTGTGTGTGTGTGTGTGTGTGTGTGTGTGTCAGTGTAATTGAAAAAGAGATAGACAGATGACCAGCAGACAGACAGACAGACAGAGAGACATTATGTCAGAGGTTGTAGACATGGTCGGTAGCTTTCAAACAGCTGGGCAAAGTAGTGAAAGACAGACAGACAGACAGAGGGACAAACAGACAGACATAAAAACAGACAGACAGACAGACACACCGACAGACAGCCGTACGGCAGAGGTTGTAGTCGTGGTTGGTAGCAGTCAGACAGCTGGGCAATGTATCGGAAGACAGACAGACAGACAGACAGACAGACAGACAGACAGACAGACAGACAGACAAACAGACAGACAGACCGAGGGACGTACGGCAGAGGTTGTAGTCGTGGTTGGTAGCTGTCAGACAGCTGGGCAGGGTGGAGAACTGTAGCTTGGTCTCCGGGCTGTGAGCCACGAAATCCTCGTCCGAGTTGTACACCTCTACCGTGTACACGGCGTTAAAGCTCAACTGCTTCAGCTCATACTGCAGCTCGCCCCAGTACTGACGACAAAACCAAACCAGAGCGCTAAGACGCGAGATCACCACCAGCCGCGCGGCAGCATTTTTGGCTGGACAGTGCTTCGTCTCGCAGGCACGGTAACGCAACAAGTGACGCTTCAGCGGGTATTTTTGGCATTTTGGGGGACACCAGTGACCTTGACCTTTGATCAATGACCTTCATTTTCGAACTTGACCTAGATGTGTTTAGTACCTTTCCGCGTGCGAAATGTGAGGGTCCTGGGTTACTCCGTTCAAACGTTATCGTGTTTACATATAGTCAGATACATAGTCAGGAACAAACAGGGACCTCTGAAAACATTACCGGCTCCGCTCTCTTCGTCCGCGGCTGGTAACTAGAGCGTTAAAGACCCAGTGACGCACCACGATTAAGTCCCTTGGGTTTTTTCTGGGTTGCTGTGACCCACATACGAATTCCCCCATATTCAAATTGAGGCTGCTCTTTTTAAACTGATGTGTCGGTTTCAATTTGGGGTCATTTATATGGGAGTCATACTTGGTCAAAACAAGATTTATTTCCAGTTATAAGAGGGAAAACCCGTGAAACCCGTGATTTTGACACGTGATCTGGTGGATCTTTAAGACACTATATCACATAGCGCGCGCACGCACGCACACACACACATACACACACACGCGCACGCACACGCACAGCTACATAGCCTACACAGATAGACAGACCTACGTTTTTGTTTTTGCTATAAACAAAAAATCAGTGTAATGGTTTCTGTCATTAGGAAAAATATAACACCTGCCAAAGGTTACATTTCTCGTTGTCAGCGGTTACAGTTACGTCAAGGAACGGGTGGAGGGGGGGGGGGTGGGGGGTGGAGCAGTGAAACAGTGGTGGGATGGAGTGGATGGAAGGAGGGGGAAAGAACAAAAAAGTGACAGTGTGGAGAATAAGTGGTTAAGATGAATATGGTAGGCTCTTGTCCCATATAATTAGGGGAAGACGGGGTAAAAAGCGCGTGGGCGGGTAAGAAGCCCACCCCAATTATCTCATGAAATGAAGCAAATTTCAGTCTCATTTTGCCCATGAGACGAGCGTTAATGTCTAGCATTCGTCTCATGGGCAAATTTGACTGAAATTTTCTTTATTTCATGAGATAATTGGGGTGGGCTTCTTACCCGCCCATGCGCTTTTTACCCCGTCTTCCCCTATGTGCCTTAAAGGCACAGGCGGAGTATAAAAGAGGGGAAACGCTGAGCGCGACTGATCACGATCACGACGTCGTCAAATATATATGAATACTTGTAGCGGTGCCATAGCCGATGAGGTTTAACCGAGGCGTGGTTACCGCTTCACCTATCTGTATTAATAAAAACAAGAGGCAAAGCCTGCAAGGCTCACGTCTGATTTTTATTACTATAGCAGGCATGGGAATTCCCATGACAATTTCCATGCCTGTATAGAGAGAATACTGTTATGTAGACACTTGTGCATCTGAAAACAGAATTAATTTTTATTTTACTGTGTAAATTAAACTTATTTCTATGCACCCCTACCCCTTTCTTTAAAATTTAATTATATGTATGCGCATGTAACACTATGTAACATAGTGGAGCCCTATTTTTATTTTTGGCAAACAAGTAAAATTGAAAAGCATATTGACCAAGCTTTCAGAAAAAACATAGTGACCAATCCTCTAACGCCTTTTATGTTTAGAGAAAATGACAACGTTAAGGTTTGAGTTAAGGTTAAAGGTCGGGGCCACGGACGCAACACACACACACACACACACATACACACAGACACACAACCGAACATGTACGATACTATAGACTCACTTTGTTTTAAAAAAACGACGTGAGCCAAAAATCGGGACTTTACTGGTTTCGTACTGCCTCCGGGCATTGCCTCCAGCATTGTTCCCACCATATTTGTATTTACAAATGTCCCATATGTGACTGATTCAGACCAAGAGGACGTAAAACACCATTTTCGTCGCGCGACTGATCACAATTTCTGATCGCTTCTCGGCCTTTTGGCTAAGACAGTGATTCAGGAACATAATTGGTTTTTTTTATACCTGGTTGGTTTGTTCAGCTCGTCGTACATGGCGAAAGCCGATACGCGACGTTAAACTGAACTTCCATCCAGCGCGACTGATCGCTTCTCGGCCTTTTGGCTAAGACAGTGATTCAGGAACATAATTTTTTGTTTATACCGTGGTTGGTTTGTTCAGCCCGTCGTACATGGCGAAATCCGATACGCGACGTTAAACTGAACTTCCAATCCAGCGCGCGCCGCATTTGACTCACAGCTGCGAAGAGAGACGGTTCGCCCATAGCCAGTGTATATACACAGGCTCTGGTTCGCCCTTCTTTGTTCCCTGTTGTGCCAGCCACCGCGAAGCAGATCTTGTCTGGCGAAAAAGACCCGATCCCTAGCAGGTCGGAGGACGTAAAAGTAATTTCTGGTAGGCTTAACCCTTTCACCGCCAGCCTTCTTTGAGCCGAACATTTCCATTACATTTACTTGGCTACAGAAAAGATTTTGTCTGCAATAGTGTGGGATTTCTCTGTGACACATTTAGAATGGGGTCAATCCTTACTGCCCAAATTTAGGGACACAATCTCATTGAATAACAGACCCTGATTTCAAGAGTTTTTGTGACCTGGGACGGTATTCATGTCGAGATAGCATGAGACTTAGCATGATGCTAACTTAGAAGCTCTTCCAAAAGTCCTATTAAATCCTATAGGACATTGGAAGAGCTTCTAAGTTAGCATCATGCTAAGTCTCATGCTATCTCGACATGAATACCGTCCCTGGGTGTTAATTCATTCTGGTGCAAAAATGCGACATTGCTGGTGAAAGGGTTACATTAAAGAAGAAGAGAAAAAGAGATTTAGATGCCAGAAAGGACTGTCTGTCATCTCCACGCAATGCCAAACAGTAGCAGCTACAGCGCTGTTCTGCAATTGTCGCCATTAGGTGTGAAGGAACAGGTGCCATTCCTAACCACACAGACACCAAGACACACAGGCACAGACACAGATACAGACAGACACACACATAACACACAACCGACAGAGAGAGACAGTCACACACGCACAAACTGAACGCGCGCGCGTACCCCCCCCCCCCCCCCCCCCCCCCAATACACAGAGATATTCACACACGCACGCACACACGCACGCACACACACACGCACACGCACACACAGAGAGAGAGAGAGAGAGAGAGAGAGAGAGAGAGAGAGAGAGAGAGAGAGAGAGAGAGAGAGAGAGAGAGAGAGAGAGACCAGACAGACAAACATACGCACAGACACAGACACACGGACACACTAGCACGCACACGCACACGCACGCACACACAACACACACACACACACACACACACGCCGGGCACACACACACACACACACACACACACGCGCGCGCGCGCGCGCGCGCGCGCGCGCGCACACACGCACGCACACGCACACACACGCGCACAAACGCGCGCGCACGCACGCACACACAAACACACACACGCACGCACGCACGCACGCACGCACGCACGCACGCACGCACGCACGCACGCACGCGCGCGCGCGCACACACACACACATACACACGCACACACACACACACACACACACGCACGCACGCACACGCACACGCACACGCACACGCACGCACGCACACGCACACGCACGCACACGCACACACACACACACACACACACACACCACTTTTAAACGCATTCTCTAAGCAAAGCACTACTAGGACTTACCTTGATCTCAACCATCTCGAACGAAAAGGGAGGGGAATGCATCCAGTAGAGACGAAAAAAGCAGCCCCCACTCACTGTTCAGAAGAGAGAGAGAGAGAGAGAGAGAGAGAGAGAGAGAGAGAGAGAGAGAGAGAGAGAGAGAGAGAGAGAGAAGAGAGAGAGAGAGAGGGGGGGTGGAGGGAGAGAGAGAGATAGGGAGAGAGAGAGAGAGAGAGAGAGAGAGAGAGAGAGAGAGAGAGAGAGAGAGAGAGAGAGAGAGAGAGGGAGGGAGGGAGGGAGGGAGAGAGAGAGAAATGAAATGAACCTTTATTGTGCAACGGTAAAAGTATTGGCATATAGTAGCCATTTTTCATACTTACCATTAACATACACAAACAAATAGAGGAAACAAAAAGCGACATAATACTAATGAAAATATAGTTTTAAAAGACATCATCATATGAAGGTACGTTAATAAACAGATAAACACACCAAAATGAAGCATAATCGTCCATAGTACAAAACATTAACACAGAGAGAGAGAGAGAGAGAGAGAGAGAGAGAGAGAGAGAGAGAGAGAGAGAGAGAGAGAGAGAGAGAGAGAGAGAGAGAGAGAGAATACGAATACGAATGAATACGAATACGAATGTTTTGTTGAGGGTAAAAAAGAGTAAGCTACAATAGCTTCTTTGCACTTTGCCCTCTCACTCACACATTCATACCATACATCATTAAGCAAGAACATTTGACATAAAACAATCAAGTAAAAAAAAAGGAACAACCTGAAAATTGGCACATGAAACAATTGAAAAAGAGTCAAAAATGGGAATTAAAGGCAAACATGGATACTAATTAACAATGGTGAACTTGAATTGGTGGTTTAAATGTGAGTACGAAAAAAAGGGAAACCCCATCCAAAATGGCTTCTCTCTCCCTGCAACTCCGCCAAGGAGGAATCGTCGTTTTGACGGTTTTATTTCTAGGAAACCAGAGCAAAATGAGTGTTCCGATCCTTGAAAAGGGCGTCTTTTCTTTCGGCGTGTTTCTTGCAAAAACTCATCCGTCAGGGTCTACCTTTAAAGACGTCAAATTAAAAAAGGAGAGAGAGATTAATACACTAGGGGCATAGTAGTCCAGTCATCAGCGCAGGGGCGGCTCCCAGTTTCCGTAGCATCAAAAAGCCTAAATGTTACAAAGAGTGGTAACTTCGCAGCCTACAAACCTCGCAAAAGAATGAAGCCAACTTGCTTACTATCCCACCTGGAAGGTGAAGAGGTGGAATGTGGGAAGTGTTAGTGTTGCGCGTTGTTTGTAGGCAGTGAGTGAGTTCACAATGATCCCCAGCTGTAGTGTAGGTGAAAGGGTGGGAGTAAAAACAACAACAACCCGGCTTCAGTCAGCTGGATGGAAGTTCAGTTTAACGTCGCGTATCGGCTTTCGCCATGTACGACGGGCTGAACAAACCAACCAGGGTATAAACAAAAATTTATGTTCCTGAATCACTGTCTTAGCCAAAAGGCCGAGAAGCGATCAGGAAGTTTTCAAAGTAAAAACTCTGAAACTTGACAGTCAGCTGGGGAGTGCGAGCTCTTTATATATTCAGGCTTTTTTGGCAGCATTTCTGTGCTGGACCCCATTCCATTAATCTCTCTCTCTCTCTCTCTCTCTCTCTCTCTCTCTCTCTCTCTCTCTCTCCCCTGTCCCGCATTACTAATGACATGAGCCTCTGGCGGATTATGCTTGTCCCTTTCGCAGACAACGACCTGGCGTTTTTCGGTGTCATAAGAAATAAGTAGCTCCCATGAAATAAGTACCCTTCGCATGCGAACTATAACCATCCTAACCCTAACCCTATCCCTAACCCTAACACTAGCCACGGAAAGAACCAAGAAATAGAGCAGGAGGGGTGCAAATCTACATCTTTGCCGAGAAATCGATGTACAAAGCCATGCCACTTAGTTTCGTACAATTCGCAATGGCGGACAAGCCAACAATTCGAATGAGGAATGGGTACTTTAATGAGGTAGACTATTCTCTTCACACCGGGGCCTGAGAGCGAGAAGGAAAGGAACGAACAAGAGAAGAGAAGACAAAGGAACTAAAAAAACGCAAAGAAATAAAAATTAAAAAAAGAAAGAAAAATGGGAACCGAAAACAAACTGGGTTTGTATAATATTATTGTGAATGGCTTTGGCAAAAGTGTCGCACGGGGAATGATTCTGAAGTCCGTCGGTTTCATCTACCAATGAAAGAGAGGTTTTTTTTTTTTATATTTTACTCTCTCTCTCTCTCTCTCTCTCTCTCTCTCTCTCTCTCTCTCCCCCCCCTCTCTCTCCCTCAGGGCTGGGTGTAAAAAAGTATGTATACTTATATCATTGCCCTGCATAAATACAATTTCGTTCGTTCTCTCTCTCTCTCTCTCTCTCTCTCTCTCTCTCTCTCTCTCTCTCTCTCTCCTCTCTCTCTCTCTCTCTCTCAGGGCTGGGTGTAAAAAAGTATGTATACTTATCTCATTACCCTGCATAAATAAAATATCGTTCGTTCGTTCTCTCTCTCTCTCTCTCTCTCTCTCTCTCTCTCTCTCTCTCTCTCTCTCTCTCTCTCTCTCTCTCTCCCTCTCTCTCTCCCTCAGGGCTGGGTGTAAAAAAGTATGTCTAGTTATCTAATTACCCTGCATAAATAAAATTTCGTTCGTTCGTTCTCTCGTCTCGTTCTCCTCTCTCTCTATCTCTCTCTAATCTGCATAAATCTCTCTCTCTCTCTCTCTCTCTCTCTCTCTCTCTCTCTCTCTCTCTCTCTCTCTCTCTCTCTCTCTCTCTCTCGCATTTCTGCTACTGTTTGCTGTTTCTGTTGACGATTTTGCTGTGTCTCAATGTTGGTTTATAGTATTAGTTATAATGTTGCATGCTTAGAATCAAGGACAGAATGGAAGAATAGGCCCAGCCTAAATTCTTATCCTAGTAAAATAAAGTGTCTGAAGTCTGAAGTCACTCTCTCTCTCTCTCTCTCTCTCTCTCTCTCTCTCATAACTTATAAATACGACAACATGACGCGTACATTACGATTGGTGGGGTATAAAACCCCCCACAAAAAAGCCTTTCAAGAAGACAGAACAGAAGCTGCCTGTGCTCATTTCAATTTGACATAATTATATCCCTTTTCACATCAGCTGCTTTCACATAATTATACGTTCACAGGAAGGAAAGAGTTTACACACGCCAAGAAACGCACAGAGGGGGGTGGGGGGGGGGGGGGGGCAGACATGGAGACAGACAGACAAACACAAACAGACAGACAGAGAAACAGACCAATGCATATGCTGAAAAATCTATAATCATTCCTTAATGTCTATTCCTGTTATACGCTAGACACACTCACACCGCAAACCAGCTAGCCAGACACAGACAGACAGACATAATAACATAGATAGACAGTCAGAGAGACAGACAGACAGACAGACAGACACAGACAGACAGACAGACAGACAGACAGACAGACAAACACATTCATAAGCTGAAACGTCTATAATCAACCCTAATTCCTATTCCTCTATACACTAGACACACTTACAAAGCCAAACAGCTAGCCAGTTACAGACAGACAGAAAAACAGAGATGGACAGACAGACAGACAGACACAGACAGACATATTCATATGCTGACAGACAGACAAACACAAACAGACAGACAGAGAAACAGACCAATGCATATGCTGAAAAATCTATAATCATTCCTTAATGTCTATTCCTGTTATACGCTAGACACACTCACACCGCAAACCAGCTAGCCAGACACAGACAGACAGACATAATAACATAGATAGACAGTCAGAGAGACAGACAGACAGACAGACACAGACAGACAGACAGACAGACAGACAGACAAACACATTCATAAGCTGAAACGTCTATAATCAACCCTAATTCCTATTCCTCTATACACTAGACACACTTACAAAGCCAAACAGCTAGCCAGTTACAGACAGACAGAAAAACAGAGATGGACAGACAGACAGACAGACACAGACAGACATATTCATATGCTGACAAGTTTATAATCAACCCTAATTCCTATTCCTCTATACACTAGACACACTTACAACGCCAAACGGCTAGCCAGACACAGACAGCCAGAAAGAGATGGACAGACAGACAGACAGACAGACAAACAAACACATTCATATGCTGAAAAGTCTATAATCAACCCTTATGCCTTCCTATTCCTATATGTATATGCTAGACACACTCACACAGCCAACAAGCTAGCCAAACACACACACCGACAGACAGAAAAACAGAGATAAACAGACAGACAGACAGACAGACAAACACATTCATATGCTGAAAAGTCTATAATCAACCCTTATGCCTTCCTATTCCTATATGTATATGCTAGACACACTCACACAGCCAACAAGCTAGCCAGACACACACACACCGACAGACAGAAAAACACAGATAGACAGACAGACAGACAGAAAGAGAGGGACATACCGGGCGGGGGTTTCCAAGTGACCAGGGCGTTTAATTTCCCGCCTCGGACATACTGGTCACGGATGGTCACATCGACAGGACTGCCCAGATTTTCCCTCACTGCACACACACACACACATCTCAACATATTTATTCAGGGGAACAAGACGAGCATGATAAACACCACACAATTCATCTCCTAAACTAAAGACTAAGAATAAATATCAGACAACTACACGCAAAATCAGCATAGATAGGCTTAGCTTAAAAACGCGACAGGCACAAATTAGTGATAATGTAAACAAACAACAGGAGTGGCCCAATGTTCACACATGCACACAAACATACTCTCTCTCTCTCTCTCTCTCTCTCTCTCTCTCTCTCTCTCTCTTTCTCTTTCACATCTCTCTCTCTCTCTCTCTCTCTCTCTCTCTCTCACTCTCACTCTCTCTCTCTCTCTCTCTCTCTCTCTCTCTCTCTCTCTCTCTCTCTCTCTCACACACACACACACACACACACACACACACACACACACACACACACACACACACACACTCTCTCTCTCTCTCTCTCTCTCTCTCTCTCTCTCTAACTCTCTCACTCCTCTTCTTCTCACATGCTACATAATTACACACACACACACACACACACACACACACACACACACACACACCACACACACTCACACACACACACACACACACACACACACACACACACACACACACACACACACTCTCTCTCTCTCTCTCTCACACACATACACACATATACACACACACACACACACACACACACACACACACACACACACACACACACACACACACACACACACACACACACACACACACACACACACACACCAAGGACCTAACGAGTGGTTACGCTTGATTCAATCAGATCTATCGAATACATATCTAATCACTGGCGACGTTAATGCCCATTCACCATTCTGGGAAAAAGGGATATCAAATCATAATCAATAATCGTTTTATTGAAAATAATATTGTAGATTCATCTCTTTACCTATTAAATGATGGTAGTCTAACCCGTATTCCTGACAACCCCAAACACAATCTTAGTGTCATTGATTTAACTTTAACCCTTTCACCGCCAGCCATATTTCAGCCCAAATGTCCGTTAAATTTACCTGGGTAGAGAACAAAATCCATCTTCAGTATTGGGGATTCTTCTGTGACGTATATAAAATAAGGTCTATCCTTACTTCCCACATCTAAGACAATAGGGTCTTTGGATAATAGACCCCAATGTGATGCCTTTTAGTGACACAGGTGTTAAATCACGGTGGTGCTAAAATGCGACTTTGGCGGTGAAAGGGTTAATATCCCCCGAGCTATCTGTATCTTGTGACTGGCAAACCCTTGACGACACATTGAATAGTGACCATATCCCTATTGTCATTACATTGGAAACTATCAGACCTGAAACAAACGACGTGACACATGATAAAGTTCCAAAATATTGTTAAAAATTTGCAAACTGGAATAAATGTTCATACTTATTAACCCGTTTGTGACGTAAGTGTCCCGCGCGACCCACTTTCTCCATTTCTTCTCTCCCCCCCCCCCCCCCCCCCCCCCCTCTCCTTTTCATTTCTTTACTCGGCCGCCACGTTAATTGCCACCCACCATCTAAAGAATGCCGATTCCGGGATTGGTCCCTTTGAAGGTCGATTTGTCTCCCCGGTCGGCATGTAACCCCTACCGAGGTTATCTCCCTTCACCCCCCCCCCCCCCCTTTTCTACCGTCTCATCACGAGATAGTGATATCAACAGTCGTTCTCCCTTTGTAAGACACCGCGTCCTTACCCATCACAAGAAAGTGACAACCACGGTTATCTCCCTTTGAAGATGGTTTTGCCTTTTCCGAGCACGAGAAGGATTTGAATGTCAGGCACGTGATAAGGATGTAATAGGCGCGTGATTGTTCGGTACACTCTGAACAGCATCTTGTGACGTGTCGACTGCTATAAACCAATAGCAGGCTTTCATTGTTTGAAAGTGAAGGCTATAATTGGCGTAGTGAGAAAAAGTTTTTCACACAAGACGCTGAAACTGACTAGAGCAACACCTCTCCCAGCCAGAATAGCCCACCTAGTAAGTCTTATTGATGACTGGTGATTGAGACTGGTTGTTTGTTTGACCCTAGTTTTGATCTAGATCCTATGTTCCATGATGAATAAGGAGTAGATAGATATGTTATAGAAAAGAAGTGGTAAACATTCTATTCTATTTATGTGCACTGATTATTTGTGTGTGTGTGTTTTTGACTTTAACACTTTTGGTACCAGAACCGGAGTTTATGCCTACTAACCCATTTGTCTATTTTTAGTAGGAAACCTATGGGCCGCAATCTTGCACTTTATGATACCATTCCTTTCCAGGTGTTGGATGGAGAGTGATGTTGTCTTGATCACCTTTTATGTTTTACTGATCTCAGTTTGTTAACTGAAATTCAGTTTATTTATTAACTAGTGCTATTGTACAAGGGAAGCCTTCTAGCCGGTTGGGATTCACTAATGCCCTGCCGACTGAAGCCCCTTGTCTCTAAGCCATAGAGATCTACATCCACCTTCTCCTGTGATTATCAGCAGGGCATCGTGGGCAGGAAGATCATCCCTGTCTCACAAGCACCAAGACGGGAAAGACGCCCCGCACTCAGAATCCGCGAGGAGACCACGCTTGAACCGTGCCATCCCGCGAAGCCGTAACCGGAACGACTGGGAGCTACTCTCATCTGACGAGCAAGCCCAGCCACACCAGCATTCGCCGATCACTACGGAGGAACTCAACCACAGCTAAGTCCCCCGGACTGCGCCAATCATTTGAACTTTCCTACGGACACTGAAGATAATTAGTAACCCTTCCGGCATGGGGCGAACCTTATAGAAAGACAAAAGTCTTGTGAATCCTTTCGGATTTCATTGTTTTTTTATCCATATTTTGTTTTGGCGCCATTGAGCTGCTTTATTATTATTGTTGCATAATCTTATGCAGATTTTGGGAGTAAATAAAATACAAGTGTCAAATAATCCTGAACCCTTTGGTCAGACTGATGAGAGTGGGAGTCTTGTAATTTCATGTAAAACCCTACTTCTCTCTGTCTGCCATTTAGAGCAATTCAACCACTTGTATTTCTTACAACCATACGAGCCAGAACCCGGGCACAAATATAAATTTATTAGATGAAAAGGGGCCGGGAAAGTTACTCATCTCCCATACCCTAGAGAAGTGGGCTAAAGGCAAATTCTAAAGTCTTCCCTAGGGACTTAGCCTTTTAACCCATTACCTCGTCACACCGTTCACCGCCAAAGTCGCATTTTTGCACCACAGTGATTTAACACCTATGTCACTAAAAGGCATCAAACTGGGGTCTATTATCCAAAGACCCTATTGTCTTAGTTTTGGGAGGTAAGGATATACCTTATTTTATATGTCACAGAAGAATCCCCAATACTGCAGATGGATTTTGTTCTCTACCCAGGTAAATTTAATAGGACATTTTGACTGAAATATGGCTGGCGGTGAAAGGGTTAAGTTCATTTTATGTAAATATATTGATAATATTAACAACCAAGACGTTGATACATTATATGATCGATTTCAAAACGCTGTATTTTCTGCTGCTAATGAATCGATTCCAACAATACAAATCTGTAAAATCAAAGAAACATTTGGGTAATGTAATGGTGTAGAACGAGACTTGTCAAAAAGCGAAACTAGACGAACAGAACCAAACTAAAGAGCATGAAAGAGAGACATATCCTAAAGAGAAAGCAACACACACAAAACTTCTTGAGAAGAAAACAATAAAAGATAAACAAAATAGAATAAATGCGCAAACTAAACAGCAATATTGGTCTTCCTTCTGTGAAAATGAGGTGTTAAATTATAAAGATATTCAACAAGTTTGGACACAAACCTTGGACGCAAAGCCTTCAAGGCTCACTGGAACAGGCACATGTGGGACAACAACAAACAAAGATTGAGGGGATTGTCTAAAGTACAAGATTGCCAATAAAATGTTAAAATACAAATGAAACTATCGTTAATGCATACAACTAAAACAAATACAAATTTTAAAAAAGTGCCCGTGCCGAGAATCGAACCTGGAAACATTGGCATGACAGACAGACACTCTACCAATGAGCTATCGAGGCATTCAGTGTTGATGAGTTTCTTAACTCATGTTGCCTGTTGAATACTCTCTAACCCACTAATCTAAAATGTTATCTGTTTGTTATCTGTTTACAGTGTTGCTTTAAGTATTTAATTATTCAAATCATTATTGTTTGAAAGCTTGCATAAACATCTATGACTATGCAAAGTTTGAACAATGTACGCCTTCTATTTCCCGAGAAAATGCCAACGTTAACGTTTGGAGATTAGACCACGAACGCAATACACACACACACACACACACACACACACACACACACACACACACACACACACACACACACACACACACACAGAGACATACAGACACAGACACACACAGACACACACACACACACACACACACACACACACACACACAGAGAGAGAGAGAGAGAGAGAGAGAGAGAGAGAGAGAGAGAGAGAGAGAGAGAGAGAGAGAGAGAGAGAGAGAGAGAGAGAGAGAGAGACACACACACACACACACACACACACACACACACACACACACACACACACACACACACACACACACACAACCGAACAACTATCATACTATAGATTCACTTCGTGTTAACTTCGTTAACACGAGTGAGCCAATGATTTACTAAAAAGAATCTGAAGCATTGGCATATGCATACTTGTTTCTATAACTAAGTATATTATGATACACACATCATTTGGAGAAGAAAACAAAGTGCAGTGAATCAGTAAAAGTTGGAGGTAGTATTTTTTTACATCAGTTAAGAAATCCAGACTTGCATGATTGCCTTTTTGTTCGTAAAAGGGAACAAGTCTTTAGAACATTCTTGAAAAACAATTGAGGAAAAAGCATGAATGGAGAAAGAATCCTTAGAGGGCGGGGGGTTGACATTGAGACAAATGAGCAATGGACTGTTGAGGCTGAGTAATGGTCCTTTGGCGCACAACACTGCGCAAATCATGGACATAACTTGAAGAATCCGAAAGACGTGCAAAAATGTAGTGCTGTGATGACTTTACAAACACGAAACACAGCAGGGGGTTGAAGATTTATAGAAAAGGGGTAAAGATCCAATAATATGTTGGCTTTATGGTCAGTGAATTGAACATTCACTGTCACCGTGCCACATTCTCTCAGGGTCGAACACCTTTACCTCCCCCAACCAATGTCTGGTGCCCGCTTACACCTGGGTGGAGTGGAGGAAAGAGTAGTAGAATAGCTTGTCTCTGAACACAACACTAAAGCAAACAGGATTCCAACCCCTGACCTACTACCATCCTTCAAACTGTGAGACAGCAGCAGCTTTACTTAAGCCTACTCCGACACAGAGCCTTCTTTAGTAATTGTACAAACATAAAAAAATAAAAATAAAAATTGTACAAACATTCAACGATGCAAAACATTTAGCGATGCATTTCCTCAACGATGTTTCTTACAGGTTTAGAAAAAGATACATCGCCTCATCGCCTTGGGAAAAGTTTTTTTTAAAAGACGAACATTTAGGTGTTTGTATTTTTACTTCGCTTCTTTTCCCATCTTCGCCTGTTTGCATTAATGTGTAGCGTTGTGACGGTTTTTTAGTTCAATTATAGGTTAAGAAAAACACTCAAAATGTAAAAAAACACCCCACCCCATGCTTCCTGAAGAAGTGACGGCAAACACACAATCGTCGCTCGTTCAAGGATAACAGAATTCAACAACACAATCACAACCACAGCATAGCATAGCATAGCAATTTGGCACTATAGGCTTATTTCTTAAGCATTTTGCCATCTTGATATCGTTACTACCGATATCAATGTAATTGTTTTTTACCCGTGAACTAATAGGCTTTTGTGTATTGATTTCAAGTCTTAATAAAATTCCTCCAAATTTGTGGAGTACATCCCCACATCCCTACCCCCAACCCCACAATCACCAATAAGATGAAGTAGATGGTATAAAAAAAATGAAGGGGGGGGGGATACAAGGAAAGGATGAAGGAGGAATAAGAAGGAAGAGGAGGAGGAAGGAGGAAAAGAACAAGAAGGGTGCGAACAATAACAAGAAGAAGAAGAGGTGGAGGAGGAGGAGAACAACAATATGAACAAGAACAAGAACAAAAATAGAAAACCCTAGAAGAACAAGAATAAGAGCAGGAAGATTATCTGGTCGCACTCAGTCCGGCTGCATAAAACAACAAATCCACCCCCTCAGTAATAAAGTGCGGCGTGCCACAGGGATCAGTCCTAGGCCCCGTCTTGTTGACTATGTACACGCAGCAACTTAGCGTTGTTATCACAGTCATTTTCCCATTACCATTTCTTTGCTGATGATTCACAAATGCTAGGTGAATTGTATCGAGAGCTCAGCCCCAAGTGGTCATATTACTCGGGTTTTTTTCAATCATGAGTTGTCTTTCTTGATGAAGAATGACACTGCCTTTCAATAGCATTCTTTAAATAATATTATAGTAGTAAGGTTGATTTCTAAAAAAATAGGCGTGTATCCACACATGAAAAGCATGTCAATCAACTAGTTCTTACCAGGCGGTGTTGTGATTGGGTCAGACACGGCAGAGCCCCGGATGTAGCCGGACCAATGAACGGCCAGCACTTTGAAGACGTAGGTGGCGTTGGGCTCTAGATCATGCACGGGAATCACGCTGAAGTTGGTCTGATAGAACATGAAGCACACACACACACAAACACACAAACACACACACACACACACACACACATATATATATATATATATATATATATATATATATATATATATATATATATTAAGTAGAAATAAAACTCGAATAGTCAGTGTGGTTTTGACTTTTGCTTTTTTATTTTGGCCAAATTTTCGCTTTTAAAAAGCTTCTTCTGGGCACTGGAACACAGGGAACATTTTCAAAAACCAGCACGAAAGTCACACACACATCCCCCCCCCCCCCCCCCCCCCCCCCACACACACATCAATAGTTACATGTACAGAGCAATACAACAGGCGAGAGAGGGAGAGGGAAAGAGAGGAGAAGGAAGAGAGAGAGAGAGAGAGAGAGAGAGAGAGAGAGAGAGAGAGAGAGAGAGAGAGAGAGAGAGAGAGAGAGAGCGAGAGGCCACATACAGCGAAACAGCGAGAGAGAAAGGGGGGGGGGGGGAAGCAGAGAGGGAGAGACGGAGGGGGGAGATAGAGAGAGAGCGAGAGAGAGAGAGAGAGAGAGAGAGAGAGAGAGAGAGAGAGAGAGAGAGAGAGGCGGGGAGAGAGGGAGATAAAGAAAGAGAAGAGAGAGAGAGAGAGGGGGAGAGAGGGGAGAGAGAGAGAGAGAAAGAGAGAGAGAGAGAGAGAGAGAAGAGAGAGAAAAGAGAGAGAGAGAGAGAGAGAGAGAGAGAGAGAGAGAGAGAGAGAGAGAGAGAGAGAGAGAGAGAGAGAGAGAGAGAGAGAGAGAGAGAGAGAACAAAATTCATAAGTAACTGACATGCAACCAAACATGGCTAATTCAAAACTTACAGGGAAGAGAATGCACCTTTCCTCTTCGACAGTTTTAAGCTAGTGTGAACTACTGAAAACATTTCCCCTGCACTGAGTTGTGTTCATTATTTTTGTATTTTTGTTCATTCTCGAACAGCAGCGTGGGCGTCAGAAGGAAGGAGAGGGTGGGGGCCGGGAAGGGGTGTGTTTGAATGGAAGGTGGGGAAGAGTGGGAGATCAGAAGGGGAAGGGAGGGTGGATGGAGGGTAGATTGAGGGGGGGGGGGGGAGCTGGGGCGATGGTTGGGGGGGGGGGGGGGGGCGTGCGTTTACATAACGTTAAAGGGGGGGGGAGGGGAGAACTAGACGTCATCAAACCTAAAGAGGGGAGGGGTGGGGGGTTCTCAATAACTGATAAGAACAATGGTATAGCCTTGGACCATAGTAACCAGAATGTTTATATGCAGTATGTTTCAGTTTGTGTCAGTATTTATGTCAATACTGGATCCTTCTGTACAACGCAGAGTTCAGATCTTGCCTTTGGTTAAGGCCTGTCATCAGTGTGCCGAGGTTTGCCTGCCAAAAGACTTCCCTTGAGAGCAAGTTAGCTTCCTTGTAAACCAGTTCAATTGGCACAATGCTCAGAAAGGAAAAGGTTGGGTCTGCAGGATGGGTCGACGGGTGGACATGATATGCCATCCTACACTTTGTGGTTTTCCTCAGTTTAACATCACTTTTGTGGTTTGCCCACCTCAAGCGAAGATTCTTTGTGGAACCTATATACCATATATATATATAGCATGAAAGAAAAATCTCAGTGAATAGCCAGCTCCTACCCCTACTCTGAAGGCTTTATCAAAGCAAACTATATATATATATATATATATATATATATATATATATATATATATCAGAACCAAAAAAACAACTTATACATTGGACAAAAACTAAGTTTTATTAAAGCAAACTAAGCTATCCACAAAAAGTTAAGGATCACTTGCAAACTAATTCATAACTTTCCAAATAAGAAAGCCAATGCGTTGAATTTTGGCCAACATTTAATTCAATGCTTTAGTGATAACGATACACAATTGCCTTCAATTTCGAGCAATCGTTTGGTCTGTACATTTGATCAAAGTGGGTACGTATCGAAATTTGATTTCCCAAAGTCATTGAAATCACAAGACAGGGCATTCTGATGCTCCCAAAAGTTCAGTAATGCGTGTATCCGCCATGGCTGTTCTGGCACTCGACGCAGCGAGTCCTCATGGAGTTGACCAGGGTGGTGAAGATCCTCTGTGGAAGCGCCTGCCACTCAGCCTGCAGCATCTGGTAGAGGTGCTGGGCATCCCTGGGAGGGGGGTGGTTGCTCCTCACTTTGCGATCCAGCTCATCCCAGAGGTTCTCAATCGGGTTGAGATCGGGACTGCATGCTGGCCACTCCATTCTGTTGACTCCAGACTGCTGCAGGAAGTCGTTGACCACCCTTGCCCTGTGGGGGCGAGCGTTGTCATCCTGGTAGACAGCCGGCGGTCCCATCTGCTGCAGTGTAGGCACAGCCAGCGGTCGAAGGATCTCATCCCGGTATCGGAGGCCAGTCAGGTTACCCTGTACATGATACAAGGGTGTTCTGTGGTGAAGGCTGAAGGCCCCCCAGACCATTACAGAACCTCCACCAAAGGCCACCTTTTCTTGGACAGTGGCGTCAATAAAGCGTTCCCCTGGGCGCCTCCAGACCCTCAGTCGGCCGTCGTTGTGGTTCAGGGTGAAGCGTGATTCATCACTGAACAGGACCTGGGACCATTGCTGACGTGTCCACCTCACGTGACGTCTGCAGAAGGCGCGGCGTGCTGCCCTATGGGCTGGAGTTAAGCGTGGCCGTACAGCTGGGCGACGAGAACGGAGGTTAAACCCATGAAGGCGGTTCCGTATGGTCTGCTGGCTGATGTTGATGTTAGTAGCCACCCTCAGCTGCCTTCGAATGATGCTGGAAGAGGCTGTTCTTGTCTGCAGGGCTTGTCGTTCAATGAGACGATCTTCACGTGGAGTTGTCTTCTTCGGTCGACCAGATCTGCGTCTTTCATGGACCCTCCCAGTGGCTGTGAAGCGTTGAATCAGTCTGACAATGACCGAGATGGACACCTGAAGTCGCCTGGCCACTTCTCGCTTGGGAACACCATCTTGGAACCATGCAACAGCTCGTCCCCTATCCAACTCGCTCAATTTTCGTCGTGGAGGCATTGTCAAATCAGGCCTAATACTGGTGGTATGTCTTCTTATAAAGCCAAGCAAGAGACAGCATCTCACACATAAACAGCAGTGCTTGCACGTGCATAATGGTTTTTCCATCTGGCTTGTGCAATGTGTTCATGCAGAACGATCCAAAACAAGGTCCTTTTTCGCAAGTTTCCGCTTTTTCTTTTGCTGCCAAGCTCAGTAATAGAGAATCACGTGCAATGTTTCCACTAACACAACATCGCCCACTTACAGCTGAACAAGAATTCATAACAATTTGGCTTGACTGAGAAATAAATAACAGGAGCGAACGGAGTTTATTGCGCACCTGTTTTCTCATAGTGATCCTTAACTTTTTGTGAGTAGTGTATATATATATAAGAGGAAAGTTTAATGGTGTGGTTGTTTTTTCTTTTTCAATTCTTGTACGTTTATATATATATATATATATATATATATCAGAACAAAAAAAGAATGAAAACTAAAAAGATAGAATGTAGAATATATATATATATATATATATATATATATGTATATATATATATATATATATATATGTTACAGTAAATTCATCAAATCAGGAAATTTATAAATTTCCTAGAATTTTCAGTACATTTATGAAGTTACTGTTTCACTCGGGGAATTTACAAATTTCCTAACATTTTTAGGAAATTTATAAATTTCCTGAATTTTGTGGGCAGGAAATTTATAAATTTACTAAAGCCTTGCAAGCCAGAGACAGCACACTTTAAGTAAGACCACATAATGTTTTATGAACGAAACAACATATGATAAAATAAAATGAACATTAAAGTGTGTGTGAATTACCTGTGCACACATGTTTTTCAAGATTAACATCAGTCATCGCAAGCAGTCTTTGGGGGCATAGATCAAATTGATTTCTTGAATACCCTCCCCTCAAAATCCCGGCCTTCACAGCAATCGTATTGTTGTCAGTTTCTATTTCCCTGTTGACAACAACACCTAGAATGTTTCTTGCATCACCTCTGCCCCGATCGACCATGGGCACTGGCACTGCCACATTATCTCCTATTTCTCCACATTTGAAATCTACTCTGCTTCTTTTCACCATCCGTTCTGCTTGACACAGTTGTCCCGAGAAAGCCTTCTTCCGAGATCGTTTAATTCTCTCACAGCGATCAGTTAACATCAATGCTGTCTCAGTGCTAGTTGATTCAGCTGATGTGGTGGCAGATTCAGCTGATATGGTGGAAGATTCAGCTGATGTGGTGGCAGATTCAGCTGATGTGGTGGCAGATTGAGGCAATTCCAGTCTTGCGAGATCTTCTTCTGCCCCCCCCCCCCCCCCACACACACACACACAACACAATCAAACACCAACCCTCATCCCACACACACAAAATGACAACACACACACACACACACACACACACACACACACACACACACACACACACAGTAACCCCACCCACTCCCATACACTCGTTCATACACCCACACACATACATAACAGTAAACACACACACACCCCACACCCCATACACTCGTTCATACAACACACAATCAATCCCCCCAGACACACATCCACAACACACAAACACTTACAACGCATCCCCCCCCCCCCCCCCCCCCCCCGCCCCCCTCCATGCTCACATAAGAGAAAAGGATTATGCTTACTTTCTGAGCAGATAGTAGTCCTTTTGACTTCTTGTTGAATTGTTGCCAGCTGCACACTTCACTTCATTCAGAGTCTTGCTGTATTCCGATTTTGGGAGGAGATTGTAATTTTTGCTGTTGTATTGTTTGAATAGCTCCTCTGTATACTTTTTTTCAATTTCAGTGGCCATCTCGTTGCTCAGCAAACACCTCCTTGCATGTCAGAGCAAACTTCCTTGACTAGAAAAACCCCCAACTCATGCCAGTGTCCTGTTGAATGCCTTGGTGAAGTGTGTTCACATCCCAAGATCACACAGTCACTGATTCCCTTATCAAACCCATTTGAATGATTTTTGGTGAAGTGAGTTCACATCCCAAGATCACACAGTCACTGAATCCCTTATGCTATGGGCTGAATATTCAGTTTGACAAATTTACTGAAAGTACTTTAACTTCTTAGTAAATTCATCAAAAATAAGCTTGCAAAATTCAGGAAATTTATAAATTTCCTAAAAAGTTTAGGAAATTTGTAAATTCCCCGAGTGAAACAGTAACTTCATAAATGTACTGAAAATTCTAGGAAATTTATAAATTTACTGATTTGATGAATTTACTGTAACATATATATATATATGCATAAGGCACTGTCCCTCCCCCATCGCGAGAAAAGGTAAATCAGCACAATTTATAGATTTTTTTTATTTTTTAACACGGAACATTACTCAAAGTTAACGTTAACTGGTTTTGTTTCTGAGGTTCACAAATAAAGACATTGGACACAGAAAAGCTTTATCAAAGCAAACTATAATATATATTCATAGTCATGAAGCAAACTTCCAAAAGGTGAAACAGCATAAACGTTGCTGGTTAGAAGCAATCATCCATCTGGGATGGAATGTATTCCACATTGATGATGTGTGCATTTATCGGCGAGGGGTGAGCAAGAAAATGGAGAAAATAATCATGGAGACAGACTAAGCCAAAAAGAACCTACCGTTTTGTTGAAAAAAGTCCAAGGCTGCGAAGAGTGAGAGGAGCAGTTGTAGGGGTGAGTGCTGGACACCCCTCCTTCGTCAGTCTTCTCGGAGCTGCATCGTCTGAGGGCCATGATAAAACTCAAAGCCAATGACGTGGACCTGTTGGTGACGTCACGCACGTTCCAGTGCAGACGCACCAGACTCCGGGGATCAGGGGTCAGAAAGCTGACCCTGGTGTAGGTGCACGTGGGCCTTGGCTTGGTCAAGGTCAATGTAAGGGCAGCCGGGGGCAGGTCTTTGGCCGGTACTGAGGGGTAGCCTGGCTCGTCTGAGAGAAAAACAAATTGTCCCTTGGAAATTTTCTCAAGGACCCCAATTCGCTGTCAGAAATGACCAGGGTGATTTTAGACATGGCGCATCAATCATCCAGCAAGCACATTTTGTTACATGTATTGCTCTTCATTGATACGGTACCGAGGGAGGAAAATAAAATTTCGTCTGAAAAAAGATTGCTCCATCGAAAATTTCTCAAGGATCCTATTCGCTGTCAGAATCGACCAGGGTGATCTTTGACATGGTGCATCAATGATCCAACAAGCACGTTTTGTTATACAAATGTACTGCACTCCATTCATAATAATAACTAATACTATTAATACTAATAATAATAATAATAATAATAATAATAATAATTTTAATAAATAAAAACAAAATAATTTTATAAAAAAATAAAAAATAAAATAAAATAAAAATAAAATAATAATACATAGCATTTAGATGGTGTGTGTCTCTCTCTTTCTCGCTTTGAGTCTCTCTAAACGAAATAGACTCAAGGCGCTTACGTTCACTGAATCACACGCAGATACACTTGCATTCTCCCTCATTCGTACAACCATGTCTCTGAAATCACAGAGGAAAGACTTTCCGAAACAGATGGGTCTTCAGCTGGGTTTTGAAGCTGGAAAGGGTTGGCTGGTGACGGAGATATAGATGGACAGGGAGAGAATTCCAGACAATGGGGGCACAAAAACTGAAGCTGCACTGACCACAAGATTTCAAATTAGTTGTGGGTACATTTAGCAGCATGGCTTTGGAAGATCGGAATGAGCGAGAAGGAGTGCATGTGTGGAGAGCATTAGAGAGGTGAGGCGGAATGATTAAAGGTGGACCCTGACGGATGCGTTTTTGCAAGAAACACATCGAGATCACCATGAAAACACCATTTACAGAGATCGCAACACTCATTTTGCTCTGGTTTCCTAGAAATCAAACCGTCTGACGGAAGGCAAGGACTGATAGGCCTTGTGTTATAATCAGGTTAAGACTAACAATCTAGACCGACAGGACAACGCCAGTGAACAACAAGCAACAATTTAAAGGAACTCTTATCAACTCAACACTAATATTCTTTTCGATAAGTCCAGCGTGTTTTGATCTCATTTGGGGTTCAAGCAAGGTTAAAAACAGAGAGAAAACTTAACCTTTTCGATATGAAAAAAAAAAAAAAATGACCTGAAAGATGACTAGAAGAATAAAACACATTGAGAAGAAGGAGAAGAGAAGAAGAAGAAGAAGAAGAAGAAGAAGAAGAAGAAGAACAACAACAACAACAACAACAACAACAACCACAACAACCACAACAACAACAAGAAAGAGGAGCAGGAGAAGGAGGGAGGGCAAGAATGCGAATGGTTTATTCAAACGGCCATGGCCACATTCGAAGGGGGAGACAATAGAACACATAACATTCAAACTTTTAACTAACTTACAAGACTATCTCGGAGCTTAAAAGGGTAGGGAGAGAGAATACAAGCAGACAAACAGACAGGCAGACAAATAGACAATGGAGGAAGAAAACGAAAACTTACAGGCTTCTTGCAAAAATGCCTGATGCAAGAAGTCGCAACTTCCACGACAGACGTGAGACACCTGAAACAAGAAACCATATTCAAGTTGTTGAATATTTCAAGGTTTATGTAAACAAGGGGGGGGGGGGGGGGGGGAGACAAGAAACAAAATCAAACAACTTCAATTTAATCAAATCGTTTACGAGTTCAACAATGTTCGACTTTACACTTGTCGTGTAGTTGTTTGTTTGTTGAATGTTCGACTAAACAATAGTGGTTGTAGGCTACTATACGGTCAAATGATCCCTTTCTTCAAAGACACTGAAAGATGAGAGCCTTTGCTTTCTTCGAATTTGTTTAAATTTCTGGCAGGACTTTGGGCATACGTTCTGACTTTCTAGATTTATCTCTGCATCTCAAATGCTCTCTAATGTCTCTGCTGAGACAAAGATCTTTTGTGTGCTAACTTTTCGCATATTATATTCAAGCATGCATGAAGGTAAGTTTGTTTTATGATTAATGTTTAGTAAAAAATAATAAATTATACAATTCAGTTTGCTACTTCCGATAAGAGTTTTTACTTACACAGCTCTCGCTGCATGTATCTTTGTTCTCCATGTCCTGTCCGCATGCTTGGACACACTGCACACACACAGACACACATAGAGAGAGAGAACAATGAACAATGAACAATAGTTTTAATTTCTATAGGCCATCGGCCCTTAGAAAGGCCAAAGTCATATAACATAAGCATATCAAAATATCGGTCACGTTTTTGAACCAAATTCTTTAAGATTCATAAGTAAGTCAACATAATAATAATACTGATACTGGTAGTTGTCAGAAATCACAATTAGCAACGATGTCAATATCAATGGACATAATAATATTAATTAACCCTGCTCGATGTTATCTTGCCTTTTTCGGATGGCATAAAATAGGTATATAGACATTTTCCTTAGCGTCGTAACCGAACCAGTTCTCAAAATATTAGTATAATGACAGCATATTCCATGTAAGTATTTGTTTCTGATATCTGAATATAGAGGGCATGTAAATATAACGGCGTTGTTCATCTTCTATTACACCATTAAAATTATACTTGACACATAAGATTATTGTTAACTGTTGCACTAAATGTTCGTCTAAACAATGAGAGAGAGAGAGAGAGAGAGAGAGAGAGAGAGAGAGAGAGAGAGAGAGAGAGAGAGAGAGAGAGAGAGAGAGAGAGAGAGAGAGAGAGAGAGAGAGAGAGAGAGAGAGAGAGAGAGAGAGAGAGAGAGAGAGAGAGAGAGAGAGAGAGAGAGAGAGAGAGAGAGAGAGAGAGAGAGAGAGACAGAGAGAGAGAGAGAGAGACAGAGAGAGACAGAGACAGAAAGAGAGAGAGAGACACACACACACAGACACACACACACAGACACACACACACACACACACACACACACACACACACACACACACACACACACACACACACACACACACACACAGACAGACAGACACACACACACACACACACACACACACCCCCCCCCCCCCCTACACACACACACGGGCGCGCGCACACGCACGCACGCACGCGCGCACGCGCACACACACACACACACACACACACACACACACACACACACACATACACACACACACACACACACACACACACACACACACACACACACACACACACACACACACACACACACACACGTTTTCAGCAATGTCACGTGCTATCATTTGGATATATTTAACTTATTGTTGAGGCTTCCGAACAAGATGAACAGCAGAACGGTTAAAAACACTGCATTAATATTTAGTCGTAATGATAATGAGTGTGACAAAATAGACTGCGTGACATTTACTAAAAGGACTTGGAATGTAGTGGAGTTGAATAGGTCATTGGATGACATATTAACTGAAATATTTTATTATCGCATTGACCTAGAGATAAAACGACGTAGCATTCTACCCAGGAATAGCTACTAAGCCACATGGAGAATTAATAAAGGTCTCTGTACACGTTAACATTTTTCACAAACTGTCTCTATTCCCCCATGGCAGCATAGTGTTAGGCCACTCATTATATGACTTACACAACTCACTGTGTTCCCATGGGGAAATAGTGATATTTACTAACCGTGATCGTAGAGAGTGGATTGGTAATGTTTTCACTCGTGTCTGAGGTGGTGTTTGTATGTTTGCATGTTTGTATGTATCCTCTCTAGCGTTTGAACGGATGGACTTAGGGTGCTCAAATTTTGCATGCGGGTAGGTAGTAGGAAGATCTAGGACACGTTCGATAATGAAGGTTATGGGTCAAAGGTCAAGGTCACTGGAGCCGAATAATGCTGCCGCGCGGTTGGTGATTTAGCGTCTTAACGCTCTAGTTTGTGAATGTTCTTAGCGTGTACAGAGACCTTAAGTAGTGCAACACTGTCGCGGTCATAGTGCTGTATGAACGCGTGTCTTAGCTAAGTAACATACACGCACACAAAAAGATGAGCTCATGATTCATACCCAAACACAGTTTCAGAAACAGATGAACACAGACCAAAGAAAAAAGGTGTAAGTATAACAGAATCTTTCGAAAATATAACATTCGAAAATTTTCGTTTTCTAACAGAGTTGTTCAATTCCGGAATTGTTTTACCGTCTAACATTAAATTTACACCAAGTACTAGTAAAACAAAATCTTCTGGATCCAAATATCATAAACGTACAAGGAATTTGATTAATAAAAATATTGGCCATTCTATTTCATGTGATTTGTAGCAAAGGGATTTGTTTTTTTGCAAACACAATGTAAAACTCAAGATACAAGAAGAATGAAAAAGCATACAAAGGCCGCGAGGCAGGCCCATAACAAGCCCTCACCACTATTACTACTACTACTACTACTACTGCTACTGCTACTGCTACTACTACTACTACTGCTGCTGCTGCTGCTGCTGCTGCTGCTGCTGCTGCTACTACTACTGCTACTACTACTACTACTACTACTACTACTACTACTACTACTACTACTACTACTACTACTACTACTACTACTACTACTACTATTACTACTATTATTACTACTACTACTACTACCACTACTACTACTACTACTACTACTACTACTACTACATAATAATAATAATAATAATAATAACTAACATTAATAGAGCGCCCTTTCTCTCTTGAGCTCACGGCGCTTCACAATTATTTAAATAAATAAATAAATAAATAAATCATAAATATATAAATAAGTTACTACAATATTAACTATCACAAACATGCACACAGCCACAACACGCGCACGCACGCACACCCACCCACACACAATGTGGGGAACATAGTTTTAAAGCAGGAAAGGAAGAAATCAGAGGTATTACCGGAAGAGATGAGTTTCAAGAGCGGTTTTGAAAGATTGGAAAGATTTAGCGGAACGAAGTTCATACGGTAGGGAGTTCCAGACAGAAGGGGCGTTGAAAGAAAAGGAACGTTCACCATAGTGTCTTAGTGTTTGTGCGAGGAATAGAAATATGATAAGCTTGTCAGAATCTCATCGAACTCTGGGGGCTGAGGACTTTACCTGGGCACAACTAAAGTTGTGAGTCGGTGGACATATGAAAGGCAGATAGTGATCGAAGAGGTCAATTTGAGTCTGTCGTTCTTGGTATCCGAACTGAAATCCAACAAATAAAATAATTAGTTAGGGGAAGACGGGGTAAAAAGCGCATGGGCGGGTAAGAAGCCCACCCCAATTATCTCACGAAATAAAGAAAATTTCAGTCAAATTTGCCCATGAGACGAATGCTAGACATTAACGCTCGTCTCATGGGCAAAATGAGACTGAAATTTGCTTCATTTCATGAGATAATTGGGGTGGGCTTCTTACCCGCCCATGCGCTTTTTACCGCGTCTTCCCCTATGTGGGCTAAAACACTGATCTTATAAAGTCACAATCAGTCTATGGATTGACAAAGAAGACATCGCCCTTCAAAACGATTTCACTCCTTTAACCCTTTCATCGCCAAAGTCACATTTTAGCACCACAGTGATTTAACACCTATGTCACTAAAAGGCATCATAATGGGGTCTATTATCCAAAGACCCTGTTGTCTTAGTTTTGAGAAGTAAGGATAAACCTTATTTTTATGTATTCTGTCACAGAAGAATCCACAATACTGCAGATGGATTTTGTTCTCTACCCAGGTAAGCTTAATGGAAAATGTTGGCTGAAATACTGCTGGCGGTGAAAGGGTTAATATTTGGAGTTTAATTTGTTTTTATTTCATTCATTAAAATAAACAATTTCTGTTTGTAAATTGCAAAACAAACTTTATCCTGGAATGGGTTTGGGATTTTTTAAAAATTCAAAGTGAAAACAAACAAATGGGGGACTATCAAAACAAACAAGGCTGGCCCTAAATTAATAGTAGTTGTTTTTTTAAGCAGACGATTTATTAACCCTCCAACACGTCCGTTCTACATAACTTTGTAATGATGACTAAAAAACCAACCTCTAGACGATTTATTAACCCCCCAACACATCCGTCCTACATAACTTTGTAATGATGCTGAAACATAGCAGAGCAAGAACCAGACACACCAACACAGACACAGTCATCAACTCTTCTCTCCATCATATTATCATAACCTCCTTGGCAGAGGCACACAAACATACAACACACATATATTCATGCACACACATTCATATACACACACACACACACACACCGCGCGCGTGCGCACGCGCGCACGCACACGCACGCACGCACACGCACACGCACACACGCACACACGCGCACGCACGCACACGCACACGCACACGCACGCACACGCACACACACACACACACACACACACACACACACACACACACACACACACACACACACACACACACAATAACTCCACTCACCAAATGGTTGCATCGCGCCTGGCACCTGGCCCGGACAATCAGGTTCTCGAGTACGGTCAAGCGGGCAACCTCCGCTTCATCATCACCAGCAGCAGCACTGGTCATCTCCTGACCATTGGCCCTGGTCAGACCCACGCTGGTCAGCAGCAACATCACCACTGCTAACACCATCCCTGTCCGCAACAACACTGCGGGTGACCCTCTTCTGTCCTCAGCCCTCCACCACAGAGGCCTCTGTCTGTTTCCAGCACAGTCACTGGACTCTGCCATCCTCTTGTCTTGAAGTGGAACAGCGTCTGGCTATACCCACGTTTTGCCCGCAAGGGAGATCCTCTGATGATGATCTGGTATAAAAAGGGAGATCTTTGGATGATGATCTGGTATAAAAAGGGAGATCTTTGGATGATGATCTGGTATAAAAAGGGAGATCATCTGAACCCAGGGTAAGCAGTAGGTCTTTCTCCTTTCTATCGTTTTCTTTTAATTATAATAAGGAATGCGCCCTCCTAGTTCCGTCGCGTCTATCGTCAGAAGTGGCGTCTGCGACGTATACCCCCAGATCCAGATCCAGATACAGAAAGACCAAAACAGAAGCAGAATGTTCTTGCTCACACGCTTGTTCGAAGAAAACCATCAGCAAACCAAGAGGTACTGGAAATGGGTCTTTAAAGATATTGGGTTCAGACGCTTGTTCGAAGAAAACCATCAGCAAACCAAGAGGTACTGGAAATGGGTCTTTAAAGATATTGGGTTCAGACGCTTGTTCGAAGAAAACCATCAGCAAACCAAGAGGTACTGGAAATGGGTCTTTAAAGATATTGGGTTCAGACACTTTGTAGCACTCTATCACATCTTGGTGGACTCCGTCCAGACTTGAAAAATAATACATTTATACGTGAACCGTCATTCCATGGCAGCAGATTGACTTATTCCCAAAACAAAAATGCAAATGTGAAGCACCAAAATAATTTACAACTTCAGAAAAAAAAAAAAAAAAAAGTTTACCACCACAAAATCCACGCTCTCTTGATATAAGCGATTTGTCCAGGAAGCAACCCACAAAAAACGTACACAATGTCGAAAAAACTAACAACAACAATCACACAAAAAAGAAAACGCATGGCGATTGCAAACGGTGCTTCAGATAGCATCCAAATCCAGTCTTCTTTTTTTTCAAAAGGAGCCAGAATGCTCAGCTTATTGACCGTGGGCCCTCAAGAGAAGAAGAAGAAGAAATGTAGTGAATAGGCAGTGTTTCTTGTTTTTGGAGTTACCCTAAAGGCCTAGTCAAACAGCATACGATTCGATTCACTACGATCCGATTTTTGACATTTGTGAGGCATGATTGACGTGAAATCATATTAGTTACGTTCACTATATTTGTAGTCTCCCGTACACGAATCTGATCAAATATCTCAATCTATTCCAACCATACTGACCAACACTCAAAACAATAGCATATCTGTTGACCAACCTGGAACCCATACCATAGCATATAGAAAAACGAAAGTAGCAAAGGGCCGCTACTCTCATCATCCGGAAGTGTGTGTGTGTGTGTGTGTGTGTGTGTGTGTGTGTGTGTGTGTGTGTGTGTGTGTGTGTGTGTGTGTGTGTGTGTGTGTGGTGTGTATGTGTGTTGTGTGTGTGTGTGTGAGCATGCATGTGTGCATACATGTGTGCTTGTGTGTGTTTTGGGTTTTTGTGTGCACGCATGTGTGTGTGTGTGTGTGTTTGTGTACGTGTCTGTGTGTCTGTCTGCGTGCGTATGTTTTTGTGTGAGGGTGTTTGTGCATGTGTGTTGGTGTATGTGGTCAGTCCATGCGGCTCGGTTGCTGTGGCTTACCGAATGGGGTATGAACGAGTTGGCGTCGATAAATATGTGTGTTTATGTGTGTGTGTGTGTGTGAAAAACGCGCGCGCGCGCGTGTGCGCGTGTGCGTGTGTGTGTGTGTGTGTGCGTGTGTGTGTGTGTGTGTGTGTGTGTGTGTGTGTGTGTGTGTGTGTGTGTGCGTGTTGTGTGTGTGTGTGTGTGTGTGTGTGTGTGTGTGTGTGTGTGTGTGTGTGTGTGTGTGTGTGTGTGTGTTAGAGAGAGAGAGAGAGTTGCTTTGTATATGCGCTGTTGCTGGTTAATGCTGTTTTTTTTGTCTGTTGATGAATCATTGATTGTAAAGCGCTTTGGGCTCATCTGAGGTAAAGCGCTATATAAATGTAAAATTATTATTATTATTATCCCCTTACATCCGGAAACGCGGTCATTTGACCTTCCAAAGTCATTCTTGTTTTTTCTACCTCGCATCAGGATGAAGGATGGATGGGAACAATGAAACTGTTTTGAGTGTTTGTAAGTATTCAGTTCGAATAGATAATAAGATTAATAAAATAAAAAATCTACCATTCTATTCCAACTATACTGACCAACACTCAAAACAATAGCAGATTCCCATTTTGACATTTGTGAGGCATGATTGACGTGAAATCCTACTAGTTACGTTCACTATTTTTGTAGTCTCCCGTACACGAATCTGATAAAATATCTAATTTTTTTGTGTCGGACATTTGATTTGATTCGACACAAAATCAAATCAAATCTACATGAGTACAGTGAACGGGAATAGTACATTATTTTTTTTATACGGAAATATTTCACTGAATCGTGACTCACAGGCATCGTCACAATCGTGTCGTATTGGGTTCAAATCGTATGCAAGTGTGGCCAAAGCCTTAACCTTCACATCATGCAGCTGGATTTTGTTGTTCTTCTTCTTCTTCGTTCGCTCAGACAGTTTCCTGTCAATTATGAGCGCAGATGCGTCATGCTGCCGTTATGCGCCTAACTAAGAAATGGTTAGGTTCCCAGCAAGTCCGACTTCGGCCGGAGGAGGAAATGTTTTTTGAAAGTGTTTCGTGAAAAAAAGGCAGGAGAATGGACCGGTAAGGCGGAAAGACGATAGATGACAGTAAGCAAAGGGAAAAGGCAGAGTCAAAGAGAGTGACAGATTAGAGGAAGTTACAAGCACAGAACTTCCAGAAGGTGGGGGAACTATTTATACAAAAGACCCCCCGGTATCCCCACGGCGAGAATTTTGTTCACTTTTTTTTATGAGTAATTGTCGTTAACAAATGTGCGAATAACCCCAACAACCCAACCTAATAAATATCTTTCGGTGCGGGAAGCAAAACGGCAAAATGAACTAAAGTCCGAGAGATTTGAAGCTTTCGTTTTCGGCTCAGTTGTTTCACAATCGACTCAAATAGCATTTCAATGTATTAAAATTCGATTCACAATTCTTTTAGCCATCACCACTGGTAGAATTGTATCACGCGGGGTAAAAAGCGCATGGGCGGGTAAGAAGTCCACCCCAATTATCTCATGAAATAAAGAAAATTTCAGTCAAATTTGCCCATGAGACGAATGCTAGACATTAACGCTCGTCTCATGGGCAAAATGAGACTGAAATTTGCTTCATTTCGTGAGATAATTGGGGTGGGCTTCTTACCCGCCCATGCGCTTTTTACCCCGTCTTCCCCTACTCTTCGAAAGAATATCACACTATACTTTTCTACTCTTTTGGTTTAAGCGACTTTATTAGATACACAGCACATGAACATACATAGATATAGGGGAAGACGGGGTAAAAAGCGCATGGGCGGGTAAGAAGCCCACCCCAATTATCTCATGAAATAAAGAAAATTTCAGTCAAATTTGCCCATGAGACGAATGCTAGACATTAACGCTCGTCTCATGGGCAAAATGAGACTGAAATTTGCTTCATTTCATGAGATAATTGGGGTGGGCTTCTTACCCGCCCATGCGCTTTTTACCCCGTCTTCCCCTACTCTTCGAAAGAATATCACACTATACTTTTCTACTCTTTTGGTTTAAGCGACTTTATTAGATACACAGCACATGAACATACATAGATATAGATATCAAACTCATCAGCAGCAACAAGCTAGAAGCTTATATTGTGTCCTCTTTACAGTTGAACATGTTGTTTGACGACTGTTAACACATATACATGAAATAGAAAACACCGAAATTTGTTGATGTAGGCAAATGAATTAAATGAAAACTAATGTAAGAAGTTGAAAAAAAATAAAAATTTTTTTTACTACTTTTCTAAAGAAAGAATGTAGAACCCGAAAATTAGTAAATCATCAGGTAAATCACTATAAGCGCTTTCCCACCCCCACCCCTTTGTTTCTTTTATCTATCTTTTTCTATGGTCACATCCCTAAATGCGTACTGTTACTTCTATAGGGGAAGACGGGGTCAAAAAGCGCATGGGCGGGTAAGAAGCCCACCCCAATTATCTCACGAAATGAAGCAAATTTCAGTCTCATTTTGCCCATGAGACGAGCGTTAATGTCTAGCATTCGTCTCATGGGCAAATTTGACTGAAATTTTCTTTATTTCATGAAATAACTGGGGTGGGCTTCTTACCCGCCCATGCGCTTTTTACCCCGTCTTCCCCTACAAGAAGTTGGTCACCACCACAGAAGAAGAAGAAGAAAGCCAAGTTAATGTTGTAATCCTCCAAGGTTTCAAGGTTTATTTACGAAAGCCCCTTCGGGGTACGTGGAATAAAAAGAAAAAATAAGAAGCAAAATGAACGGAAAAGAAACTCAATTCTAACACGAGAAATGAAAACAAAAGACAAACCATAAATGACACAGAAAGGGCCCGGCATACGCAACTGCCTGGAAGCCAGCAATCTCTCTCACTGTGTGTGTGTGTGTGCGTGTGTGTGCGTGTGTGCGTGTGCGTGTGCGCGCGTGTGCGCGTGCGCGTGCGCGTGCGCGCGCGTGTGTGTGTGTGTTGATGTCTCTGAATGGAGTGTGTAGTGACTGACAAATCTCACAGGACCATCACGTCTTCATTAAGGCCGTCACGACGCCTGTCTACCACACGCGCGTGACACCCATTTTCTCAAGTCATTAATTTGACCCTGATGAGCTTCTTCCATAAACGCGCAGTAGGGGAAAGTGGGGCAGGAAGGAGTCCTTTATTTCCCCTTTTCTGGAAGTTCTGCGCCGTTGTCCGGGCGAAACTTAGATATACTGTACCTTGTTTTGAGGCATATGTTAGGTTGTTTCTCCTTATTTCTCCACATCTAAATTGATAACAGCATCTAAAAAATGTCTTTACAACGGAAGCTTTAATCCTTTTTCCATCAAAATCAACATGATTGAATCCTCAACAAAATCAACATTTTAAAGACCCAGTACATCACGTGTCAAAATCACGGTTTTCACGTGTTTTCCCTCTTATAGCTGGTAAGAAATCTTATTTTGACCAAGTGTTACTCCCATACAAATTGCCTCTTGCACGAAAACGAGACATCACTTTAAAGAGCAGCCTCGATCGTATACGAGGAAAGTCTGAATGTGGGCCACACCGACCCAGAAAAAAAACAAGGGACTTAATCCAGCCGGCTCAGTGGGTCTTTAAAGGAAACACAAACAAACAAACAAACAAGGTACTGAAAAATTGACTCTACCTGCCCCACTGCGGGGAAGGATGGGTCACCCCTAGGGGCTGGTAGGGTCAACAGAAAACAGTGAGCTAAAATTAAATAAAAGTAATAAAGGAAACGTGAAACTTTGTGTAAATTCTTAGTAGGCCTACCATGGGGCCTGTGATGAAATAATATTATGTACCGTGGTGAACACAAGCAACCATAATATAAATCTAAAAGTGTGGCTCGAATCGACCATCGCAAATGTAAAAGAAGCACACCCTCTGTGCAATTTCTGTACAATTAGATCTTCACATGTAAACAACTGAATAGGGATTGTTCGGAAATAATTCAGGGGAGTAATTTGATGGTGTGTGGGAGTGATCTTGCCTAATTCTATCGGTCAAACGGGGAAAATCACTCTACCATCAGCTCTCGTAGCCTATCGACTCATGTGTTTGAGCAGACATACAGCACTTAGAACACAGTGCGTCATTCTAAAAAAATATGTATTTTATATTTTTACGTCACATTTTGCAAGTTTTATCAGTTTGTGGCCACTGGCCACCCCTAATTTTTCTTAAAAGTCGTTGACTCGCATCCTGCGGTTTCAAGCTTCGACACCATTGTTGCATTGTTGCTATAGTATTTCACCGAGTAATGGAGATAAACAACTCTAATTTTCACGAAGTGCTCTCTCCTATTTTGTTTCTCTGAAAATTGTCGATTAAACAAAACAATGTAGGAAAAAGTAAAACAACGTGATCTGAATGAAGAAGAAAAAAACAAAAAAATGAACGAAATGAAAACTCTTATTGACCGAATCACTGACCCTACCCGATCTGCCCCGTGTTGGGTAACTGCAAAAAATAAATTGTATTGAATAAGATATTATGCAAACATTCTCTACTTTTATCACTATAATCTAGCCAAGTCATTCTTTTTTGTTGTTGAAAAATAACCCTGATCGCTTCTCGGCCTTTTGGCTAAGACAGTGATTCAGGAACATACATTTTTGTTTATACCCTGGTTGGTTTGTTCAGCCCGTCGTACATGGCGAAAGCCGATACGCGACGTTAAACTGAACTTCCAAGTCATTCTAAGGACACTCATGGTATCTTACCCAAAAAATACATCTGTATCGTTAAAAATTCGGGACTTTCCTGAAGTTGCACTGCCTCCGGGCATTGCCTCCAGGATCGTTCCCACCATCTTTATATCTACTAATGTCCCATTATGTGTCTGCTTCAGACCGGAGGACGTTAAACGGATTTTCACTCAAGTCATTCTAGCATGTGTTTTGACCATAAAAATATAATAATATAACAAACCACTCCTAGCTTAGGAACAAACAAAAAACTGTATCAGTGAAGAAAAACCCCCAGATTTACGATCAGATTTCAGGGCCATTCACTGCTGCAGGCTTTCACTTAGGCCTACCACATGATCCAACATAAATTGGTGCCAAAATCGTGCGCTATAATTCAAAAACTGGAGGCCGGGGGGTGGGGGGTGTCAAAAACAGTGAAAATACTTAACTTAAGCTGACCGTGCCCGCAATGCCCACCTTCCCCTATGCATTAGTGCACGGTCTGCTGGGCAAAGATTCAGAACCTGTTTCACCCAACTAAATTGGACAGTCTGATAGGGGCTGTAAGATGCGCCCGTCTCTCTCTGTCTGTCAGTCCGCCTGTCTGTATGTATATATGTCTGTCTGTCTGTCTGTCTGTCTGTCTCTCTCTCTCTCTCTCTCTCTCTCTCTCTCTCTCTCTCTCTCTCTCTCTCTCTCTCTCTCTCTCTCTCTCTCTCTCTCTCTCTCTCTCTCTCTCTCTGTAACGTTACCAAGCGTTACATCTTTGGTAATGATTTTTGGGGGAGCGATATTAACCCCAAGCTACCTAACCAAATATTTTATGTGACGTGCCTAAACATTACAATCGTTTGATAGAATGATACAACCAGTTTTAACTTACGGTGCTGAAGTATGGTTTCCAGTAACATTTAACTGGCAGGATAATTTGGATATAAATGAAGTGTTTACGAAATGCTTATCAAGTTCTTTTACATTTGAAAATATGCATACAAAGTTCCGGCTGTAGAGAGGTTTTAGGCGTGCATAAAAAAGCCGCGATGATATTGCCTACTTTAGGAGAACTAGGCAGATTCTCGATCATGTTTATGATTATACATCAGGTGATAACATTTTGGTTCCATATCAGAATTCAGAATCAGAATTCT
>CM065704.1:27713012-27718012 GCA_017654935.2 Phymorhynchus buccinoides
TTTCTCCCCTTCTCTCTCCCTCCCCTATTAGTTCTCCCCCTCTCTCCCACCCCCCCTCTTTCTTCCTCCCTCTCTCTCCCTCCCCCCTATTTCTCCCCCCTCTCTCTCCCTCCCCCTCCCCCCCCCCCCTCTCTCCCTCCCCCTATTTTCTCCCCCCCCCCTCTCTCCCTCTCCCTCCGGACCGGATGCAGCTGTCTTGATGCGACAAAAACAAACAACGCAAAACGCGCATTTGTTTCCTAGACACACTTTGTTTGCTGCATGCGCTTGCACATTACATTTTCTGAAGGACAGAAAATGGCGACGAGACGAGGTGGCTGCAAATGGATGGAAAAGGCCTGAAGATGACTTCACGTTTCTGTATGCGCGGGTGAAAGTATTATCGTGCTGGTGTCCTACATAACAGACGATCTACGCTCCGCGGATTTGTCACTTGTAAAACTTTTGTCTTTCAAACGGCGCTATTCATTTGTGGCGATATTCCCTCTAACGAAGGGAATATAATTTTACTGACGGAGCATGAAAAGCAAGCTGATGTATGGATAAGTAGAAGAAAAAAAGGCTGTATGTCCGCATGTTCTTCCGTGGCGATACCGGGTGGGTGGGTGGGTGGGTCTTTCGTACAAATAGTTCCCCCACCTTCTGGCAGTTCTGTGCTTGTAGCTTCCTCTAATCTGTCACTATCTTCGAATCCGCCTTTTCCTTTTGCGTGAAAAGCAAGTAGAAAAAAGGCTATATCATAATTATGTCCTCATGTTCCTCCGTGGGGATACCGGGGGGGGGGGGGTCTTTCGTACAAATAGTTCCCCCACCTTCTGGCAGTTCTGTGCTTGTAGCTTCCTCTAATCTGTCACTCTCTTTTTACTATCTTTCTGCCTTTTTTCCTTTTGCTTACTGTCATCTACTATCTTTCTGCCTTACCGGTCCATTCTCCTGCCTGTCTGAGCGATCGACGACGAAGAAGACAAGATGGCTTGGAGTCAAAACGGACTATCTTTTTTTACAATTTTCCTTCAAAACATTCTCTTACAAAGATTGTTTTTTATATTTCTGCCAGCCGAAGACGGACATGCTGAAGACCCCTAACATGAAATAAAGAAAATTTGTCAAATTTCTCCGTTAGGCGCATAACGGCAGCATGACGCATCTGCGCTCATAAGTGACAGGAAACTGTCTGAGCGATCAACGATGACGACGACGTCCTCATGTCAGATGCCCTTAGGGACAAGTGGTTCTGGTGCGGGAGTCGAGTCTTTCATAGACAGTGGGCCGACCCTGGAGGTATTGCAATACCAGATCAGCCCGTGGCGACTATTCGCCGTCATTTAAAATACCGACTTTCAACTGCCGTGGGATTTTTACGTGCGTAAAGCGCACGGGCCAGACTAGCTTTAAGTTCCCCATCCGAAGGACTCGACGTTCAGTTCGGTTTTTCTGTCAAACTAGAAAGAAAAGGGCGATCGAGGCCGGGATTCGAACCCGGGTCACTCACGCTGTAGTCACGCATTACATTTGGCAGGCGAACGTCTTTAACCACTCTGCCACCTTCTCTCACTGTCTTTCTATGTATGAGAAATCTTTTAGTAATACAGTGAAACCTCCCTAACATGACCTTGAAAATTCAGCCAAAATTATGGGGGTATTCTGAGGGAGGGGTCGTATAAGGAGATAGCCATTCAGTGGTCCAGATATGAAGGTAAAAAAAAAATCGGTAGCATTTTTTTGGGGGGTCGCTTATTAGAGGGAGTCTTATAGGTTAATGTTTTATTAGGGAGGTTCCACTGTACAACCATGCTCATTCTACTGGGAGTCTTAATAGGGGAGGTTTTGTAGGGAGGTTTCACTATCATGCTCATTCTACCGGAAGTCTTAATACGGGAGGGCTTTTATTAGGGAGGTTTCACTATCATGCTCATTCTACCGGGAGTCTTAAACGGGAAGGTTTTATTAGGGAGGTTTCATTATCATGCTCATTCTACTGGGAGTCTTATAGGGAGGGTTTTATTAAGGAGGTCTCACTGTACAACCATGCTCATTCTACTGGGAGTCTTAATAGGGAGGGTTTTATTAGGGAGGTTTCACTGTACAATCATGCTCATTCTACTGGGAGTCTTAAACGGGAAGGTTTTATTAGGGAGGTCCCACTTAAACGGGAAGGTAGGGAGGTTTCATTATCATGCTCATTCTACTGGGAGTCTTAATAGGGAGGGTTTTATTAGGGAGGTCCCACTGTACAACCATGCTCATTCTACTGGGAGTCTTAATAGGGAGGGTTTTTATGGGAGGTCCCACTGTATAACCATGCTCATTCTATCGGGAGTCTTAAACGGGAAGGTTTTATTAGGGAGGTTTCACTATCATGCTCATTCTACCGGGAGTCTTAAACGGGAAGGTTTTATTAGGGAGGTTTCATTATCATGCTCATTCTACTGGGAGTCTTAAAGGGAAGGTTTTATTAGGGAGGTACGGGAGGGTTTTATTAGGGAGGTTTCACTGTACAACCATGCTCATTCTACTGGGAGTCTTATAGGGAGGGTTTTATTAGGGAGGTCCCACTGTACAACCATGCTCATTCTACTGGGAGTCTTAATAGGGAGGGTTTTATTAGGGAGGTCCCACTGTACAACCATGCTCATTCTACTGGGAGTCTTAAACGGGAAGGTTTTATTAGGGAGGTTTCACTATCATGCTCATTCTACCGGGAGTCTTAAACGGGAGGTCTTCACTATCATGCTCATTCTACTGGGAGTCTTAAACGGGAAGGTTTTATTAGGGAGGTTTCATTATCATGCTCATTCTACCGGGAGTCTTAAACGGGAAGGTTTTATATTGGGAGGTTTCATTATCATGCTCATTCTACTGGGAGTCTTAACAGGGAAGAGTCTTTAGGTTTTATTAGGGAGGTTTCACTATCATGCTGATTCTACTGGGAGTCTTATAGGGAGGGTTTTATTAGGGAGGTTCAACTGTACAACCATGCTCATTCTACTGGGAGTCTTAATAGGGAGGGCTCATTCTACCGGGAGTTTATTAGGGAGGTTTCACTATCATGCTCTATTCTACTGGGAGTCTTAATAGGGAGGGTTTTATTAGGCAGGTTCAACTGTACAACCATGCTCATTCTACTGGGAGTCTTAATAGGGAGGGTTTTATTAGGGAGGTCCCACTGTACAACCATGCTCATTCTACCGGGAGTCTTAAACGGGAAGGTTTTATTAGGGAGGTTTCACTATCATGCTCATTCTACTGGGAGTCTTAAACGGGAAGGTTTTATTAGGGAGGTTTCATTATCATGCTCATTCTACTGGGAGTCTTAACAGGGAAGGTTTTATTAGGGAGGTTTCACTATCATGCTGATTCTACTGGGAGTCTTATAGGGAGGGTTTTATTATTAGGGAGGTCATGCTGATTCACTGGGAGTCTTAAACAGGGAGGTTTCATTATCATGCTCATTCTACTGGGAGTCTTAACAGGGAAGGTTTTATTAGGGAGGTTTCACTATCATGCTGATTCTACTGGGAGTCTTATAGGGAGGGTTTTATTAAGGAGGTTCAACTGTACAACCATGCTCATTCTACTTTATACAACAGAAAGAAAGAGACACGCGGGATTCCAGAATGAAGGGTCTGAGTGAACAGGGGTAGAACTGTAATCATCAATTGACTATAAGAAGTTAAAGGGGCAACCTGACGTATGAGTTTTTGCAAGAAACACATCGAGATCACCATGGAAACACCATTTACAGAGATCGCAACACTCACTTTGCTCTGGTTTCCTAGAAATCAAACCGTCAAATCGGCGATTTATCCTTGACGGAGGTGCTGGAAGTCAAATTCTTTCACTGAAAAAAGAAGACGTGTGCTGTCTCTTTTGTAATGGCGATCAAATTGTTTGCACGATTTTTTCGTAATCCAGGCCTTTTTATTTCTCTTTTTTAAAAAAATGTATGCAGTTTATCGAAAAGTGTTTCGTTCACAACTAAGGAAATAGCTTCAATTTTTTGGGGGGCTGCACTACAAAAAAGAACAAGTTTAAACCACAATGGGTTTGGCCCCTACCCACCCCATCCAAAATGGCTTTTATCTCCGGCACCTCCGCCAAGGAGGAATCGCCGTTTTGACGGTTTGATTTCTAGGAAACCAGAGCAAAGCGAGTGTTTCGATCTTTGAAAAGGCTGTCTCTCTGGTGATCTCAACGTGTTCCTTGTACAAAAAAACCTCATCCGTCAGGGTGCCCCTTTAAGCACAAGGATAATAGCCTAAATTAAAACGAAAGATTGAGCGAGAGAAAAAAAACACACCATCTAAAATAATCCAGAGTTCCACCTCTGACGGAAAGATAAATAGGGGAAGACGGGGAAACAGTAAAGACCCCACGAAATTAATTAAATTTGGGACACAACATTTAGTTTTCAAAATGAGACTTTATTTCATGAGATAATTGGGGTGGGCTTCTTGCCAGAGCTCTCTTGCCAGTGATAATTAAAGGGACACAAAAGATTAGAGCTCTTTGCCAGTGATAAAAGATTATGATTAAGATTAAAATCATAGCCCCGTCGACAACAAAGGCCATGTCAGGGCTGTCACCACGTTCAATCTTACCACGTATTAAAAACACAAGGTAGTACAAACAAAATCAAAGTTGTTTTTGTTTGTGGCTCAAGCCACAAACCTATAACTCACTTTGTCGGTCTGTCTGTCCAAAATTGTCGCACTTCAAATCGAGGCGAAAATGGTGTTTTACATCCGCTTGGTCTGAATCAGACACATATGGGACATTTGTAAATACAAATATGGTGGGAACACTGGATATGCCTGGAGGCAGTACGAAACCAGTAAAGTCCCGATTTTTTAAATTAATACAGATAGGTGTAGCGGTAACCACGCCTCGGTTAAACCTCATCGGCTATGGCACCGCTACAAGTGATTCTTACTTCAAATCGAGGCTACACTTCAAATTGAGGCCGCTCTTTAAAATGATGTATTTTAAAAGCGTACAAA
>CM065704.1:27723012-27748012 GCA_017654935.2 Phymorhynchus buccinoides
ACTGTGTTGCAAACATTCCAGGGACGAGGTGGCAGTGAGTGTGACGCTCTTCTTGAGTCAAGCGCTTTAACTCTTCCGTCGACATGTATTTTTGTATTTTAAATGTTAGGTATTAGGTACTTTATAGTCACTGAGGCGTCTCTGTGAAATTCGGGTTGCTCCCACCTGGAGAGAGCGTCGCAGCCAGAGGCGCGCCACCCAATTTGTTTGGGTTTTTTTGCATGCAATTTTTATGTGACTGATGAGGAAGGAAAGGGAGGGGGAGGGGGATACATTTTGACCAAATGACAACTTTTTCGTTGCCACTGGGCTTAACGTATACTAAGTGCATGGGCACACGGGACCTCGGTTTATCGTCTCATCCGAAAGACTCCACGTTCAGACCGTAAGGCCTAGTGCAAAGTGAGAGGAAAAAATCCCCTGTACCCAGATTCGAACTCGGGTTTACTTGACACGAAGCGAACGCGCTACCACTGTGCCACTCTTATCGGCTGTCCGTCGCATCTCAACCAACAAGAGGGGATGGGAGTAACTTTTGTTTTCGAGTGCGCGTGCTTTGCTTTAACAGCAACAGAAACAGCGACAAAAGCCCTTAAATGTTTTTTTTAATTAACACATGGCAGGGTGTTTGGCGGTGAATGTCTTTGCGCTTGGTAGGAGTGTAGAGTGATGGTTGGTGCGAGAAGAGTTAATGGGAACGATTACTTGAATGCTTTGTTTTTGTTGTTGTTCCCAAAGAGAAAGTTGTAAATGCTTTTGGTTAGCCTTTTACACTTTTGTTTTTGTTCCCAAAGAGAAAGTTGTAAATGTGGTTAGCCTTTTACACTTTTGTTTTTGTTCCCAAAGAGAAAAGTTAGCCTTTTACACTTTTGTTTTTGTTCCCAAAGAGAAAAAATGCTTTTGGTTAGCCTTTTACACTTTTGTTTTTGTTCCCAAAGAGAAAGTTGTAAATGCTTTTGGTTAGCCTTTTACACTTTTGTTCCCGAAGAGAAAGTTGTAAATGCTTTTGTTCCCAAAGAGAAAGTTGTAAATGCTTGTTCCCAAAGATAAATTTGGTTAGCCTTTTACACTTGGTTGTTAGCCTTTTAGACTTTTGTTCTTGTTCCCAAAGAGAAAGTTGTAAATGCTTTTGTTCCCAAAGAGAAAGTTGTAAATGCTTCTGGTTAGCCTTTTACACTTTTGTTCTTGTTCCCAAAGAGAAAGTTGTAAAAGACTTTTGTTCTTGTTCCCAAAGAGAAAGTTGTAAATGCTTCTGGTTAGCCTTTTACACTTTTGTTTTTGTTCCCAAAGAGAAAGTTGTAAATGCTTCTGGTTAGCCTTTTACACTTTTGTTGTTGTTCCCAAAGAGAAAGTTGTAAATGCTTTTGGTTAGCCTTTTACACTTTTGTTCTTGTTCCCAAGAGAAAGTTGTAAATGCTTTTGGTTAGCCTTTTACACTTTTGTTGTTGTTCCCAAAGAGAAAGTTGTAAATGCTTTTGGTTAGCCTTTTACACTTTTGTTTTTGTTCCCAAAGAGAAAGTTGTAAATGCTTCTGGTTAGCCTTTTACACTTTTGTTCTTGTTCCCAAAGAGAAAGTTGTAAATGCTTCTGGTTAGCCTTTTACACTTTTGTTCTTGTAGCCTTTTACACTTTTGTTCTTGTGTCCCAAAGAGTAAAGTTGTAAATGCTTGCTTTGGTTAGCCTTTTACTTTTGTTCTTGTTCCCAAAGAGAAAGTTGTAAATGCTTTGGTTAGCCTTTTACACTTTTGTTCTTGTTCCCAAAGAGAAAGTTGTAAATGCTTTTGGTTAGCCTTTTACACTTTTGTTCTTGTTCCCAAAGAGAAAGTTGTAAATGCTTTTGGTTAGCCTTTTACACTTTTGTTGTTGTTCCCAAAGAGAAAGTTGTAAATGCTTCTGGTTAGCCTTTTACACTTTTGTTGTTGTTCCCAAAGAGAAAGTTGTAAATGCTTTTGGTTAGCCTTTTACACTTTTGTTCTTGTTCCCAAAGAGAAAGTTGTAAATGCTTTTGGTTAGCCTTTTACACTTTTGTTGTTGTTCCCAAAGAGAAAGTTGTAAATGCTTTTGGTTAGCCTTTTACACTTTTGTAAATGCTTTTGGTTAGCCTTTTACACTTTTGTTTTTGTTCCCAAAGAGAAAGTTGTAAATGCTTTTGGTTAGCCTTTTACACTTTTGTTTTTGTTCCCAAAGAGAAAGTTGTAAATGCTTCTGGTTAGCCTTTTACACTTTTGTTGTTGTTCCCGAAGAGAAAGTTGTAAATGCTTTGGGTTAGCCTTTTAGACTTTTGTTCTTGTTCCCAAAGAGAAAGTTGTAAATGCTTCTGGTTAGCCTTTTCACACTTTTCCCTTTTGTTCTTGTTCCCAAAGAGAAAGTTGTAAATGCTTTTGGTTAGCCTTTTACACTTTTGTTGTTGTTCCCAAAGAGAAAGTTGTAAATGCTTCTGGTTAGCCTTTTACACTTTTGTTTTTGTTCCCGAAGAGAAAGTTGTAAATGCTTTTGGTTAGCCTTTTACACTTTTGTTCTTGTTCCCAAAGAGAAAGCTGTAACTGCTTTTGGTTAGCTTTTTACACTTTTGTTGTTATTCCCAAAGAGAAAGTTGTACATGCTTCTGGTTAGCCTTCACACTTTTCCCTTCTTTCATTAATAATGAATGATTAGCTCCCCCCCCCCCCCTTTGCTCTGATTTCCTAGAAATTAAACCGTCAAAACGGCGATTCCTCCTTGGCGGAGATGCCGGAGAGAGTAGCCATTTTGGATGGGAGTGGGTGGAGGTCACTCATTGTGGTTGAAGCGTTTTCTTTTTTTGTAGTGCAGTAAAAAAAAAACAATTGGAGCTATTTCCTTTGTTGTGAGCGAAACTCCTTTAGATAAACAGTATAAAATTAAAATAATAAGAAATAAAAAGACTGCATTGCATTGCAAAAATTTAGTGCAAACGATTTGGCGGCCATTAGAAAAGAGACGGCACACGCCTTCTCTTTGGGTGAAATGATTTGACTTCCAGCACCTCCGCTAAGGAGGAATCGCCCATTTGACGGTTTGATTTCTGGGTAACCAGAGCAAAGTGAGTATTGCAATCTCTGTAAAGGGTGTTTTCCTGGTGATCTCGACGTGTTTCTTGCAAAAACTCATCCGTCAGGGTCCACCTTTAAAGACTGTTCAGTTCATTCAGAGCCCCCCCCTCCCTAAAAAGCTAAAGAATAGAAGTTCCCCAGGAATGTCTTTCTCAGAGCGCTGTGAAACGCTTCCATCGAGCAATGCTACATAGTTATTGGCAAAAACAGTGTGTTGACATATTTGTGAGACAGGGGAGATCATAGCATGTCATTGATGTTGGTCATGTCCGCGTGCAAGCTATGTCTGGTTCGATATATTGATATACATGTGTGTGTGTGTGTGTGTGTGTGTGTGTGTGTGTGTGTGTGTGTGTGTGTGTGTGTGTGCGTGTGCGTGCGTGTGCGTGCGTGCGTGCGTGCGTGCGTGCGCGTGCGTGCGCGTGCGTGTGCGTGCGCGTGTGTGTGTGTAGGCCTATGTGTGTTTGTGTGCGTGTGTGTGTGTGTGTGTGTGTGTGTGTGTGTGTGTGTGTGTGTGTGTGTGTGTGTGTGTGTGTGTGTGTGTGTGTGTGTGTGTGTGAGAGAGAGTATGTGTGCGTGCGTGTGTGTGCGTGCGTGCGTGCGGGTGTGAGAGAGAGTTTAGTGTTACCACTGTACATTGAATACAAAGTATTTTAAACCACTGAGAGAGTGTGAGAGAGAGAGAGAGAGAGAGAGAGAGAGAGAGAGAGAGAGAGAGAGAGAGAGAGAGAGAGAGAGAGAGAGAGAGAGAGAGAGAGAGAGAGAGATTGATTGATTGATTGATTGAATTTTATTTATAGAGGGTAATAGAGTAAGCAATAACATGCTTTTTTACATCCAGCCCTCTGGACAAAATACATATATAAAAGTAGAAAATGAAAAACGAAAATAAACACATACAAAGTAATATAAAGCATGCAAAAAAACATCCCTATATTGTAACACATCAATAACAAAATCAAACCTATTATTATTAACTATACTAATTATTAACATTCAAAATGTGTGAAGTAAGCGCATACGCACGGGAAAATAAAACCCAATCCTACTTTTCACACTCATCTTTAAACATTCAAAATAGAGAAGTGCACAAACATAAAAAATAAAAATAAAAACTCAATCATACTTCATCATTAAAATGTACTTATTTGAAGAAACCTATGCATATAATAAGTCAAACATAGTATTACTTTACCTACTCATCTTAGCATGCGCAATTTAAAATGTAAATACATGTGCCCATGGCAACATGAAACCTATTCCTACATTCCATTATTCATTTTTAGCATGAACATATTAAAAAGTAGACACACACTCATAACAAAAGCAAACCTAGTCATATTATTTGCAAGCGAATACACATATTAAAAAGTAAATACTGCTCATAACGAAATCAAGCCTGAACCTACTTTCTAGTCCTCATCTTTAACACGCACATAAGTAAAACTTAACTCATCACAAAATTAAAACTAATCCTTATTTTACATACTCGTAACATGTACACATTTAAAATTTAAAGCCGATACACATAATAAAATCAATTACGCCTAAGCCCATTTTACATACTAATCTTAAAAATACATCAAGCTTAAATGTAAGCACATACACATGACAGAATAAAACCAAATCCTATTCTACATACTCATCTTTAACATGCACGCATTTTGGAGTAAACACTTATGCATAACAAGATGAAACCCAATCCTATAATAATAATAATAGTAGCAATAATAATAATAATAATAATAATAATCAAAATAATAATAATTCATATAGCGCTAAAACTCCATATAGTAGTATGCTCGTTGCACGTTACAAAAGCAACAATGAAAGATGGAAAACATTAATTAAAATCAGCAAGAAAGTCATACCACCAACATTTGAATACAAAGAAATAAAGTAACGAAATAACATGATTTTCACTCACAAAGACATCCACCCTCGTTCACCAAGCACTGTCACTCTCTCATTACACATCACACTCACAAAAACTAATAAAAATGTAAACAAGTAACCGGAAGGAATGCACCAATTAATACGTGCGTACACACGGCCCATACTCTCTCTCTCTCTCTCTCTCTCTCTCTCTCTCTCTCTCTCTCTCTCTCTCTCTCTCTCTCTCTCTCTCTCTCTCTCTCTCTCTCTCTCTCTCTCTCTCTCTCTCTCTCTCTCTCTCTCTCTCTCTCTCTCTCTCTCCCCCTCTCTCTCTCTCTCTCTCCCTCTCTCTGTCTCTCCTCTCTCTCTCTCTCTCTCTCGCCCCCTTCCCCCCTCTCTCTCTCTCTCCCTCCCCCTTCTCTCCCTCTCTCTTCCTCTCCCTCTCTCCCTCCCCCTCTCCCCCCTCTCCCCCCCTCTCTCCTCCTCCCCCTCTCTCTCCCCCCTCTCTCTCTCTTTCCCTCTCTCCCTCATCATACAGGATCCCCAATACAATATATCAAAGAGACACTTTTCGTTACATAAATATAAACATTCTGGCTAAATCACAATAAACAAAATAAAACAATATAAGCCTAAAGAAAAAAAAAAAAAAAAAAAAAAAAGTGTATACTAAATAATTATTTTATGACACTAAACACACACTCGCGCGCGCGCGCACACACACATACACGCGCGCGCATGCATGCGCACACACACTAAGAGAGAGAGAGAGAGAGAGAGAGAGAGAGAGAGAGAGAGAGAGAGAGAGAGAGAGAGAGAGAGAGAGAGAGACAGACAGACAGACAGACAGACAGACAGACAGAGACAGAGATAGATAGACTGAGTGAGAGAGAGAGAAGCATATCTAACACACTCATCTTTAACAATCATAACATTATAAACACAGCCGATAAACACCGATACATGACAAAGTCGAGCCTAGTTACTTGTAGGCCTACTTCGCATATTCAACTAAAAAATAAACTTAAAGTAAGCACACACACACACGTTATAAAATCATAGTAAATACATATCCATAACATCATCAAACTTAATCTTACTTTATATAAGTAATTATTTATTTATTGTTAGCATGCACAAATTTGTAAATTAGCATACACACTCGACAAAATCAAACCTAATCCTACCTTATGCACTCAAGTTTCAATTATACACTCAACTAACAAAACAAATTTAAAAGTAATTGTCCCATATGTGCCTTCCCAGGTCGAGAGGACGTAAAATTCCAAATTTCATTCAAATTTAAAAGTAAGCATGTGCACATGTCAACAACAAAATAAATCCTACATATCATCTTAATTTTTAACAAATATAAAAAACGACACTAATATTTTTATATATAACATGATAAAATCAAGCCTAAGCCAACATTACACACTTGTCTGTAAAATGCAAAAAATAGAATAAAACACATACACATTATTAGATCAAACTTAATTGTGTTTAACATAGCCAATTTTAACATGCACACCTTTATACATGACAGATCAAAACAAGGTAATGTTAGATGCGCAAAATATTCATGAGTTAACAAGTAAACACATGTAGGCATCATGATAAATAACAGTGCATACGTTCAATATTTATTTATGTTAGTCCATCGGAGTCGGCAGCAATGACTTAATGCTATTTGTTTAAAAAAAAAAAAAAAAAAAAAAAAAAAAATACTGTTGGGTCAAACATACAATAAGTCATGTTTTGCTAATGTTATGTACCTGATGAAATTGAGAGAGAGAGAGAGAGAGAGAGAGAGAGAGAGAGAGAGAGAGAGAGAGAGAGAGAGAGAGAGAGAGAGAGAGAGAGAGAGAGAGAGAGAGAGAGAGAGAGAGAGAGAGAGTTTTCATTGTTCATTGTCAGTGGAGTTTGTTCATTAGGTAGTTCTTCATTAGTTTGTTGAAGGATGCTGGGCGTTTGGTCGCTTTTAAGGTGGCTGGCAAATTATTCCAGTAAGATCCACCACTGTATATTAAACTGGTTTTAAATAAGTCTAATCTTGGGGTTGGAATTAGTAGTTTGTGTGACTGCCTGTAACTGTTTATCGAGAAGTGGTCGATTAAAGATTGAGGAGCATTTCCGGTCATGATTTTGTGCATCATCCTTGCTTTGTTATGCTCCAACTGTAATTTAAAAGGTAATATACCTATTGTTTTGTAATCATTGTTCGTAAGAGAAGTTGATTTGAGCAGCACCAATTTAACAGCTCGTTTATGCAGTCTAACGAGAGGTTTTAGAACATTTGCACTTGCTGAGTCCCACAAAGTAGAGGAATAGCTGATAAGTGAATTTATATGTGCATAATAGAACTGCTTCCTGAGATTGAGATTGAGGAAATGTTTTATTTTTGATAGTTGAAATATTCTTTGCGATACCTTCTTACTTAATATGTCTATGTGTTCTGACCAAGATAATGTGTTATCAATCGTTATACCTAGGGCCTTGTGTGAACTGGATTCCTCGATTGTTTGTCCCGAGATGTGAATTGGGAACGAAGTAGATGAAAGATTTTGGCGTTTCTGTCTGGTTGTCAAACACATATACTTAGTTTTGTTTGGGTTCAGACACATGTGATTTAGTTCAGCCCATCTGGCCAGTTGATTTACATTTTCTTGAATATTAGATGACAAAACGTGTAATGAAGGATGAGCGGATTCGACTGAACTATCGTCCGCAAAGAGATTGCAATTGTCTTTAACAAGCAAAGGTAAATCATAGATATATAATAAAAACAACAGTGGGCCCAAAACTGAACCTTGTGGAACACCATAGTTGTTTGGGAGAGAAGAAGACTGATGAAGACCAGTGCATACTTGTTGTTGTCTGTTTGATAAAAATGAGACAGAGAGAGAGAGAGAGAGAGAGAGAGAGAGAGAGAGAGAGAGAGAGAGAGAGAGAGAGAGAGAGAGAGAGAGAGAGAGAGAGAGAGAGAGAGAGAGAGACAGACAGACAGACAGACAGACAGACACACAGACAGACACAGACAGACAGACAGACAGAGGGTCACAAAGAAAGAGACAGAGAGAGAGAGAGAGAGACAGAGAGAGAGAGAGAGAGACAGAGAGAGGAAGAGAGACAGAGAGAGACAGAAAGGGACAGAGAGAGGGGAGGTAAGGAGGGAAGGCGAGTGAGAGAGTTTTATAAATCAGCGACATTGTAACAAGCCGAACAAAGAAAAGCAAACAACGTTTTTTTCCAGCCGGCAAGTCACCTTCACTGATATACATGTACTGATAAGATTCTTCATAACAGGGTGTGTTCATTTCTACACATAGACACGAACGCATTAACGCACACAGACACACTCGCACACACATACACACACAGAGTACACACACACGCGCACGCACGCATGCACGCACACACACGCGTGCGGGCGGGGCGCGCGCATGCACGAACTACACATAGACACGGACGCATTAACGTACACTGACACGCTCGCACACATACATACACGCTCGCACACATACACACACACACACACACACACACACACACACACACACACACACACACAGATACGTGCGCGCTCTCGCTTGCGGTTAGTAACAAAAACAACAAAGAGCGGACAGAGAGAGAGAGAGAGAGAGAGAGAGAGAGAGAGAGAGAGAGAGAGAGAGAGAGAGAGAGAGAGAGAGAGAGAGAGAGAGAGAGAGAGAGAGAGAGTCAAAGTCAAAATTGCCATGTTTAGGCCTCTGGCCCATAGCAATTGTGACAAACAAAACATTTTTTTAAATAAACACGTCGTGCAATTTCTACATTTCAGAAAGACATTGATTTCTGACTACAAGAGTTTTGTTTATGTACATAGATAATGTTGTGATTACTTGGGTTAAAGAGGGGGGGGGGGGGAGAGAGAGAGAGAGAGAGAGAGAGAGAGAGAGAGAGAGAGAGAGAGAGAGAGAGAGAGAGAGAGAGAGAGAGAGAGAGAGAGAGAGAGAGAGAGAGAGAGAGAGAGAGAGAGAGAGTCATACAATGAAGACACCCGAACACCCACTTCAAAACCGTAAATATTTCGAATTTTATTAATTCTTTGTCGCATACACCCAACCACGGACTGAACTATAAAACTTCCTAGCGTGCTACAAGTTGGAAAATTCATCATTAAAAGAGAGAGAGAGAGAGAGAGGAGAGAGAGAGAGAGAGAGAGAGAGAGAGAGAGAGAGAGAGAGAGAGAGAGAGAGAGAGAGAGAGAGAGAGAGAGAGAGAGAGAGAGAGAGAGAGAGAGAGAGAGAGAGAGAGAGACAGACAGACAGAGAGAGAGAGACAGACAGACAGACAGACAGAGAGAGAGAGACAGAGAGACAGAGACAGAGACAGGAGATAGAGAGAGACAGACAGACAGACAGACAGACAGAGACGGGGAGAGACACAGAGAGAGACAGACAGATACAGAGACCGATAGAGAAAGAGAGAGGCGCGTGTATACATATAAGTTCTCTTCCCTCCCCCCACCTTCCAAACACACACATCACACACATCTGGTGCACAGGATCCCAACAAGCAAGCTTTTTAGCCGGTAAGTAAGTAAAGCTATGATGTGCCAGTTCACGCTTTCCCCTTTCATCAAGTCCTATTAGGAATTGTTCGGAAGGGTAAGTTCATGGTGTGTGGGAGTGATCTTGCCTAATTCAATCGGTCAAACAGGGGGAGTTACTCTACCTTCAGGTAGATCCCCAGCTCTCGGCTCGTGTGTTTGATTAGACTTACGTCACTCAGAACACCGTGCTTCATTTTAAAATTGATGTCATTTATATTTGTACGTCACATTTTGCAAGTTATCTCCGTTTGTGGATACTGGACGCCCCTCATTTTTCAAACAAAATGTTTGCAAGTCGCTGACTCGCATCCTGCGGTTTCAAGCTTCGACGCCATTGTTGCATTGTTGCTATGGTATTTGACCGAGTAATGGGGGTAAGCAATGTCGCAGTCAAAAAAGTCGCTCGTTCAAATATGAGAGTGTGCATTTGCGACATTTTGCGACATTGAGCATGAACCACAAATTTCACTTTTTTCTAGGGTTAGGGATAGGATTAGGGTTAGGGTTAGGTAAATGGTTCAAGTAAAGAAAGAGTGAAATTTGTGGTTGTCGCAAATACACCCTCTCATAGTAGCGGGCGATTTATTTGAACGAGCGACTTTTTTTGACTGCGACAAGCAATTCTAATTTTCACGAAGTGCTCTCCCCTAGTTATTGTTTCCGAAACTCGTCTTATTTTCCTCTGTCAGGGGGGTTATGTTGTTGCGTTTGTCTGTTTGCGCTTTTCACCTGTTCTATGAACACGTGTACTCAAAACAATTATTGAACAGATTCGAAGGAATCTTGTGAGAGGATTTTGGGTATTAGCCTACCCAAACAACTTCGTATATGATTTTATATAATATATTTTATACAGCACTTTAATTGGATTCCGTGTTTTTATTCTTGTGTATTGTGATTGTATGGGTTGTTTCCTCTACTGTACATGCACATGTGATATTTGTGTGTTGTGTTGTGGTGTGTGTGTGTGTGTGTGTGTGTGTGTGTGTGTGTGTGTGTGTGTGTGTGTGTGTGTGTATTTGTGTGTGTGTACGCGCGCGCGCATGCGTGTGTATGTGACTACGTGTGCATGTCTGTATGTAGGCCTATGTACGCGCGCGCGGGATGTGTGTATGTAAATGTGTGTGTGTGCCGTATGTGAAACAGAGAGACTGACAGAGAGAGAGAGAGAGAGAGAGAGAGAGAGAGAGAGAGAGAGAGAGAGAGAGAGAGAGAGAGAGAGAGAGAGAGAGAGAGAGAGAGAGAGAGAGAGAGAGAGAGAGAGAGAGAGAGAGAGAGAGAGAGAGAGAGAGAGAGAGAGAGAGAGAGAGAGAGAGAGAGAGAGAGAGAGAGAGAGAGAGAGAGAGAGAGAGAGAGAGAGAGAGAGAGAGAGAGAGAGAGAGAGAACACAGAGCAAGAGAGAGAGAGAACACACAGAGAGAGAGAGAGAGAGAGAGAGAGAGAGAGAGAGAGAGAGAGAGAGAGAGAGAGAGAGAGAGAGAGAGAGAGAGAACACAGAGAGAAAAAGAGAGAGAGAACACAGAGAGAGAGAGAGAGAGAGAGAGAGAGAGAGAGAGAGAGAGAGAGAGAGAGAGAGAGAGAGAGAGAGAGAGAGAGAGAGAGAGAGAGAGAGAGAGAGAACACAGAGAGAAGAGAGAGAGAGAGAAGAGAGAGAGAGAGAGAGAGAGAGAGAGAGAGAGAGAGAGAGAGAGAGAGAGAGAGAGAGAGAGAGAGAGAGAGAGAGAGAGAGAGAGAGAGAGAGAGAGAGAGAGAGAGAGAGAGAGAGAGAGAGAACACAGAGAGAAAGAGAGAGAGACCCGAGAGAGAGAGAGAGAGAGAGAGAGAGAGAAGAGAGAGAGAGAGAACACAGAGAGAAAGAGAGAGAGAGAACAGAGAGAGAGACAGAGACAGAGACAGAGACAGAGAGAGCATGTATCCTTATGTGTATGTAAGACGGTATATAAGAAACATAAACCCAGAGGGAAGACGGGAAAACACCCTGAACCCCGGGTTTGAGAATTATCTGATAAGCTACAGTATTGTGATCCGGGTAGACCGACACTATTAACCCCTCACCGCCAAAGTCGCATTTTAGCACCACAATGATTTAACACCTATGTCACTAAAAGGCATCAAACTGGGGTCTATTATCCAAAGACCCTATTGTCTTAGTTTTGGGAAGTAAGAATATAGACCTTATGTTATATATGTTACAGAAGTATCCCCAATACTGCAGATGGATTTTGTTCTCTACCCAGGTAAATTTAATGGAACATTTTGGCTGAAGTATGGCTGGCAGTGAAAGGGTTAAAGGCCCCTGTCTGTCGTAGGGCTTAAAGGGCCTGCTACACTACATACGATTCGCTGTCGATGCGATGCGATTGTGACGATGCGAGTCGTGATCATTAACATGAACATACTCCCGTCCCAGAACAAAATTCTACTACTTTCGCTGTATAATACTACTACTCAATAGGAATTGTTCGGAAATAATGAAGGGGGAGTAATTTCATGGTGTGCGGGAGTAATTCAATCGGTCAAACAGGGGAAGTTACTGTACCATCGGGCAGATCCCCAGCTCTCGCCTCGTGTGTGTTTGAGCAAACATACAGAGCACTTAGAACACCGTGCGTCATTCTAACATTGATGTCATCATTTTTACGTCACATTAATTTTTGCAAGTTTTATCAGTTTGTGGCCACTGGCCAGCCCCCATTTAAATATTAAAAAAAGTTTGTAAGTCGCTGCGGTTTCAAGCTTCGACGCCATTGCTGCATTGTTGCTATGGTATTTGACCGAGTAATGGAGGTAAACAACTCTAATTTTCACGAAGTGCTCTCCCCTAGTTGTTGTTTTTGTGTGTTTTTTTTATTTACCGAAGTTCCTGCTACACCTTTGTTAAAAAATTGGGACTTTACTGGTGTTGCACTGCCTCCGGGCATTGCCTCCAGTATTGTTCCCACCATATTTGAATCTACAAATGTCCCATATGTGTCTGTTCCAGACCGAGAGGACGTAAAACATCATTTTTCAGTTTATATTAATACGCATCTGTATTGTTAAAAATTCGGGAATTTCCTTGTGTTTCACTGCCTCCAGGATCGTTCCCACCATCTTTATATCTACTAATGTCCCATATGTGTCTGTTCCAGGCCAGAGGACGTCACAAGTTGAGCAGAATTCCATTCAGTAGCTTGATATCTATTTATTGTACACTAAGACAACAATGAAGAAAATGGCAAAACTTAGGCTACTCAATAACTTTCCTTCCTGTTGCACGTGCCTGAACCAGTTTTGCAGACATTGCAGTACAGCAACAGCGTTTTCAGGTACGCTTAAACTGTGGCAAATTCACGAGAATTTCACGAAAATTTGGTCTCTTTTCGCTGAAGAATCAGGGCTGATGCAGGTTTCTTGCCTATTGCACGTGCAAGGCATGACTGTAGTGAACACTGCTGAGCAAAAGTTAGACACGAATGTGTATTTAAGGGCGGCAACCAGAGCTCTCAATAAGCTGCCCCACATGGCCGAAAGGCCAAAGAGGGCGTAAAACATTATTTCTTCCTCTCAATAAGCATGCCTCCAAGACAGAAGAGAGAAGATCGTTCTTCCGGCCCTTAAATTTTGGAGACCAGTATAGTAGAATTATTATTTTTAGACGGAAGTATTTCACGCGAGTCATGAGTCACAGACATCGTCACGATCGCGTCGCGATCGGATCGCATCGTATGTAGAATAGCGAAAAGTTATCAGCAGAATAGCCAGCCCGTTACATATAATATACACCCACACACACGTGACACACCCCTAAAGCGGTCAGTTCTTCAGTCCCTCGGCTCGCACAGTATTGGTCAGCATGTGTGGTCACCTGCAAATGTCCAGTCTACTCCTTGTGACTGCACTGTGGTCTTCGGACTTCCTGGTCAGTCTGGGTCAGTTGTTTATTTCAACCATTGACAATTTACATCTGGTATTTTTTAAATTATACGTCATCCATTCACTACGGCTATTGTTATATGTGCGTTGTCTTCATTCACCTTGACAAAGTCTTTTTTTAAGACGAAAATTTGTTTTTTTTAACTTTACCTCGTTTATTATTTTTTTCATCATCGTGTGTTTGTGTGAGTGTAGAGTTTTGATGGGGTTTTTTTTAACAGTTCAATTGATATTTTTAATTAATCAAGTTACGTATTAGGCCTACCATGGGTCGATCTGGTATTGCAGTATCTCCAGGATCGACCCACTATCTTTACATATTATAGCAATGTCTCGTACGTACCTATACCAGGTCGGACGACGATAAACTCGTTTATTTTAATCTCAAACTCTCGCCTTGGCTTAAGGCTGTGTCAGACCAATTGACATAGGCTAGAACACCAAGGCTACATCAAAATGTTGTTATGTGCTGCATAGTTATGCGGGGATTGTCTCAAGATCCTAGCATAACATCATCAATCTCCAAAATCCTCCGAAGTCGGAGTGTGGTTGCCCACGTGGCGGCTTAATCAAAAACGGTCACACGCGTAATGCTCTCATCCCTGGTGCATTTGTACCATAGTGTTCAAGTGCTTTGGCTGTTGGGATGATCCCTGGAGTCTTTTAGCCAGGGTATGACAACAACAACAACAACAACAACAACAACAACAACAACAACAACAACAACAACAAACTCAATCATGTTCCTTACTCTGAGAAGCAACTTATTTTTGGCCTTCCCGATAATTCAAAACATCGGGACTTTCCTGGCATTGCAGTACCTCCAGGATCGACCCACTATCTTTACATTAATCGAAAACATCGGGACTTTCCTGGCATTGCAGTACCCCCAGGATCGACCCACTATCTTTACATTAATCGAAAACATCGGGACTTTCCTGGCATTGCAGTACCCCCAGGATCGACCCACTATCTTTATATTAATCGAAAACATCGGGACTTTCCTGGCATTGCAGTACCTCCAGGATCGACCCACTATCTTTACATTAATCGAAAACATCGGGACTTTCCTGGCATTACAGTACCTCCCGGATCGACCCACTATCTTTACATTAATCGAAAACATCGGGACTTTCCTGGCATTGCAGTACCCCCAGGATCGACCCACTATCTTTACATATATTATATATATACTACAAATATATACACTTGTTGTGTGTTTTTCAAATCGGTATTGTTCTTTCTCTATATACTATTATATAGAAATATTAAACTCTTGTTTTCCTTACTCTGAGAAGGCAACAATTTGGCTATTCTCTGGAAAGGAGATAGGGGTAGGATCAGCCTAGGATTACTTTCATGAAAGTGGAAGAAGCAGACTTTGAGAATGAGGGACGTAAACATGCGGGGGGGGGGGGTGTCTAAAGTATGACTTTGCCGTTTATTTTATGTCTATTACTGGTTGGCTTTCTTCTGACTGGAGGTAGATAGCTGAGAGTGAGAGAGAGAGAGAGAGAGAGAGAGAGAGAGAGAGAGAGAGAGAGAGAGAGAGAGAGAGAGAGAGAGAGAGAGAGAGAGAGAGAGGGGGGGGGGGACATACAGACGAACAAAGAGAGAGACACAGAGAGACACAGAGACAGACAGACAGACAGAGGGACAGGCAGACAGGCACCGCAGAGATAATCAATTATCTTAAAGACCCACCAGATCACGTGTCAAAATCACGGGTTTCACGTGTTTTCCCTCTTATAGCTAGTAAGAAATCTTGTTTTGACCAGGTTTGACTCCCATACAAATGCCCCCAAATTCAAAATGAAGCATCATTTTAAAGATCAGCCTCAATTTGAACTCCTGGCTAATGTTAACCAACCAAAAACGTCATAGCAATTAGAATCTCACAGAATTAAGCGGCCTCGCTTATTAGCCCGCAGTTGATTTCCGTTTTATGTTTGACGTCACTTCTGCTTATGGAGTTTTGTATTCACATGGATAAGGTAGAAGAAGAAAATGGTGTTTTACGTCCTCTTGGTCTGAATCAGACACATATGGGACATTTGTAAATGCAAATATGGTGGGAATGCCCGGAGGCAGTACGAAACCAGTAAAGTCCCGATTTTTTAATTAATACAGATAGGTGTAGCGGTAACCACGCCTCTGTTAAACGTCATCGGCTATGGCACCGCCACAAGTATGTTACATGGATAAGGTACTCTACACATGAACATTTATAGTCCCCCTTGGCTCTTTGCTGTTTTTAGAGTTATCCCCCCTTTTCATTCAGCGTGCGACGCACACGACCCTTGAGAGCCTCATGAATATGCATTAGCCTAACAGAGGACACAATGCCAGCCAAAAACATGTAGAAGAGTGCTGTAACTCTCTCTCTCTCTCTCTCTCTCTCTCTCTCTCTCTCTCTCTCTCTCTCTCTCTCTCTCTCTCTCTCTCTCTCTCTCTCTCGTGTGTGTGTCCGTGTCACTGTGTGCAGTGGTGTTGAGCCATGGAAGCAGGGTCACTCTCTAGTTGTATCTATGGGCAGGCGAACCAAGGACAGTGGAGCAGCGCTCACAGGAACTGACCCGGAAGAATGACAGAGGGGAGACTACTACCCATACAAACCGCACACAGTTCTTGCCCCCTTACTTCCGTCCTGGTTGGTACAACGTTTTCATCTCTGACAAAAAGACGTCCAATACTGTACATAAAGTCCTCCAAATATGGAAAATGACGTCATTCGCGTTTTAGTTTTTAGCCCAATGACTCCCAACCATTCGAACCGGAAATCGATCCCAGTTCCCGAGATATGGGAATTAACTCCGAACCAAATATTTTCAGTAAAAAAAATCACCCAGAATAAAGTCTAACTCACATTTCATTTCTGAAAGATGCATATTGAATAGCAATGATGATATTTTCAATCGAAAGCTAACACAATGTCACACAACAAACCATGAAATAGAAGAAAAAATCCGTAATGGCGCTCCGAGCATCGCGCCGAGTCAATACTGCACACGTCACGTGGAAAGGAGAAAAAGATTTGGGGTCACTTCGAAAAATCCGTTCAAAAAGACTAGTGGGTGCTTTCCCTTGCTGTAAGAACCAAAACCGGAGCAGCGAGAGTCAGGAACAGGAAGAACTAACTTAGTATATTGCATTGTGGGTAGGGAGAAAGTGAAAGTGAACGTACTAGACCTGGCGTTCAGCGGGCGCAATCGGCGCTTACGGGCTGCATGAGTTGACAAAATTCGGTCGAATTTGGCGTCTGTGTTCAAGAGAGGAAGTTAGAAGGATCATATATATAATTCAAGCCTGTGTTAGGTGGTTTTATTATTTTTATTTTTTTAATTTCTGGTTTAAACGATTTATTCTTCAGTTACATTCACATAGACATAAAACACAACAGACTGAAGCAACAACAAGCGAAGCTTATAGCGTTGCTTCAGTCTGTTGTGTTTTATGTCTATGCGAATGTAACTGAAGAATAAATCGTTTAAACCAGAAATCTCCATTATTTTTATTAATCTTATTTTGGCTATGAAAGACTAGTATAATAAAAAGCAATTCAACACCCCCCAAAATTACACGAGAATCAGACAGTAAAGATATGAAGAATCAGCCATCATAACATTACCTATGAAAGGATAATGTTTTGCAGTTTTGTTTCCTGGAGAGGAGAAATAAATAAATAAAAACATTACAACCGTTTTGACATGAACACACTTCCATAGGGCTTTACATATAAGTTTTCTTGTTGCCCTATCTAATGATCATTGTTTTTTCTTCTTTTTCTTCTTCTTTTCCTGTCAATTATGAGCGCATATGCGTCATGCTGCCGTTATGCGTCTAACTAAGAAATAGTTAAAGCCCAGCAAGTCCGACTTCGGCTGGAGGAAATGTTTTCGAAAGTGTTTCGTGAAAAAAGGCAGGAGAATGGACCTGTAAGGCAGAAAGATAGTAGATGACAGTAAGCCAAGGGGAAAAGGCAGAGTCAAAGAGAGTGGCAGATTAGAGGAAGTTACAAGCACAGAACTTCAAGAAGGTGGGGGAACTACGGGGAGAGACTCGTAGAGGGGGCGTGGTCGTCCAGCTCCCCGTATGGAGGCACGAGGCATCCACCCACTGCCCCCCCAAAAAACAAATATAAAAAAATAAATAAATAACCGTTTTGACATGAACACACTTCCATGTTTTCCCCCTCAAACAGAGGAAGGAGGGGCATCAGGGCTCCTTCAGTGCTGGCAGTGTCTGAGTTTCTACCAGGGCGTCAACTACACCCAGTGTCCGCTCCACGACCACGTGGATGTCACCAGGGCCTACATGGGCAACTGCACCGGGGTGTGCTTCACGCGCACGTCTCGGGACACCTCTGGGGTGGAAGGTGGGCTTTCGGACAATTAGGCCGGGTTCACATTAGACGCGTAAAAGTTCCATACGGAAACCCCTAATTAGTAAGTGGAAGAAAGAAGGTTAAAGTTTACGCATAGGGGAAGACGGGGCGTCCGAATTTCCCCTATTAGGCAGAAGGCCATACCAGCAGAAAAGGCCTAGAAAAATATTTCGTCGGCTAGGTATCCCGCATTGAAATTCTTTAACTGATATTGAAAGAGGGTGGTTAGTACTTTAACTTTTGACATAGTAGAACTTTGAACTCAATCTATTTGTCTAAATAATTACAATTAATTAAGTGAATTTCTTAGCAAATCACATGTAATTTTTATCAAATGCATAAAGTGTAATATTCTTCTTACGACTGGATAAAAATGACATAGACAACATCAGATGATCAGTTTAAGTATGATCTGAGATTTTAGTTGAAAATCATGCACAAAAAGACATAAAAAGAAGAAAAAAATTCAAGCATATCTGTTACTCACAAAGAGTTCTTTCCCTTGGATATATCCCACAGTCAGTCAATAGAACAATACTGTCCCGTGGAATGGTGCACAAAAATTCCAAGAAAACTCCACATGAAAGGTAGCACAAATTTCCAGTGAAATAAGCATGAAAAAAGGAGAGAGAAAAGAAAAGAAAAGAAAAGAACAAATCCAAAAATATTAGTTTCTCACGGAGAGTTCCTTCCCTTGCACACAATGTATAAATGTAAGATCTTACATTTAGGTAGTCAAAAGTGATTGTTTCATGTTTACTTAATTGATTTTTTAATGAGCTATTCTAATAGAACTACTCAAAATGAAGAGATTGATACAAAATTTATCTCTCTATGTTAATTAGAACGGAAGTTATGATTTTTTAAATATTTATGTATTTTACGTCGGTTCAAATCCCTCGTACGGGCCAAGTTTGGGGGCCTCTAGCAAAGGTGTTTGGCATCTATCATGTCTGAAATTGAGAATTCGACTGTTTCTTGTTTGAAATAAAGAGTGGAACTTTATAGCATTTGGTCTTTTTGTGGTAATAATTTGACAGATACCAACCACCACTGTGATAGCGTAGTACTCTTTCACTATGACTCACTAGCATTGGACATTCCCGAAAGTGTTATTATTATGACTCCATTGACAGTGATGCAGCGGGGCTGCAGCAGTGACCAGTGGGGATTGCCGGACCCTCTGCCCACAGAGGGCTGCTTCACGTGGACTGCCCGCTCCCAGCTGTGGTGCTTCTGTTCCACGCACGGCTGTAACGGAGCGGCCATGGGTGAGACAGGAGACATGCTTTTGTGATCATGTCTGTCGCGATTTATCGTCAGAAGTGGCGTCTGCGACGTATCCAGACAGAAAGAATGCCTTACGTATGTGTATATGTCTTAATATGTGCTTTTTATTGCTTATCTTATTTTGTTTGTGCAATGTCTTACCGTGTGCTCTGTTTATGCTCTTGTGAGTTTATTCTGTTTGTGCAATGCTTTAATATATGCTTTTTATTGCTCCTGATTATGCTTTTGTGCAACTATGGCACTTTTTTATGGGTCCTGTTGATGCTTTGATGATTACGTCTTAATAAATGACTTATTCTCTTTTTGTGTGATCTTGGTATTTCATCTGATTAACTTTATCTTGGTATTTAGTTAATAGCATAATGCTCTAATAATGTCTGAATTGCATGCTCTTCCCCCCATGTTTGTGATGCTTAATATTTAATTGTCTTGTGTTTGTTGATGTGTATTGCACCTGCAACCAAATTTCTCCACGAGAGATAATAAAGTACTCTTGACTTGACTTTACCGTGGATGAAAGTAGGCCTAGTTCAGGCATGCTCCTGAAATCAGGATTGAAAAGCTGATGGAAAGAGTCTTCACGATTGGCCATCTTATCATTCAAAGAAGAAAAATCTGTTTGGTGTGAAAATGGAAAACATAGTCGAAGAAACGTGATGTAGTTATAAGCTACCAGAGACTCGTTCTGTCCAACAATACCAAACACTCACACTTGATATGCAAACAAAGTAAGCAAAAGTATAGATAAAAATGGACGATTTTACTACGTACTGTGGTGAAAAGCTACTCGGAATTAGTACGGGGTGAACCACTTCAGGAATGGGATGATTCAGAGAGCATTAACCCTTTTACCGCCAAAGTCGCATTTTAGCACCACAGTGTGTATTTCTAAAAGGATTGGAGAGTAAATGTTTTACTTTCACCCATGATTTACTGTCTAGCTAGAATGAAAATCCGTTTAACGTCCTCCGGTCTGAAACAGACACATGTGGGACATTAGTAGATATAAAGATGGTGGGAACGATCCTGGAGGCAATGCCCGGAGGCAGTGCAACTCCAGTAAAGTCCTGATTTTTTAACAATACAGATAGGTGTAGCGGTAACCACGCCTCGTTTAAACTTCATCAGCTATGGAACCGCCACAATTAACTTAATGTATTAAACTAGCTAGATAAGGCGTATCGACTTTTATAAAGTGCGCCATCACACGCACAAAGTTCTGATGTTGTTACTACCGTCTCTTACTATGTGGGCGAGACGTGAGACTTTACTGACTATATAAAGCGCATCGCCTTTTATAAAGTGCGCCTTTAACATCATCATCATCATCATACGTATTATTAAAAGTTCGGGACTTTACTGGTGTTGCACTGCCTCCGGGCATTGCCTCCAGGATCGTTCCCATCATCTTTATATCTACTAGTGTCCCATATGTGACTGTTCCACACCGGAGGACGTTAAACAGATTTCCATCCATAAAGTGCACCTACCGCTCACAAATATTTTACACAAAGTTCTGATGTGAATGAATGAAAGGTGGTGTTTTACGTCCTCTCGACCCGGGAAGGCACATATGGGACATTACAAAGTTCTGATGTTGTTACTACCGTCTCTTTTATATGGGTGAGACAGTACGGAATATAAGGCGCATTCTATTATAAGGCGCATCCAGGCCCAACATTTTACAATAAAAGTTCTGATTTTGCTACTACTGTGTGAATGAAACATGAGACATTATGGTGTATATAAGGCGCATCATATTATAGAGCGCACCCCCACCCCACCCCCACCATTTTATACGAAGTTATGATTTTGTTATTACAGTCCGTTACTATACTATTGCATGGGCGAGGCATGTGATGTTACGGGCTATAAGGCGCATCGCATTATATATATTGCACACACACACACACACACGCACACACACACACACACACACACACACACACACACACACACACACACACACACACACACACACACACACACACACACACACACACACTCCTAAAAGTGAAAGTCTAGCTTTCAGCTATGTGATTGCTTTTTAGATTTGTTTCAGAAATTCTCTGAAAAGGATATGCAGATGCTACACCCAATCCGTGAAATTGCCCATTTCATGACATAGCCAATTTAAAATGTGTTGTTTAGAAAAGCGCTATCAATAAAAACATATTTGTCGTTCATAAGCACACAGAGATTAATAAATATTGGTTCAAACGAATGAGATATCACACCTACAGATGAGTTTAAAATGATTCATTTCAGACTTAATTTTGCAAAACGTTTGATAAAACATGTGGCTTAGGCATGACCCAGAGTAGGATTTGGTAGAGGTGGGGGGGGGGGGGGGGGGGGGGGGGGCAGGATATGGGTCAAATCACAATATAGGAAAATGTGCTACAGTTGAATCAACCTTAATCAATACCAGAGCTTGAGACTGTCAGCAGGACCGGGTCATTGGCCCGTACTGATGGTGATTTGACCCCTCATTTTGAGCAGCAAGGGGTCATCTAGGCCCATGAAGTCTGCAATAAAATAGGGCATTTAATACTACGGCGACACATGAATTGGCCTGAGTTGATTTTGGAAATTGACCCCTCATTTTGTGTAGTAAACAGGGGTCATATGACCCGTGAAGTTTGAAAACAATCTGAAGCTCTGAATACCTGTGTCGATGGGAATTGAAACAATTGAGATACATTGGGCAAAGCAATATATCCATTTTATGAAATAGCTAGCAATTTCACGAATTGGGCGTAACAACAGACATCATTCACAGATATCACATGAAATAGGCAATTTCACGAATTAGGCGTAACAACACACATCATTCACAGATTCACAGAGGCCTTTTGCCCTCGATAGTGTAATTTCTTTGTTCAGAGCTTGATTGACTTTATGGCCCGTGGATTTAGTTATGACGTTAGTGTATAACTAACACTCAACTTTACAATTTAAGTATGTCCACATTGGTAGAAAACATTAGTGTTGCTAATTCTTTATCAATGTGATTTTTAAAGGCATTTACAGATGGTGCATTGACGGCGTCATGGGACAAACTGTTCCATAAATTTATCATTCTGTTTGTAAAATATGAGTGGAATTGACGGGTATTGGTTTGCGTTTTGGTTAGTTTGAAATCGTGACCTCTTGTAACATTATGACTAGATCATTCAAAGAGCTGAGTAGTAGTTGAGGAATCATATTCCATGCATAATCTTAAAGACTTCTATCATGTCACCTCTGACTCGCCCCAATGCTCATGTTTGATATGTCCGTGTTTCCCGTGCAGGGCTGGCGGGCAAGGTGACACTAGAGCAATACGCGGAGGAGGAGAACAGGAAGAAATTTGAGGGACAGCCCCTCAACACCATGCTGCTACCCCCTGGGTTCAAAGGTAGTGTTTCATTCCTGGGCTGAAAGCCAGAAGATATTATTATCCTTCTCAGGTAAAAAAAAACCAACACCCAGAAGGCACTATCAACCTTCTCAAGTAAAAAGCCAGAAGATACTATCATCATTCTCAGGTAAAAAGCCAGAAGGTACCATCAACCTTCTCATGTAAAAGGCCAGAAGGTACTATCATCCTTCTCGTATAAAAAATCAAGCAGGTACCATCAACCTTCTCAGGTAAAAATCAAGAAGGTACCATCAACCTTCTCGGGTAAAAATCGAGAAGGTACCATCAACCTTCTCAGGTAAAAATCGAGAAGGTACCATCAACCTTCTCAGGTAAAAATCAAGAAGGTACCATCAACCTTCTCAGGTAAAAACAAACCCAGAAGATATCATCAACCTTCTCGGGTAAAAATCCAGAGGGTATCATCAACCTTCTCGGGTAAAAACAAACCCAGAAGGTACCATCAACCTTCTCAGGTAAACATCAAACAGGTACCATCAACCTTCTCAGGTAAAAAATCAAACAGGTACCATCAACCTTCTCGGGTAAAAATCCAGAAGATATCATCAACCTTCTCGGATAAAAATCCAGAAGGTATCATCAACCTTCTCAGGTAAAAATCCAGAAGGTATCATCAACCTTTTCAGGTAAAAAGCCAGAAGTTACCATCAACCTTCTCAGGTAAAAAGCCAGAAGTTACCATCAACCCTCTCAGGTAAAAAGCCAGAAGTTACCACCAACCCTCTCAGGTAAAAAGCCAGAAGTTACCATCAACCCTCTCAGGTAAAAAGCCAGAAGTTACCACCAACCCTCTCAGGTAAAAAGCCAGAAGTTACCATCAACCCTCTCAGGTAAAAAGCCAGAAGTTACCACCAACCCTCTCAGGTAAAAAGCCAGAAGTTACCATCAACCCTCTCAGGTAAAGAACAAACTGTACTGCAAGTCTTGCATATTTCTTTTGGTGGATACTACCCGTTTCGGTTTTGTTTTTGTGTGTGTGTTTTTATACCTGAGAAGGATGGTAGTACCTTCTGGGCTTTGACCTGAGAAGGATGAAAATGCCTTCTGACTTTTACCTGAGGATGATGATAGTGCCTTCTGTTTTTTTACCTGAGAAGGATTATAATACCTTCTGGCTTTTTACCTGAGAAGGATGATAGTACCTTCTGTTTTTGTATTGTTTTTATACCTGAGAAGGATTATAATACCTTGTGTGTTTTACCTTAGAAGGGTGAAAGTGCCTTCTGGCTTTTTACCTGAGAAGGTTGATAGTACCTTCTGGGGTTTTACCTGAGAAGGTCGATAGTACCTTCTGGGGTTTTACCTGAGAAGAGTGAAAGTGCCTTCTGGCTTTTTACCTGATGAAGGTTGATAGTACCTTTATTAAGCAACCCCCCTAGCTCATTCATGACCTACAAACTCCATGAATGTCCATTTCTTAATAATAATAATATTATGTGTGGCCCACAGACGAAGTTCCCCCGGGTGTGTTGCGTTGCTGGGAGTGCCAGAGCTACGCCAACGGTCAGCGCTACAGCCAGTGTCCGCTACACGGGCCGGTCAACGTGCGCACAGTGTTCATGGGCAACTGCACTGGACGCTGCGTGATGCACAGCGCTCTGGACAAGCGTGCCCACCTGGAAGGTAAAGAAACAACCCAACAGCACGCAGTGGTAACGTCGCGGGCTAGTGGCTGGGAGGTGTCTAGGGTTCGAATCCCATCAGAGGCGAGTTGGGTTGGGGGTTTTTCGGTCCTGGACCGACTCCTACCCAGAGTGAGTGGTTGTGGGCTCCATGGGAAGACTGAAACCAAGCAGTCGAGCTCCGTTCGCTTAATTAAAGGCACGGCTGGACTACAAAAGAGGGGCGCTGAGCGCGCGCCATACGTCCATATGGGTCGACGACCAATTGGACGATAATCTCACTATCTGGAGCGCGCGCCGCATTTGAATCACAGCTGGCGAAAGAGACGGTTCGCCCTTCTTTGTTCCCTGTTGTGGGAGCCACAGCTTTTCTGGCGAGAAAGACCCGATCCCTGGGATCGGTTGTTGCGCGGTACTATATAAGCAAGCAGTAAGCTAAAAATGTCAATTCAGTTTCTGCTTGGCGCTCGCAGCGAAAGCATCCTTTTTCTAAGCTGGCGCAGGCGAAAGCCTGCAGCTAGGAGAGCCGCTGGCTTGTTTCTCTCTCTCTCCCTCTCTCCCACTCACAACTGACTACCCGATGAATGCATGAAAAATGGTGTTTTACGTCCTCTCGGTCTGGAACAGACACATATGGGACATTTGTAGATACAAAGATGGTGGGAACAATACTGGAGGCAATGCAACTCCAGTAAAGTCACGATTTTTTAAAGAATACAGATAGGTGTAGCAGTAACCGTGCCTCGGTTAAACCTCATCGGCTATGGTACCGCCTCAAGTTACTAAGACGGCTCTTTTATAGCCCAGTTGATGCGATTCTGAGAG
>CM065704.1:27755512-27775512 GCA_017654935.2 Phymorhynchus buccinoides
GTCCTGGACCGATTCCTACCCAGACTGAGTGGCTATGGGCTCAATGGGAAGTCATTGGGATCAGTGTGTTCTGGGGAGCCGTCGGTGGACGGTCGTGGTGGCGCCCTCGGAGGAGGACCTCACTCACGCTGGCTCCGCGATTAAGAGAATAGTGTCGTCAGTTGGGGGCTTAGTAGGTGGTGTCCTGAATAGGCTCCACTGAACTCCACCGAATTGACTCAGCAGCAGTGCAGTGTCTCCTCGGTTGTTTGCCTCCTGACGGCCTAACATATATTCGCTCCCCTTGAACTCCCATCTTCAAGAAAGCTGAACAATACGACCCAGCCAACTATCGGCCTGTGTCCCTCACCAGTGTCGAATGCAAGCTCATAGAGCACATCATCGTAGGAGTAGTCATGAGGCACCTTGAGAACCACCACATTCTGAACGAGAACCAACATGGATTCAGGAAAGGGAGATCCTGTGAGCCAACTCCTGGAGGTTACAGAGGAACTGACAGTCAATTTGGAGAGCAGCAAGCAAACAGACGTCCTCTTCATGGACTTTTCGAAAGCGTTTGATAAAGTGAACCACAGCTTGCTGCTTCATAAGATCCAACGCTATGGTGTCAGAGGCTCTACACACACATGGATCTCCAGCTTTCTCAGGGGTCGCCGCCAAGTTCTGGTTGACGGATCAACGTCTTCATTTGCAGGGGTCAATGCTAAGACCATGTTTGTTCCTGGCCTATATTAACGACCTGCCAGACCGACTGACATCAACGGCAAGACTGTTTGCAGAGGACACCGCAGCATATAGGTTGATCTCTGGCATCAAAGCCCAAGACCAGCTACAACTTGACCTCCACCGCCTGGCGGACTGGGAGAAGAGCTGGGACATGGAATTTCATCCTGCAAAGTGCCAAGCGATGCAAGTTACCAGGAGTAGGAGTCCCCTACAGTATCCATACGTCCTGCATGAGCACACCCTTGAGAACGTAAGAGAGACTAAATATCTCAGCATCACCATCAACAGCGAGATCTCCTGGGACTGCCATGTCAACAACATCAGTGCCAAGGCCAACAAAACCCTGGGTTTTCTCAGACGGAACCTAAAGATCAGCAGCATTACCATCAAGGAGCGAGCTTACAAAGCCTCTGTGCGTCCATTGCTTGAGTATGCCTGCTCCGTCTGGGACCATACACTGAGGAGAACATGGGCAAGTTGGAGGCGGTCCAGCGTAGGGCAGCACGATTTGTGCTCAACCAGTACAGGTCTACATCAAGTGTGAGCACCATGCTCGAAAGCCTGGGCTGGAAATCACTGGAGAGCAGACGGCAGAGGACCAGGCTCTCCAAGCTGCCCAAGATCAGCACAGACGCTGTACACTGCCCAAATCTGCAAGCCAAGCTGGTGCCGCTTCCATCTCGGCAAAAGCGTGGGCACCACCTGCAGTTCCAGCGAATTCAGTGCCGCACTAAGTACAGGTCCAACTCGTTCCTCCCAAGGACCATCAGGGAGTGGAACGAACTGCGGCAGGACTCAATCGCAGCCTTCACTGCTTACGTGCGAGACTCATCAGTTCCTGGCGGGCTGACAAGCCATGTTACCACGGTGGCGTTTGAACGGAGGCACATAGGGTGCTGACATTTTGCATACAGGTAGACAGTTAGGATATCTTCTTCTTCTTCTGCGTTCCTGCGCCCTAAGGCCACAATGGGTATGTATGTGTCCATTTTCCAGTTTTCACTGGTGTCCTCACTGCATTCAGCCGACACATTCTGATTTTGGACCTCAAAGGAGAAAACTATATATATGGAAGATTGTTTGGGGAGAGAGAAAAAAAGCGGGATCCCGGGAGAATGGGCCAAAAATCGGGAAAGATAGTAGATGACACAAAGCAAGGAAAAAAGCAGTCAAAGAGAGAGAACAGATGTCATCCTGTCATGTGTGTGTGTGTGTGTGCGTGCGCGCGTGTGCGTGCATGTGTCTTCAAAGTTACAAGCACAGAACTGCCAGAGGGTGGGGGAGCTATTTGTATGGAAACATCCCCGGTATCCCCACGGGGTGGGGGGGTGTTACAATACCAAAGCCATTGGTCAAAGTCACTGGACCCGAAAATGCTGCTGCACGGCTGTTGAATCTAGCGTGCCATGCTCTAGTTGATTGCAAGCAAAATAAGTAATGTTTCTGAAATGGGATTTATATGCAAAAATGCCAGAAGAAGTGTGTATTGCTAGTTTCACTAAATATAACTGAAATAAACTAGAAGCACAGTCAGTGACACTGTGTGTGTGTGTGTGTGTCAAGTCAGTTCAAAATTATCTTTATTGACGATACAGGAGTAAGCTACAATTAAAGCTACAAGCTTTTTTTAATCCTGTTGTGTGCGTGCGTGCATGCGCGCGTGTGTGTGTGCATGTCAAGTCAAGTCAAAATTATCTTTATTGACGATAAAGAAGTAAGCTACAAGCTTTTTTTCATCGTGTCGCACGCATGTGTGTGTGTGTGTCAAGTCAAGTCAAAATGATTTTTATTGACGATAAAGGAGTAAGTTACAAGTTTTTCATCCTGTCGTGTGTGTGTGTGTGTGCATGTGTGCGTGCGTGTGTTTGTGTGCGTGCATGCGTGTGTGTGCTTGCGTGCGTGCATGCGTGTGTGTGTGTGTGTGTGTGTGTGCATGTGTCTTCGATCTTCCAGTCTAAGCTGTTTACCAAATCATAATTCGCAACTTCATTTCTCACCCACAACACTGACACTGAGACACTGATCATCTGGCACTCAAAAACCAGCCCACAAAGAGCAAACTTGATAACAATTTTTATCAAAACAGTCAGTATACACAGTCAACTTCTAACAGCACGCCCATACATATTCAACCATTTTCATCCAGCATAATGCCACAATTTGGTCACTGCCAACCTACTGTAATGCAGATCTGCAGATACAAATAATGTGAGTGCATGGGGAAAACAGACATTATGGAATTTTAGCCTAGGTAGGTAGGTACTTTATAGTCACAATGATCAGCCCTGAAAGTGGAAAATGTTCTCCACCAGCCTTTGGCTGGTAACTTATTTTTGCTACCAGCCAAACCAAAAGTGTTACCAGCCAAACTAACTGTACACATTTTTTGTAAAGAAACCACAGTATGGAAAATAAGGCAGATAACTTACCACAGGTCTATACTTGAACCAGGCTTGTTCACTCTCCTTTTTCAGACCTTTTTCGAACATGCACTGGCTGGCGAGCACGCAAATTGCGTATCGTATTTCCAGTGCGTGGGAAAACATGGATTGGAAAACATGGACTGGGAAAGGAATCTCGCGCGAGAAAGAACATCGTTCTTTGCCCACTCGCATTTGGCGGGTGAAGTGAATTATAAACTCAGCAATTTTTTTTCCACTCACCATGGCGAGTAAAATACTGGCCACTTTCAGGGCTGCTCAGAGGCGTCTCTGTGAAATTCGGGTTGCTCCCACCTGGAGAGCGCGTCTCAGCCAGAGGCGCGTCACCCAATTTTTTATTATTTTTGCATGCAATTTTTGTGTGACTGTTGAGGAAGAAAAAGGGGGTGGGTGTAAATTTTGACCAAATTACATCATTAAAATTGATATTTTAATTTTTCATGACGTAGCAAAGATTCCTTGTTAAAACAGAGAAAAGCGAATTGAGTTATCTTGTCTGGTTTTTATTTTATAGCTACATGTATTTGAAGTTTGGCATTCGAGATAGATCATTTGCAGAAATCGTACATAGAACTTTAGAAGACAGAATTTTGCGTCTCTTTATATAGACTTTAAAAAAAACAATCAAATAAACAAAGAAATCATTCAAAATTGTTTTTCATGTTGTGGATACGGGTAGAAGACAAATAGACATTAAATATGCCCTAAATAGAAAATTGATATTTTGGGGGTTGTTGACTATTTTTGGCTTTTGCTCAAAAACATTCTGAGCGACCGATGTAGGTTTTTCCCATGCACCATTGGCATTATGAATCCAAACCAATCAGATCAAGTCATCAACTTTGCCAATCTTCAAATAAATAACGAAACAAAGGTGGACATCCCAAGTAAAAAGAGTACAATAATAAAAAAATTTAAACACTTATCAAAACAGAGCCTTTATTTTCAGTTCTAAAAAAGACAAACATAATATAAACCATACACAGCTATGTCTGCACAAAACCACATACTCCCTTTAAAAGAGCATCCATGCCAGTATATCTTAAATACATCCACTACACTATCCATCTGATGGCTCACACATGATCTCACCAGCTTTCAGACCCCCTCTCTCTCTCTCACACACACACACACACACAACCATACATGCACGAACATGCACACAGTCACAAAGCCAAGAGTCACGAAGCCCAATACTCATGAAACCCTTGATAAAGCAGTCACCTCAAGAGCAGGAGTCAATTATATCAACATGGGTGCTCCTGGGAAATTTCAAAAATCCTGCAAGGGATGACCCCGGCGGAGTGCAGGGGTAGCGCACACACACACATGTACTGCTCTTTTTTCACCCCTCTAGACTAGTACAAGTGATACATTCCTTTGAATATAGCAAATGCATATTATAGGCCCTTTTAATTATACAAGTTTGTGTGTGTGTGCAAGAAAATCGTTGCTTCTCAAATTCTCATAATCCGGCAACGCCGGCTCTAGGCAATTTAAAAATCCTGCAATTCAGGACATCCATGTTAATCGATGAGCCTTATCTTCAGGCAGACCAATGCCTGAGCCTGCACCAAACTGCCTGAATTCAGGCTCCAGGCATGCACAACACGCTCACCCTTGGGCCAAAACACACTGACCATTGGCGCATTCAGTGACCCAAACTTTTGTCTGAACCTTCAATTTCTTGCCTAGTAATATAGGCACCTTGGTTCAGTTGGTTAGAGTCGTCGGCTCATAATCTAACGGGTTTGCGAGTGCGGATGTTTGAACCCAGCTAGGTCCGCGGGTGTTGTGTCCTTGGGAAAGGCACTTTACTTCTATTTCCTAGCCCTTCGGATGAGACTTAAAACCGAGGTACCGTGGGTGAAAGTACGCACAAGATCTTGCGCACACATTAAAGCCCATTCCTCTATTCGGCAGGAGTAGACCCGTGTTGTGCCGGTGGAATCGATGACGCGATCTCACAAAGCATGCATCCTGTGGGTGGCGCTGCACTCACGGCAACGTGCTCTCCAGGTGGGAGCAACCCAAATTTCAGAGAGAAAAGTCTTTGTGACTAGAATATACCAAAATACCAACAACAACAAAATTAAAAAAACTCAAACAGGGTTTCGTATGGAAAGATCCTATTCCTCAGGCGCACCACTCACTGTCTGAACCCGCATCAACCTGCCTGAATGCAGGCTTCAACCCAGCCCCATACAAACAACAACCAAAAACCCACACACGCTACCCAACAATCAGGGGTAATCATGCCACAAAGGCTATAGTAGACCCATCAAAACACAACCATGGGTAAAAGTAGAACATTCTCTCAATCCTGAACAGGTGACCTCTCAATCCTGAACAGGTGACCTCTGAATCTTCCCAATCCTGAAAAGGTGACCACATTAAAAATAATTTCCAGTGCGTGTGTGTGTGTATGTGTATGTGTGCGTGCGTGTGTGCATGCATGTGTGTGTGCGTGTGTGTGTGCGCGCGTGTGTGTATGTGTGTGAGTGTGTGTGTGTGCGTGTGTACACAGGATGGGTGGAGAAAGTGTTAGAATTGCATATATCTTATAAAATCTCTTGTTTTAATCTGCCATTATAAATGCTTGATTTTATAAGACCATGGTTCCGGATGACATGATGGCCAATCCTGAACTCTTTTCTATCAGCTTTTTCAATTCCTGATTTCAGGAGCACTCCTGAACTACTTTCAGCTATGCACACACACACACAGCCCCACATACAAACCCCCACTTCGCAAAACAAACTAACAAACAAACAACAAAAAACACCCCCACTAAAATCAGGGGCTGGGCGTCACAAAGGCTATAGAGCCGTCCAGACTACCGGACACAAACATGGGGTGGGTGGGCGAGAAGCGAGTGGTCAGCACCACGTGGGGGTGCATCTTCAGCTCCCGGACCACCTGCAACCCCCGGGGGCTCCCGGCCTCCCCCGCCGGGCAGTCGCACAGCTCCCGGCAGCGCTCGTCAAACGCCAGCAGGCGCACCCCGTTTCCGCAGGGCGACACCACCAGGCGACCGTCCGCGCTGAAGCACTGCTCCTTGATGAAGCCCCGGCCCACGTTGGGCTCCTGCTGGCAGTAGATCAGCCGCGGCTGGCTGCGGTACAGGGAGGACGCGGGCTGGGCTGGAGGAGCGTTAGCCCCCCCCACCACCGCCGATGAAGGCGGGACGCTGCCGTTGGCGTGGTAGTAGCCCCGCAGGTAGCGCTCGAAACTCGCGGCGAAGCGAAATTGGTTGGACACGGGCGGCGGCGGCGGCCGGGATCGATTCCGGTTCCGGACCATGCGGTCCCAGTTCCGGTTTCGGTCCCTTGGCAGTCCAGCTGTTGGATCAGCCTGATCCTGTACAGAGTCATCGAGGTCGTCGGCAGGGTGTGGAGAAAGGTCGAGGTCGTCAAGGTCATCGTCGCTTCCGCTGCTGCTGCTGCTGCCGTCGCCGTCTCCGCCGCCGCCGCCGCCTGACTGGCTCATGGCTTGTTCGACGTGCAGCGCCAGCCCCGAGTCGTTCCACTGGGCCCTCAGGAAGTAGCGGTACAGGCCCAGGCTGCTGGAGGAGGCACCTCCTCCACGCCCCCGGCGGGGGGGACCACCACGACCCCCCCCAGCCACTCCGCTCCGAGAGTCTGCGTTGTCCGACGCATCAACTTCCTCATCATCATCGTCGTCATCGTCTGTGGAGGAGGAACTTTTTGCCACAGAGGCGGTCCGGGGCTGGGGCTGGGGCTGAGAGGAGCTCTGCTGCAGGTCATTGTCCCTCGGGATCGGTTGCCCCCCCGCGCTGGGAGGAGAAGTGTGGGGGTGGGGGTGAGGGTGGTGGTGGTGGTGGTTGTAGCGGTGGTGGTGACGGGGGTGATAGCGCCGCCGGCAAGGAGGGGCCCACCTCCGGAAGGGCGGGGGGGGGTTGGTGCGGGCGCTGGTGTCGTGGTGGGGAGGGGGGTGAAGGTCGGGGTGGTGGTGCTCTGGTGAGGTTCCGTCTCCCTCCTCCTCCTCCTCTTCGTTTTTCCTCCTCAGGGCAGGTCGGGTGTGGATGTCGTGCACGCACGTCCACTGCACACAGCGCATGCTGGTCGTAGTGAGTTTAACTCACTTGGGACAAATGAGCCGAAGCCGGCTCATGGCTCGCACAACCGTTTAGGACGAATGGCCCGGATCCGGCTCATAAGAGTTTTCAAGAGGCTTTGATTTCTGGCGTGTAACCAGCTTTCCGGTGCAAAGTCATTCAGTTTGCTTTGACCTTGCCTCTCTTGAAATCAACCAATCATTGCAGACTTTCCATTCAGCTTTGGTTGTAGAGGGGAGTCAAAGATCGGAATGTGAAATTTTCCTTCTTTCTATGTGTTAGCTGTTTTCGTCAATAGGAGACAAACGACGAAGGTATGGAATCTGATATTTTACGATCGTTTACGCATGGTGTTAGTAATCTTATCTGAAAATATCAGTCCATAACTTTTCATAACTTTTTTGTGGTGATGGGTTTTCGAACCTATTCGAATGGCCCGTCCTAAACGGTTGTAAGGGGAAGCAACCAGCCAGTGCCGAGTGAGTTAATAACAAAAAATCAATACAGTGGAACCTCCCTTATAAGACCTTCAAAAATCACCCAAAATGAGGTCTTATAAGGGAGGGGTCTTAAAAAGGAGGTAATTTTAATACTTACAAAGAAGGGCAATGTCTCAGAGAAGTAGGTCTTATGTGGGAGGGAGTCTTATAATGGGAGGTCTTATAAGGGAGGTTCCACTGTAATTTATCATTTCACCTCATTGTCTGTTTCCACAAACCTACCTAACTTTTCCCTTTACAGGTACAGCACGTGAGAAAAGCACAGAATGGACTGGGCGGGAAAAAACAACAACAAAAAATTATAACATCTCACAAACACAGTGGAACCTCCCTGATAAGACCTCCCATTATAAGACTCCCTCCCACATAAGACCTACTTCTCTGAGACATTGCCCTTCTTTGTAAGTATTAAAATTACCTCCCTTATAAGACCCCTCCCTTATAAGACCTCATTTTGGATGATTTTTGAAGGTCCACTGTAACAGGAAATATGGGGAATTTAACCCCTTCACTGCTGGAGGAAAACAGAAATTATCGCTTTTCTTATCACAAAATTTAAAGGAAACCTGTGAAGGGACAGCCACACAACGTACGAATCGCATCTGAATGTGATGCGATTTCGACAATGCCAGTCATGACTCACGTGATGAAAAAAAAAAAAAAAAAAAAAAAAATTTCTGTCCCGTCTTCTGGGCCGTACAGTGGCGTTGCTCCCACGCTGCTCGTTCCGAATCCCAATTCGCAGCTACACCCGGGTTTGTTCAAGTCGCAGAATCCGAGACCAGCAGTCCAAGGGGAGCGAATCAACGTTAGGCCGTCAGGAGGCAACCAACCGAGGAGACACTGCACTTCTGCTGAGTCACTTCGGTGGAGTTCAGTGGAGCCTGCTCAGGACACCACCTACTAAGCCCCCTACTGATGACACTATTCTCTTAGTCGCGGAGCCAGCGTGAGTGAGGTCCTCCTCCGAGGGCGCCACCACGACTCACGTGAAATTCATGTATTGGGTGGACTTGAGTATAGAGAGGGAAAATGGCAGAATTATTTGACATGGAAGTATTTCACGTGAATCATGACTCAATTGACACAATCGCATCGCATCCCCATAAGATTTTACACGCCGTGTGGCGCTGGCTTTAGACTCAATCTGAGATACTGGTCCAGAGATATATCTTTCCTGACTTGTCTAAACCAAAATAATACCATCATTCCAGGGCTTTGACATCAAAACTTATGTCATCATCGATAACATCACACACCCCATAGTAGACACGGGACCGGGCAGGGAAGGGGTTAAATTAAAGAAAGTCGACTATTTTTTAATGAAAGTACGGTTTGGACCCTTTTATTTAAAAGACTCCTACATGAAATATCGAATCCTATTATTCGGTAAAATCAGCGTTAACTTATTCGCATCGCAACGATTTTGAATTATTAAAAAAACTCACAAATCATACACACAAACACAGCATACATAAACAAAAGGAGAAATGAAGGAAAATTATGTGTTTTTACTTCAGGTTTAGACACAGGGAAGTGGTAGATCAGATTTTTTCATATATAGACTTTATATAGAAAAACTCTACACCGATTGGTTACCCCACAATAAAACCACTACAAAAGCAAAGTTAGAGGCAAAATTGTGGTCTAAGGAAGCGAAGCAAGTTTAGAAGTGACCAAGGTATGGTGTGCACACAGATTTAGTTCCCTCGAAGCAAATGCATCAAATTGACAGTTATCTATTAATTCCAGACATATATTATATGGCCGGAACAACTTGAATGAGTTAATCATAGCACTCTAAAGAGGTATTGCTTTCCCCAGATTTCGTCTGAAAATCAAGATGGTGGTCACCAGGTGACATGGTGCTGAAAAGCAACGTTGCCTCGTTCATTTCATACCTTTCAATCAGTTCTCTTTTTCTCTCCCATCTTCTGGGCCGTACAGTGGCGTTGCTCCCACGCCACTCATTCCGAATACAAATTCGTAGCCACACCCGGCTTGTTCAAGTCGCAGAATCCGAGACCAGCAGTCCAAGGGGAGCGAATCTATGTTAGGCCGTCAGGAGGCAACTAACCGAGGAGACACTGCACTGCTGCTGAGTCACTTCGGTGGAGTTCAGTAGAGCCTGTTCAGGACACCACCTACTAAGCCCCCTACTGACAACGCTATTCTCTTAGTCACGGAGCCAGCGTGAGTGAGGTCCTCCTCCGAAGGTGCCACCACGACCGTCCAACGACAGCTCCCCAAAACACACAGATCCCCATGACTTTGACCCGAACGCACCAAGGCATGGACTGGATCGGAAACCGAAACTGAGGTCACAATGAGAGCAGCGCTTGTAAAGCCACAGAATTTGAGACATTTTGTTTCCTTTTTTTAATGATTGATGGAAATCCAATCAGTTCTCCGTCAAGCGCAATCAATACAGTAGACCGTCATTTATTTAGAAAATGAAAATAGACCCGTGGGTACTATTCAGCAGGAGTTGTCCAAAATAACAGTGCTAAATGTACGTTAAACGAAGGCTGGAAGGGTGATGAAGGGAAGTAACTGGAATAAGATAGATTCAGGAAAGTTTCAGACTAAACAAAAATGGCTGTTTGAAGTGTACTCGGAAGCCGGTGCGACTGGTGTTCTGCTGTTACAAGTACACACAGAATTCCCTCGGAATGAGTTAAAGAAAATGTAAGGAAAACTGTGTACAATCTAAAACTATGGTCAATCCAATTTAATAATAGAAAATCACTGCATTAGTTTTTTTTCTTCTGAATTTTGTCTATGAATATGATTGGGAATCCCTAGATTTTTTGTATTTTTAACAAAATATCTGATTACTATCAAAGCTAAGCGTTGGCACGCAACAGTGTTACATCCACATCACAAACAGAAAAAAAAGAAAGGGATATTCATTGACAAACTTGCAAATTTTGTTTATGAATATGATCGGGAATCCCTAGATTTTTTTTAAAAAACCAAAATATCTTATTACTACTATCAAAGCTAAGCGGTGGCACGCAACAGTATTACATCCACAGTACAAACAGAAAAAAAAGAAAGGGATATTCATTGACAAACTTGATTTTTTTTTTTTTTTAAACAAAATATCTTATTATCAGACCTGCCTACCCCCAATTTCATTTTTAGGTACTCTACGAAATAAAATTCAGTACTTTTTCTCAAAATTCCGTATTTTGCAAGGAGACCCCAAAACGGAACATTACAGAACATTAAACCGCCATGCCAAATGACGCAAAACACTCAATTTTGACCGATCTTAAGTTCAAATTTTTGCCGTATTAATTTTCCATTTACCGTACTGCAGTACTGGGGCTCAAAATCGAGTACAAAATACGGAAAAATCGTATGGGTAGGCAGGTCTGTACTATCAAAGCTAAGCTTTGGCATGCAACAGTGTTACTTACATCCACAGTACAGAAAGAAAGAAAAAAGAAAGGGATATTCTTTGACAAACTTACAAAGAGACAGTCACATTATGTTTCAAGTAAAACAGATTTTCTCACTGACCTCTGAGACATCGTCTTTGCTGGTGTTCCTTGACACCACACACCAGCCTTGAGGGTGTACCTTCAACACAAGTTACAAGTCGCAAGTCACAACAATTCACTGCCCCCCCCAAAAAAAAGGACAAATATTTTCATGGTGACAAGTAAAAGATAGATAAAACTTGTCACAGTGACATCGTCTTTGCTGATGTTCTTGAAACCATGCACCAGCCTTGAGGGCGTACCTTCAACACAAGTTACAATTCGCAAGTATTCACTGCCCCCCCCCCCCCGCAAAAAAACAAAAGGACATACATTTTCATGGTGGCATGTAAAAGATCAATGCTTGCCTGTGAACGGCTTTGCATTTGGTGGGAGTGTAGAGTGATGTCTTAGGTGAATATATTTTGCGCACGATGCTAGAATCTTTAGTTAACTCATTCGCATCGCAACAATTTTGAATTATTAAAAAAACTCACAAATCACTCCAGCCATACACACAAACAAAACATGTATAAACAAAAGGAGAAATGAAAGAAGATTATAGGTTTTTGCTTCAGGTTTAGACATAGGGAAGTGGTAGATCAGACTTTTATATATAGACTTTATATTAAAAAAACTCTTCACCGATTGGTTTCCCCACAACAAACCACTACAAAAGCAAAGTCAGAGGCAAAATTGTGGTCTAAGGGAGCGAAGCGAGTTTAGAAGTGACCAAGGTATTGTGCACACAGATTTACTTCCCTTGAAGCACATGCATCAAATTGACAGCCATCTATTAATTCCGGACATATATGGCCGGAACAACTTGAATGAGTTAAAACGCACACACACGCAACACTCACACACCAACACATATTTTTTTGTCCGATAATTGATATAATTTCTAGTGGAAAGATTCTAACTTGCCGACCGACACACGCACACAAAAAGAAATCGCCCTGCCAAACTTTCCCAACTCACTTGCAAAGAAGCGATATTCTCGGCGTCGTTTCTTGTCGGGAACTCGTTGACGATCTCCAGCCGGTTCTTGGCACGACGGAACAGAGAATAGAACCCCGACACAATGCTCTTCAGCCTGGGGCCTATTGTGTTACCTTCAGACAAGAACACAGAAAACCTTTATACCAAGGTCGATTCATCTTTAAAACGTTTCATTCGTCCGTTATATTCTTAGTTTACTCCACAGAACACTTTTATACCAAGGTCGATTCATCTTTAAAACGTTTGATTCGTCCGTTGAATTCTTAGTTTACTCCACAGAACACTTTTATACCAAGGTCGATTCATCTGTTGAATTCTTAGTTTACTCCACAGAACACTTTTATACCAAGGTCGATTCATCTTTAAAACGTTTGATTCGTCCGTTATATTCTTAGTTTACTCCACAGAACGCACATAAACCTTTCATACAAAAGTCGATTCATCTGTTCAATTCTTACTTTACTCCACAGAACACTTTTATACCAAGGTCGATTCATCTTTAAAACGTTTGATTCGTCCGTTATATTCTTAGTTTACTCCACAGAACGCACAGAAAACTTTCATACCAAAGTCGATTCATCTGTTGAATTCTTACTTTACTCCACAGAACACTTTTATACCAAGGTCGATTCATCTGTTCAATTCTTAGTTTACTCCACAGAACACTTTTATACCAAGGTCGATTCATCTGTTCAATTCTTACTTTACTCCACAGAACACTTTTATACCAAGGTCGATTCATCTTTAAAACGTTTCATTCGTCCGTTATATTCTTAGTTTACTCCACAGAACGCACAGAAAACTTTCATACCAAAGTCGATTCATCTGTTGAATTCTTACTTTACTCCACAGAACACTTTTATACCAAGGTCGATTCATCTGTTCAATTCTTAGTTTACTCCACAGAACACTTTTATACCAAGGTCGATTCATCTGTTCAATTCTTACTTTACTCCACAGAACACTTTTATACCAAGGTCGATTCATCTTTAAAACGTTTGATTCGTCCGTTATATTCTTAGTTTACTCCACAGAACGCACAGAAAACTTTCATACCAAAGTCGATTCATCTGTTGAATTCTTACTTTACTCCACAGAACACTTTTATACCAAGGTCGATTCATCTTTAAAACGTTTGATTCGTCCGTTATATTCTTAGTTTACTCCACAGAACGCACAGAAAACTTTCATACCAAAGTCGATTCATCTGTTGAATTCTTACTTTACTCCACAGAACACTTTTATACCAAGGTCGATTCATCTGTTCAATTCTTAGTTTACTCCACAGAACACTTTTATACCAAGGTCGATTCATCTGTTCAATTCTTAGTTTACTCCACAGAACACTTTTATACCAAGGTCGATTCATCTGTTCAATTCTTACTTTACTCCACAGAACACTTTTATACCAAGGTCGATTCATCTGTTCAATTCGTTTACTCCACAGAACACTTTTATACCAAGGTCGATTCATCTGTTCAATTCTTAGTTTACTCCACAGAAAACTTTCATACCAAAGTCGATTCATCTGTTCAATTCTTACTTTACTCCACAGAACACTTTTATACCAAGGTCGATTCATCTGTTCAATTCTTACTTTACTCCACAGAACACTTTTATACCAAGGTCGATTCATCTGTTCAATTCTTAGTTTACTCCACAGAACACTTTTATACCAAGGTCGATTCATCTGTTCAATTCTTACTTTACTCCACAGAACACTTTTATACCAAGGTCGATTCATCTGTTCAATTCTTAGTTTACTCCACAGAAAACTTTTATACCAAGGTCGATTCATCTGTTCAATTCTTAGTTTACTTCACAGAAAACTTTCAAGGTCAATTCATCTTAAAAATGGTTACTTTACTCAACAGAAAGGACAGAACATTTTTATACCAAGGTCCAGGCTCAACTAATAAGATAATAAAGTTGACTGGACCTTGATGTGGACCGCTACAAGGCCAAGGGCGTAAGTCAAGTCAAGTGTGTCAACTAATTAGATGATAAACTTGACTTGATTGACTTACCGCCATCGGCCTTGTAGCAGTCCATGTCAAGGTCTAGGTGGGGCAGGTCAACTAACGAGATTATAAAGTTGACATGACTTGACAAGGTCGATTCATCTGTTCAATTCTTAGTTTACTCCACAGAAAACTTTTATACCAAGGTCGACTTCATCTGTTCAATTCTTAGTTTACTTCACAGAAAACTTTCAAGGTCAATTCATCTTAAAAATGGTTACTTTACTCAACAGAAAGGACAGAACTTTTTTATACCAAGGTCCAGGTCAGATCAACTAATAAGATAATAAAGTTGACTTGACCTTGATGTGGACCGCTACAAGGCCAAGGGCGGTAAGTCAAGTCAAGTCATGTCAACTAATGAGATGATAAACTTGACTTGATTGACTTGACTTACCGCCATCGGCCTTGTAGCAGTCCATGTCAAGGTCTAGGTGGGGCAGGTCAACTAACGAGATTATAAAGTTGACATGACTTGACCTGACCTGACTTGACTTGACTTACCGCCCTCGGCCTTGTAGCGGTACATGTCGAGGTCCAGCCAAGTCAGATCAACTAATGAGATAATAAAGTTAACTTGACTTGACTTGACTTGACTTACCGCCCTCGGCCTTGTAGCGGTACATGTCGAGGTCCAGCCAAGTCAGATCAACTAATGAGATAATAAAGTTAACTTGACTTGACTTGACTTGACTTACCGCCCTCGGCCTTGTAGCGGTACATGTCGAGGTCCAGCCAAGTCAGATCAACTAATGAGATAATAAAGTTAACTTGACTTGACTTGACTTGACTTACCGCCCTCGGCCTTGTAGCGGTACATGTCGAGGTCCAGCCAAGTCAGATCAACTAATGAGATAATAAAGTTAACTTGACTTGACTTGACTTGACTTACCGCCCTCGGCCTTGTAGCGGTACATGTCGAGGTCCAGCCAAGTCAGATCAACTAATGAGATAATAAAGCTGACTTGACTTGGCAGGACTCGACTTGACTTACCGCCCTCAGCCTTGTAGCGGTACATGTCAAGGTCCAGACGGGGCAGGTCAATTAATGAGATCATAAACTTGACTTGACTTGACTTGACTTACCGCCCTCGGCCTTGTAGCGGTACATGTCGAGGTCCAAGCAAATCAGGTCAACATATGATATAATAAACTTGACTTGACTTGACTTGACTTACCGCCCTTGGCCTTGTAGCGGTCCATGTCGAGGTCGAGGCGGGGCAGGTCAACTAATGAGATAATAAACTTGACTTGACTTGACTTGACTTACTACCCTCGGCCTTGTAGCGGTCCATGACTTGACTTGACTTACCGCCCTCGGCGTTGTAGCGGTCCATGACTTGACTTGACTTGACTTGACTTACCGCCCTCGGCCTTGTAGCGGTCCATGACTTGACTTGACTTACCGCCCTCAGCCTTGTAGCGGTCCATGACTTGACTTACCGCCCTCGGCCTTGTAGCGGTACATGTCGAGGTCCAGCCAAGTCAGATCAACTAATGAGATAATAAAGTTAACTTGACTTGACTTGACTTGACTTACCGCCCTCGGCGTTGTAGCGGTCCATGACTTGACTTGACTTACCGCCCTTGGCCTTGTAGCGGTCCATGACTTGACTTACCGCCCTCAGCCTTGTAGCGGTCCATGACTTGACTTGACTTGACTTACCGCCCTCGGCCTTGTAGCGGTCCATGACTTGACTTACCGCCCTCAGCCTTGTAGCGGTCCATGACTTGACTTGACTTGACTTACCGCCCTCGGCCTTGTAGCGGTCCATGTCGAGGTCCAAGCAAATCAGGTCAACATATGATATAATAAAGTTGACTTGACTTGACTTGACTTACCGCCCTCGGCCTTGTCGAGGTTGAGACGGGGCAGGTCAACTAATGAGATAATGAAGTTGACTTGACTTGACTTGACTTGACTTGACTTACCGCCATCAGCCTTGTAGCGGTCCATGTCGAGGTCCAGGCGGAGCAGGTCCAGGTCATGGACGATCATGAGGTAGCCCCGGGAGGTGGACAGCACCAGCTTGCTCTCGTCGGGCGTCAGCTTGCAGCGCATCAGGCCCTCCGTGTAGATCAGGCGGCGGCACTCCTCCTCCTCCTTGGAGTAGCTGCAAGGGGCAGAGAGAACCGGCCGCTCAAATCATGAGAGAACATAAGTAGACCTGCCTACCCCCAATTTCTTTTTTAGGTACTCCACGAAATAAAATTCCGTATTTTTTCTCAAAATTCTGTATTTTGCAAGGAGACCCCAAAACAGAACATTACCGAACATTAAATCGCCAAGCGAAATGACGAAGTCCATTTGGCAGTACAAACACCGTGCAAAGGTACTTCCCAGCGAGGATAGTTGAATTCCGGGAATTTGCTTGTACCTTGCTAGAAACACCTGTTTTCTGGCCTGTTTGGGGGTCGAAGGGCCACTGATTTCACTGCTGCTGGGTCGCTTAGACATGATTTGCAATGTGACGATCCCGCCAAACCATGAAAAAGTTAATATGGCCGACACTAACCGGAAGTTGGAAGTCGTGAAAGTGAAACAGGATCGAATGACGGCGCATTGACAGACTCGATTTTGACCGATCTTAGAAGACCTTAAGTTCAAATTTTTCCCGTGTTAATTTTCCATTTACCATACTGCCGTACTGGGGCTCAAAATCGTGTACAAAATACGGAAAAATCGTATGGGTAGGCAGGTCTGCATAAGACTAGACTTCGTTAACACGAGTGAGCCCCCAAAAAGAGAATATAAGCTCGGCTTCGTTAACACGAGTGAGCCAAAAAAAAGGACGCTGGACACAAAGAAAGCTTGGCTCAAATCAAGAGGCCATTTTCCGGTCTCTGAAAGAAACGCTTGCACAGTGTTGTTGTGTCGCCAACATTTTGAAAAACAACATCTGCAAGAAAAAATTCCGAAGAAAGCCCCTCTTAAAGACCCCCCACGTCACGTGTCAAAATCACGATTTTCATGTATTTTCCCTCTTATAGCTAGTAAGAAATCTTAAGAAATCTACCTAGCATAAGAGGGAATGTGACACGTGACATGGGTGGTCTTTAACCCCTTCCCTGCCTGGTCCCATGTTTATTATGGGATGTGTGATGTCATTGATGATGTCATGACTTTTGATGTCATAGTCAAGGAATGATGGGTTTTGGCTTAGACAAATCAGGAAAGATACATCTCTCAACCATTTTTGTCAGATTGAGTCGAACAGGTCTCTCTTAAATTGTATAATAATTTTTAAAAATCGATAATGTCCCTGTTTTTCTCATGAGGTGATGGGGTTAAGAATAAGGTGTCATGAGCCTCAGACCTGTTTACCCCAAATTTTCACTGTCAGTAATCCAAGCTTTGAAATCAGTAGTTTCAGGCTGAGAAATCCTTCCACCAAGATTTTCCACTATCCTTGTAACTTTTGTTCAGCAGGAGGAGGGGGGGGGGGGGGGGGGGGGGGGGCACGCTATACTACAACTTCCCGTCCAACACTTCAACGTCTGCAAATTTTTGTTGAGCGATCGAACCTACGAAAATGGCGGTCAGGGTACAGGAAGCGGACCGACCGGAAATAACGCGTCAAGGGACATCACTAGCTTTGATAGCCGACGACGAACCCCTGACGACAGTGACAAGTACAGTTCAAACAATATGCTTTCTATCGATTTCTTTCTTTTTTTTTGCACTCTTTCAACGGAAATGCAATATTTTTTGTTGCTGACCGTAATAGCGTAATCGGATGTCTCAAAAGGTAACAATTACGGACAAATCCGCCTTATAATCAGGTGCACTTTGTAGTCCGTAAAACACGGTACTCACTGTACAGCAATGACGCTGTCCTTGTCACATTCAGCAAATATCTGCCTGCCTGCCCCCCCCCCCCCCATCTCTCTCTCTCTCTCTCTCCCCCTCCCTCCCCCTCACTTCAACCCACTGACTTGTTGATATTCCAGGCGTACACAGATCCATCAAACCCGGAGGTGATGAGCAGGCTGAGGGAGGAGGCGTACTCAATGTTCTTCACCCAGCTCAAACTAACTCTCTCACTCCCTCTCTCTCTCCATCTCTCTCCCTCCCTCCGCCTCCCTCCAACCCACTGACTTGTTGATATTCCAGGCGTACACAGATCCATCAAACCCGGAGGTGATGAGCAGGCCGAGGGAGGAGACGTACTCAATGTTCTTCACCCAGCTCAAACTAACTCTCTCGCTCCCTCTCTCTCTCCATCTCTCTCCCTCCCTCCGCCTCCCTCCAACCCACTGACTTGTTGATATTCCAGGCGTACACAGATCCATCAAACCCGGAGGTGATGAGCAGGCTGAGGGAGGAGACGTACTCAATGTTCTTCACCCAGCTCAAACTAACTCTCTCGCTCCCTCTCTCTCTCCATCTCTCTCCCTCCCTCCGCCTCCCTCCAACCCACTGACTTGTTGATATTCCAGGCGTACACAGATCCATCAAACCCGGAGGTGATGAGCAGGCCGAGGGAGGAGGCGTACTCAATGTTCTTCACCCAGCTCAAACTAACTCTCTCTCCCTCTCTCTCTCTCCATCTCCCCCTCACTCCAACCCACTGACTTGTTGATATTCCAGGCGTACACAGATCCATCAAAACCAGAGGTGATGAGTAGGCCCAGGGAGGAGGCGTACTCAATGTTCTTCACCCAGCTGGTGTGGCCCGCGAAGATTCGAACCTGGTTCTTCAAGAACCGCAGGTCCCACAGCACCACCGTCGTGTCGTCCGAGCACGTAACGAAGGAACGAGTGTCCAGGAACCTGCGCAACACAGACCTATGATGTGTTTCGTTGTTTCATCAGTGTTAATTTAGACGCACAACAGGGCTCCCAGTCCCAATGATTGATTTAATTTAAAGTCTGTTTGCAACAATGGTGATATTAGACTAACAAAACAAACAAACAAAACAAAAAATATATTTAAAAAATATCAAAAAATAACAAATCAATAAATTAAAATCAGGGGGGAAATGTGTGTGTGTGTGTGTGTTTGTGTGTGTGTGTGCATGTGTGCGTTCGTGTGCGTGCGTGCATACGTGTGTGCATGTGCACCTATGTGTGTGCGAGTGCTTATCAGAGCTCCCAATCATCCTGCAAGACAAAGGATCCCAGGGACCCTTTCCTTTTGGGTGTAGAGGGTTCTAGAGCAGTAGAGGAGGGACAGAGGGTCCCCATTGCCTTGCAAATACATTTTGTAAATACATAACATTGCAAGTGCATGTGATGAGTAGCTTGATAGAAGTTTTCAGAATACCTATACATGTGCTTACACACACGTACACACACACACACGCACACACACACACACACACACACGCACGCACACAGAGGGTAGGCAAAGAATTGGTCAATGACATTCGGGGGGAGTGAACAGATAAAAAAGGTGAGGGAATCAGTTCAATGAATTAGGCCTAGAAGTAGTGAAAAAAATGGATGGTGAAAGGCACTTGATTGGAGGTCAGAACTTGGAATGCCAAGACCATGGTTTGCTATTTTTGGCCCATTTTTATACTATATTGCATCCCTGGGACCCTCTACACATTCTGCTTATAGTACTTGATGGACCCCCAAATGGGGATCCCTGGGAGCCTTGCGCACATATTTGGTATTTGGTATATACTAGTCACAGAGACTTATCTCGGTGAAATTCGGGCTGTTCTCCCCCAGAGAGCGCGTCACCGCAAGTGTAGTGCCTACCCCATTTATATAAAAAAAATTGGGGGGGGGGGGG
>CM065704.1:27780512-27795512 GCA_017654935.2 Phymorhynchus buccinoides
GCATTTGGTATTTGGTATATTTATTCTAGTCACAGGTGAAGTTCGGGCTGCTGTTCCCCGGAGAGAGCGTCACCGGAAGTGCAGCACCTACCCATGTTTGGTTGTTGTTGGGGTTTTTGGGGGCCAAGGGTGAGGAGGGGGTGTGGGCACACACAGAAAGCCTAGCAATCAATCTGGTCATACCAGGCAGCGGGATTTCTTCCTGGTCTTACCGACTTTCAACTGCAGTGGGCTTTTGCACGTAAAGGAGAGTAAAGACATGGAAGAGAGAGAGAGAGAGACAGAGAGAGAGAGAGAGAGAGAGAGAGAGAGAGAGAGAGAAAGAGAGAGAGTGAAAGACAGAGTCATACAGAAACATGATAATCACTGTTATACGGGAAGAAAATAACAAATGATTTTACACACACCAACACACATGCACGCACGCACACACACAAACACACACACAAACATAGTGATACTACAACACACACACACTCTCTCTCTCTCTCTTTCTCTCCCCCCACTCGCTCTAGTTCACTCTCTCCCTCTCTTTCTGTTTCTCTCCCTTCAAGGAGACTACTGTCAGTAGTGGTAAACAGGTTAGCATGTTACCGTTCTGGTCTGTCTCCAGTGAGTAACCGGACACTGCTGATGGGGTTACTGGCGTGAGTCTGTGCCTCTGGATTGGCCCGCCTACTGTTACTTGACTGACAGCGCGAATTTCAAATTCAAAATGGGTCATTGCAGAAACATTTCCTGATTCTCGTGTTTTCAGCGTGTTTTATGGTATGTTTATGATTCAGTCAGCATAAACATTCTAAAATATGCATGCATAGTGAAATATGAAAACATTTGGGATTTGTAACTACTTTAATATTAGTCATACAAGTTTCATGTGGAGCTGTCAATTTCCCCCAAAGAGCCCAAAGAGACAGGTCCTTGGCCACACCTCTTTTTATATAGTAATTTTCACGGGCCTTTAAGGGGTACGCAAGTACTCTATATCTAGATTTTTAGGGGGTCACCTTTATATTTTAGGATGCCACACTTCAGAAACTTTGAACATTGTTCATTTTGTTGTGAAGAACTTGTGTGAGGCATACAAAAAATGTTTTTACCTGAAACCCAGAGCTGCAAATGGGGGTATTGAGCGTCAGGGACGCACCCTGAGTGTGAAAATTAATACTGTGAACAAACTTACATGTATTTGGATTTTTTTGGTATTTGTGGCAAAATCAAACCACAGAGACTTATCTCTGTGAAATTTGGGCTGCTCTCCCCCGAAGAGCGTGTCGCCGCAAGCGCAGCGCTTACCCAATTTTTGTTTTTTGGGGGCAGGGTAAGGAGGGGTGGGGGGCAGACTTGGGAAACCTATCTATCAATTTGGCCATACCAGGCAGCGGGATTTCTCCCTGCTCTTACCGACTTTCAACTGCTGTGCGATTTTTACGTGCGTAAAGCGCACGGGTCAGACTAGCTTTAAGTCCCCATCCGAAGGACTCGACGTTCAGTTCGGTTTTCCTGTCGAACTAGAAAGAAAAGGCGAGACCGGGATTCGAACCCGTGTCACTCACATTGGGGTCATTGCAGTCACGCATTATATTTGGCAGGCAAACGTCTGAACCACTCTGCCACCTTTCTCCCTGTGGATCAGATTTTCACGACAATCACTGAATCAGAGTACCAAGTACAGATTGCATTTTGTCTAAACTGTGTGTCCATTTTCTGCTTCAAAAATTAAAAACTTCTCTACCACAGAAGAAAATCAGAACCGTGGCCAGAAATGAGAAAATTGCTATAAAAATAAGGATGAGGAGTGGTTGGTCCTTGAGTTATGAAATCCAGTCCACCCACCTGACACAGTTGACGCAGTCGGAGTGCGCCTTCCCGCGCGTTTCTATCAGCTTTCTGTTGGTGGGGTCAAACACCAGGAAGCTTTTGCCCTCACAGGCCGCCACCAACACGCGCCTGTCACGCATATTATTCATGAATAAATTAATAAGTAAAGAATAAGAGGCTCCCCCCCGTGGGGGATACCGGAGGGTCAGTCATGAATACAAACAGTTCCCCCACCTTCTGGAAGTTCTGTGCTTGTAACTTTCTCTAATTCTCCCCGAAGACAGAGTGTGGCTGCCTAAGTGGCGGGGTAATCAAAAACGGTCACACTCATAATGTTCTCATCCCTAGGCAGCTGATGCATTTGTACCATAGTGTTCAAGTGCATTGGCTGTCGGGATGATCCCTGGAGTCTTTTAGCCAGGGTACGTCAACAACATCAACAACACTTCCTCTAATCTGTCACTCTCTGTGACTCAGCCTTTTCCCTTCGCTTACCGCTATCTACAACCTTTCAGCCTTATTCAAGTTATTGGTCCATTCTCCTGCCTTTTTTTTTCTCAAAAGAAACGCTTACAAAGAAGATTTTCTCCAGCCGAAGACAGACATGCTGGACCTAAGTATATTTCTTACTTAGGCGCTTAATGGCAGCATGACGCATCTGCGCTCATATGACAGGAATCTGAAGAAACTGTCTGAGCGATTGAAGAAGAAATATAACTTTAAGAGGCTGGAGAACAAAAGACCCACCACATCACGTGTCAAAATCACGGTTTTCACGTGCTTTCCCTCTTATAAGTAAGAAATCTTAAGAAAGCTTCCTAGCATAAGAGGGAAAGTGACACGTGACGTGGGGGGTCTTTAACCCCTTCCCTGCTAGCCCATAATGTCTGCTATGATGTCATCGATAATGTCATAGCTTTTGATGTCACAAGTCTGGACTGCTAGGTTTTGTTCTAGGAGACAGCCAGGAGGGTCATATTTTTTAACCATTTCCCCAGATTGAGTCAAGAAGGGGTTAAGGGGGAAACAAAAACACCCAAAAACACAAGGTTCAAGGGTCATAACTAAGGTTTTAGGATTGACTGTTACTTTGTTAGAGAATTGAGACTCTCCAAGAAACGTTCTCAGATTCTGACTGCATTGGCATAGATCTGGAGACAGTTAAATTATATATTGAAGTCTCTCACAGTAGTTTTATGTATGCATATTGCATAGCTAGTTATTACAGGCATGGGAATTGTCAGAGACAAAAAACTCTGAAAAGCCCCCCAATTGAAGTATTTAGTAACAAAAACGAAGTATTTAGTAACAATTTCAACAACAAAATCGCAGACAATTCCCATGCCTGTATTATTACAATGTAGCACTAGTACTAGTAGTATTACATGACACATGCATAGGTGCAACTCCTCAAAATGAAAAAAAATGAAAGGCCCATGGCCCCGACAGGGTACAGGGGCAGAGCCCCGTCAGACGATTCAGGGGGGCAACTAAAGAGAGATATATGATGAGACAGACAGACACTGAGACAGTTAAAATGATAGACAGAAACAGTTTGAGTCTGATAAGCCTTGTAAAATTATTTCATTGCCTTTGTAAACTTCCGAGTTTACTAGACTAAGTTCAAAATACCCCAAATCGCTTGTGGTCAATTTGTTTTTGTGTGTGATGAATTTTTTTAATAAAGTTGGGTTTTTTTGGGGGGAATTAAAAATACTGAAATCAATGTAAAAATGAAAGAGTAGCACCCAAGCACATGTAGTACTAATTACCCATCTGTAGAGAAGTCAAAGTTGAATATGCCGCGGTGGCTCTCGGAGTTGGAAGCGTTAGGGTTCCAGAAGTCGGCCACCTTGGCAGAACTGTACAACGTGTGACACATCCGGTTGTGCTGGCCCACGGGAGGAGGCAGACCCATCTCCCGCCCATGTAGCCAGGATGGGGTAGCCCTGGGCCCTGCCTGCATTCTGCCACTCTCCTTCACAGTCACACACATGCATGCACAATTGTGACAGAGTATAGGAAAACCAGGCTAAAGTCGGAAATTATCACTTTTGATGTCATTATAGTTTATATAATCTGAAAATTTTAATTCTACAGACTGAAAGTGAAAAGCAAAAAACAGAATTGATCTATCTGGCAAAAAAGTGGCATAGTCTTTTTTCTATAAAGTATCATTTTTTAAAGTTGACAAAATACACAGAATCAAGTATAACTAAGCTACCTGTTTTTGTGCATTGCTAAGAATATCTCTCATCGACTTTAGCCGGGTTTTCCCATACTCTGTCACAATTGTACAAAGTATTCGTTTTGACATGATCTCTAAACGTAGCAATTTTTCACTTGACATAGTCACGTTTGATACCCAGTTTAAAAAAAAAAAGAATATATAATTAAAGAGAGACCCCCTAAAATATCCATGTGTCCTAACAAATAGAAAATTTAAATATATTTTGTGCGCTGATTCTGACCATTTTGTGCGCTGATTCTGACCACTGGTACTGAGGGTAGTGGTAAACTTGTACATGTACTTGTATTGCAAGCGCATGACTGGGTACGCAAGCCTTTGCACACACACACACACACACACACAGACATGGTTACCCCGGGCTACACAAGTCTTGAGTAGTCTGGAGAGCTGAAATGAGTAGTTTTGGAAAGAAATGTGTAGTCTTATTCATTAAAACCATCAAAGTTCAAACACTGTTCACTGAAAATGAGTAGCAATCAAGAACTAAAGAGCATTATCATCAATTTTTAAGAGTAGTACTAGTACAGGGGCGTAGCACGCCCTGAAAATGTGGTCAGGCTCCATTTCCCAATAAACCTACCCCCCCTCTAACTAAACACGCACTCACATTGTACCTGCCAGTGTGTCTGTCACTGTATTTGTCAGTGTGTCAGTAAATGATTTGTGTTAATATTTGGGTCAATACTTGTCAAAGCTATTTTGTTTATTGTTGACAGTTGACTTGTTAATTTTTCGTCCATTTCAATGCTTACAGTTACATTCTGTTTGTTCTTAGATTGCATGTCTGTTCTTCACAATAGAACGTCGTGTCCCTTGTGTGTCGTGTGCTCTAAATTTTGGCCCTTGCAAAATACATGTGTTTGAAGTGTTGTTTTGAAGCATTATTTGCGTAGTTAATGTGTATCAGCTCTTACCTGTTGGGTTTTGTCGCTGGTAGAACGTAGATTTTTGACATTGGTCGTGTTAGTTTCCAAACATGTTTTCAAATCAAGCTGGTTGGTTTGTGTAAAGCATGTCGCTTATTCCAATCCATGTTTCCGTAAACGGAAATGTAGTTTCTTTTTCATTCTAAATTCGCTCACTATGAATCAGTATAAATAGTTCAGTTCGTGGCTCAAAACTTTAGTTTGCTTTCGTCCTTTGAGCTGAACATTAGGCCCTATGCTGCTATTCTTGCTAGCAATGTGTCATCAAGCTGAATGCAGTATTTTCGAACTCGAACTCATGTTTGCTGCTGTCGATTGTGTGGAGATTGTTGAAAGACCACAAGGTAACTGATTATAAAATATAATTTCGAACCTTTTGATGTTTGTTGAAATGAATGACATAATTGTTGAGTTTTCTTTCGGAAATTCCTCAATTTATGCGTTCGGTGACATTAAATTGTTTAAAGTTAACTTTCGTTCTGAGTTTCTTGGTTATGACAACTTTCTTTAGTTGTCTCCCTTTGACCGTTCGTTTGCTTTGTTGTTTGGAATTAATTTGTTTAGATTACAACTCTTTGTCTTCTTGATTCCTTTGAGGCCAGAGTGTGTCTACCTATATGTTTGGGTTACGTGCAATGCTCTCATACGTAGTGTTCTCATCTCTGGCTGGTGCCTTTGTGCCTTTGTGTAAGGCCCTAAGGGCGCCTTGATTGTTGGGATGATACCTTGATTCTTTAAGCAAAGGAATAGGAAGAAGAAGAAGAAAAAGAAGAAACTGAGCTTTACTCAGTCATATTTTGAGACTTTGTGAGCATTAATTCATGAACTGAATTTTGAAGGACGAACCAGTAATTTTCATTGTTTCAAGCTTGATTTATGAATTGTGTATTGTTTTGATTTTGAATTGTTGAATCGCTGAATTGTTATGTTCAAGTGTCGTGATAGTTTGTATTTAAGGCCTTGGTCACCTTTGGAGCTGTCTTGTAAAGCTTAGGAGAGTTCTGCCAAAATTGAATATGAACGAATGCTCAATATTTGACGTTCATGTCTGTTTTGGACCCCAAAAGTATCTGATCTCAATGGTTTGTGAGTAAACTGTAATTGAAATATAATGGATTCTTTCTAAACAGATCTAAAGGTGACTTAGAGCGAATTTTCATGTTTTCTAGCAAGTTTCTTATGGTTCTTTTTCTTTGTTTTGCTTTTCAGTTTTCACCGTTAATTCCATGAAGAGCCTGCATGTCCACTCCCCTTGTCCTTATTTCTCAGAATAAACCTTTATTATAGTTTATACCCTTCTTCATGGTCTTGCGCGTATTAACTTTGCCTTCTGACCTTTCAATCTTCAACATGTATACACAGTCTGCGGCAGTCACACACATATCATCTTCAATATTAAACAAGATGATCTGAATGAATATCAGTATGTGTGCAAGTGTGTCTGTGCGTGCCGATAAAGTAATGAGGGAGGAAGACGGGGGCGTCTAACGATTTTGTGGAGGATGGGGGGTCTGGGGGGCTTCCCCAGAAGCTGACGATATTTGGAATGTATACGAAGAATTGGAGGCCTCTCCTCAGAGAATTATGTGTACATTTTACGATCCGCATTGTCCTTAGGTAAACCCTGGCATGGAATGATATGATGTAGGTCTATATGAAATGAAAGGTTTTGGAGCGGTTGTCATAAATGACCTTTTCTTTCAGACAGGTGTGTGTGAGTGGATACATGTGTGTGTTTGTAACCATGGTCACCTCCCCCCCTCCTTTACCTTATCCGCCTCTGTCAAAAGAAGAAGTAGAAGAAGATGAAGAAATAATTATCATTCACAACATTATCTATATTCATTTAAACAGCTCTTGAATGTCAAGAAGAACTCGAGTTTCAAACACTTAACAGATTCAATGGATTTATCTTGTATTAATTACTCTTACTCTTACCTTGATCTTATTAAAATACCAATGTTTGAAATCACATGTCACTGATGTCAGGCCCTGTGCAACGCTATGCTGTAGGTGTGACGAAGCTCAACCCGAAAACACATGTATTACTTTCATCATGACGCAAGGAATTAGACCAAAATGATGCCAAAGTTAATTGTATTCTTTTCTATTCTGATTAGTCTGGGTTGCAAGTTTACGACACATAACAATTACCTTCTATCCCTTCTACTAGTTCTATCTAATATCATGTCTTTAATAGTCATGGTGAAGTGACGTTTGGAAGAATCCACATATATATGTCATGTATCCCAAAAGTGCGCAGTGTGTGTGTGTGTTTCGTTGTGGGTTTTTTTTGGGGGGGTTGTAGGGGGAAAAAGTGGTGAGGGCCTGACCTGGATGCTACGCCCCTGTAGTACTAGTAGAGGTCCAAATTGAGTAGAACTAGGTAGAATACAGAATACTAGTTATTTTTTACTAATCTAAAAGAGTAACTACTTAAACTAGAGTAAACAGGTCTGTTTATTAATATCATTTGTTAAGAACTAAGAGAGCTGCTAGACACAAATCACTTTAATTACATAGATCATACACTACACGTTGCGAAAATAATGCAACATCATTAACTTCAAAGTTGGGGAAACTGAAAGGTAAGTAAAGAATGAGTAAAGTACTGTGTAAGTGTCAACTAAACTGTCGTAAACCCTAAACTAAACAGCAAACGCAAAACAAAATACAAAAACGTCCACACATGATAGGCCTAATGTCTCAGAAAATTACAAAACTTACCCGCATCAACCTGGAAAGTGCTCCCAATGGTTATCAGAGGGTCCCATCAACAAATGCAAACTTATTATTCTTTCAAATCAACATCTTTTACAAGTCAATGAAAAGTTGGGTTTTCGACGGATGCAACAAATAGTCTCCCTTATGTAGGCCTATTGGGCTTTTTGCCAGAACATATCCAAAAGCTGCGTTGTGCTCTCTCTCTCTCTCTCTCTCTCTCTCTCTCTCTCTCTCTCTCTCTCTCTCTCTCTCTCTCTCTCTCTCTCTCTCTCTCTCTCTCTCTCTCTCTCTCTCTCTCTCTCTCTCTCTCTCTCTCTCTCTCTCTGTCTGTATGTCTGTCTCTCTCTCTCTCTCTCTCTCTCTCTCTCTCTCTCTCTCTCTCTCTCTCTCTCTCTCTCTCTCTCTCTCTCTCTCTCTCTCTCTCTCTCTCTCTCTCTCTCTCTCTCTCTGTATGTCTGTCTGTCTCTCTATGTCTCTCTCTGTCTCTCTCTCTCTGTCTCTCATGTTATTGCTTATTCTATTACCCTGTATAAATAAAATTCATTCAATTCAATTCAATTCAATTCTCTCTCTGTGTGTGTGCGCGCGCGAGCGTGCTCTCTCTCTCTCTCTCTCTCTCTCTGTCAGAGTGTAGGTCAAGGGAGTTATTTTATTGCTGAGTTTAAAACAAGATTGAGAGAGAGAGAGAGAGAGAGAGAGAGAGAGAGAGAGAGAGAGAGAGAGAGAGAGAGAGAGAGAGAGAGAGAGAGAGAGAGAGAGAGAGAGAGAGAGAGAGAGAGAGAGAGCACGCTCGCGCGCGCACACACAGGGTCTACAAGGTTGGGGAGAGAGAGAGAGAGAGAGAGAGAGAGAGAGAGAGAGAGAGAGAGAGAGAGAGAGAGAGAGAGAGAGAGAGAGAGAGAGAGAGAGAGAGAGAACTTGAAAACTTGAAAACTTGAAAACTTTATTTTTCAAGGATAAAGATTTTAGGCAACGGCCTAATCTTCCAATCTGTCCTTGATACATACACGAACATAGAATACAAACATGGCAAGGCATGATATTACACATACAGATTTGAACATAAAGGTAGCACCTTTGTACATATACGAACATAGAATACAAACATGGCAAGGCATAAAATTACACATACATAATTGAACATAAAAGTAGCAAAGCAGGTATTATGATAAAGACAGGTTGAAATACGAATTTATAGAATTACATACGCACAGGTATAATTGTTAATACTTGTGCGGGCATACATGCGTGTAACCATACACGCACACACCTGCACGTGCGCGCGGCACACGCAAGAATGCATGCACATACGCACAGATATATTATGTTGAAGCACGTATAAAATAAATATACATTTTAGAACAGGGCAAACTAATGCAGCCTGTATGAAACCGGTAGCAATTAGCAATAAAGTGCGGACAATTTAAACATTGATTTTAGCACATTGTTGGAGAATAGTAAACAAACAGAGTGATGTGAATACATGACATCGTAATTAGCAATATAGCGTATCGGGATATATGAAGAAGAAAAAAAGTATCAAAAAGCTGCCCTGGAGAGAGAGAGAGAGAGAGAGAGAGAGAGAGAGAGAGAGAGAGAGAGAACGGAAACGAAAACGAATTTTCATTTGACCAGGGAAACATAAGATAAGGCAGCAATACTATGCTTTTTTCCACCCAGCCCTGGAATGTCACCTCCAAGTACACTATAAACTTTACTCGTCGGATCAGACCTGGTATTGCAGTGCCTCCAGGATCTGCTCAGAGCACTGAATGATGGTTGGTTGATGGTTCGTCCCAGATGTGCTCGAGTGGACGTAAAACCTAACTTCCATTCCTCCAAGCACACTGTATAAACGTGCATGAGAGCAAATAAATAAAAAGTAATGTCCCATATGGCTACGGCCGGGAGGACGTAAAGCTACATTTTCGTAAATAATGGCCCCGTTGGTTTTCTTATGTTAAAAAGAATCAGAGAAAAGTTGAGAAAGTCTGCTGAGAATTTGGATTGAGGGAGAGGGATGAGAAAGGTGGAAGGAGAACGAAATGGCTAAAGAGGCCACCCAGTCCTGACGCTGTAGATTGTGGGTATATGGGTGTTGGTAGCCGCGGGAGCGGGGGTGGGGTAGGCTGCTTTATGGCTATGAAATCACGGTCCCGTTTGTTGCCATGCACGCTTCTACTCGAATGAAGGGTGCATTCCAAAAAAACATGATGATGAAAGTTCGCCCTCCGGCCTGGAACAGGCACATATGGGACACTAAAATAACAAAAAAAGATGGTGGGACTTTCCTGGAGGTACTGCAATACCAGGAAAGTCCCGAAGTTTGTTTTTTAATAATCAAGATAGTTAATATTATTAAAGCATTATGCAATCTTAAAATGTTCTGAAAAACATGAAGGAAAATAATAGGCTATTTTTGCAAAATACAATGTATTAATTGTACTACTTGTGGCGGTGCCATAGCCGATGAGGTTTAACCGAGGCGTGGTCGCCGCTACAGCTATCTGTATTATTATTTTTAAATCGGGACTTTACTGGTTTCGTACTGCCTCCGGGCATTGCCTCCAGTGTTTTTCCAGCCATATTTGTATTTACAAATGTCCTATGTGTGTCTGAATCGGACCAAGAGGACGTAAAACTCCATTTTCTCTCAAATAATTTAATGTTCGTGTTTATGGGTGTGTTTAGAGTAGAAAACGGCAAAACGTTCCAGAACATTCTGGGGGGGAAAGTTTCCTTGCTAAGAAACAGCTAGTTATGTTGCTGCTATCCTAATCGATGGCTTGGAGTCAAAACGGACTATCTTTAGATAGTCCATTGAGATATTATTGAACTTATTACGAAAACTAATAACTTTATATCAAAAAATGTATGCAGAAATATGAAAAGCATAACCCTCTTTTTATATTTCTGCAGTCATTGTTTGATACAAATTATTAGTTTTCGTAATAAGTTCAATAATACGTCAATGGACTATCTAAAGATAGTCCGTTTTGACTCCAAGCCATCGCTATATGCTGCTGCTGTTAGTTAGTTTATTATAGTCCCGTCAACAGCTATGGTCATCTCAGGACTGTCACCGCGTAAAGTCAAGTTCGACCACATATAATAACAAAACACACATCAATGAATCTTAACAATGTTAAAAAACATGAAAACACAACAACAAAAATTGTACAATTCATAACATGACACCTCCATCATTGTACCCTATAGCATATAATTCCAGACAGTGATGGAAACGTCGAGCCATTCCGCTCTAGTTATCGAATCCAGGTTTTTTTTTAAACAATATTTTTAAAAAAAGGATAACAAACACGTAGGGGAAGACGGGGTAAAAAGCGCATGGGCGGGTAAGAAGCCCACCCCAATTATCTCATGAAATAAAGAAAATTTCAGTCAAATTTGCCCATGAGACGACTGCTAGACATGAACGCGCGTCTCATGGGCAAAATGAGACTGAAATTTGCTTCATTTCATGAGATAATTGGGGTGGGCTTCTTACCCGCCCATGCGCTTTTTACCCCGTCTTCCCCTAATTGTAAAAAGAAAAAAATGATTAATGTGGATTTGATAGAAAAAGGACAGGATAATGGACCAGTAAGGGAGAAAGATAGAAGATGACAGAAAGCAAGAAAGATGGCAGTCAAATAAAAGAAGATACAAGCACACAACTTCCAGAAGGTGGGGGAACTATTTTATACAAAAGACCCCCCGGTATCCCCACGGGGAGGGACTCGTGGATTGCGGGGTCGACCAGCTCCCCGAATGGAGGCACAAGGCTTCCAGCCACTAGCTGCTGGGCTCATCTCCGTAAGCCCCGCCCCCCCCACCCCCACACATACCACCACCACCACCACCATGATAGGTGGAAGCCCGCGGGGGGGGGGGGTGCGGGGGGGGGGGGGGGGGGGGGGCTGCTGCTGGGTTTCACAGCTAATCAAACTTCTGTGTCAATGAAGGGGTATTCACTCCTGCAAACAGAAGGAACATTTTCCACAGGCTAAGTTATTCCCCTTTACTCAGGGTGGACCACCCAGACAGAGACTACTCTCTGGACCACCGAAAATCTATCTGGATGGAAGTTCAGTTTAACGTCGCGTATCGGCTTTCGCCATGTACGACGGGCTGAACAAACCAACCAGGGTATAAACAAAAATGTATGTTCCTGAATCACTGTCTTAGCCAAAAGGCCGAGAAGCGATCAAGGTTATTTTTCGAAAATCTATCTGGGTCTGGATCTGGAGGTATATATACGTCGCAGACGCCACTTCTGACATAGAACATCCAAGCACATCACATTATTAAACCACAACCTCCAGGATCGTCCCACTATCTTTATAGTTAATTAATGTCCCATTATGTGCCTGTACCAGGCCGGAGGACGTTAAACGGAACTTCCACGATCTTTCCACGATGGAATGAAAAATGGCGTGTTACGTCCTCTCGGTCATAGACACATATGGGACATTTGTAAATACAAAGATGGTGGGAATAATACTGGAGGCAATGCCCGGAGGCAGTGCAACACCAGTAAAGTCCCGGTTGTTTTTTTAACAATACAGATATGTGTAGCAGTAACCACGCCTTGGTAATTAACCCTTTCACCGCCAGCCATACTTCAGCCAAAAATGTCCATTAAGATTACCTGGGTATGGAACAAAATCCATCTGCAGTATTGGGGATTCTTCTGTGACATATATAACATAAGGTCTATCCTTACTTCCCCAAACTAAGACAATAGGGTATTTGGATAACAGACCCCAGTTTGATGCCTTTTAGTGACATGTGTTAAATCACTGTGGTGCTAAAATGCGACTTTGGCGGTGAAAGGGTTAAACCTCATCGGCTATGGTACCGGGCCACAAGTATAATGTATAAAATTAATAAAGTATCATTTCCACGATGGTCTCCGTCCAAGAACTAAACTTACTTTCCCCCAGACCCTCACTCTGCGGTAGGAAATAGCAGAAGACGTGACTGCTATTCTGAATGGCTGGAGTCGATATCCTCGCTCTCTCTCTACTAAGCCAAATGCACTTTAAGGACAACACGCATTTTGGGACTAGGGAGGTCTCTAAAACATAATAACTAACCCACTGTAGATCGATGTGGCACAGAAGTAATGTGTTCGCCTTGTGTCAAGTAAACCCGAGTTCGAACCTGGGTACAGGGGATTTTTTTCTCTCACTTTACACTAGGCCTTACGGTCTGAACGTGGAGTCTTTCGGATGAGACGATAAACCGAGGTCCCGTGTGCCCATGCACTCAGCTCACGTTAATCCCAGTGGCAACGAAAAAGTTGTCATTTGGTCAAAATTACCCCCCCCCCCCCCCCCCCCCCCTTTAATTCCTTCCTCAGCAGTCACATAAAAATTGCATGCAAAAAAAATTGTGTGGCGCGCCTCTGGCTGCGACGCGCTCTCCAGATGGGAGCAACCCGAATTTCTAAGATGCAGATCCACACCACCACCCACCCACCCTCAATGCCTTGGTTCTTGCCTTTGTATTCTATTAGCGAATGCATAATGTTTAGTTGTATACAAATTAATGTTCAGTTATAGAAAACGATAAGTGCTCAATTTGCAGTAAGAAAGGCAAGACTGAAAAATCTGAAAGAACGAGAAATTGATTCGTGGGGAGGGCCGGGTGTGGGTGTTAAACAGCATCTTTGCCAAGACCTTTTTTTGTGAAGCCCCTGTTCCAATATTTCCACGATTACTGCTAGGAATCTTTTATTTAGAGATTCACGTCCTATTAGGCGTTGCCTCTTATATATAAGGACAATGTTCATGAAGACTTGGTCTTCCTGTAGATGATATGGGGCTCAAAAATGATATAATACCAGTTAAGTACTTAACTGGCTTTAATATACCAGTTAAGTAGTTAACTGTCTTTTCTTATTCCAGTTAAGTAGTTAACTAATATAATCAACTTCCGCTTCCGGCAAAAGAAAAGTAAGTTAACTGCTAAGTGGCATTTTGTCAGGAAAACCAACTCCTTAACTGTTTTTTGTAACACGAAATCCCATTGGATGTACTGCAAATCAGCAATCTTTTTCCCATTTACACTGTGAAACAAATAGAAGTGATATCAATATCATTTTTTTTATTAGCGATTTTTTATCACGGATCGGACCTGCAGTACCTCCAGGATCTGCTCAGAGCTTTGAATGATGGCTGGTTGATGGTTCATCCCATATGTGCTGTTTTGCAGCCGAGTGTACGTAAAACCTACATTTCATTCATTCAAGCACTGACCAATTACAATGTGTGTTACAAAACCTTCAGAAAATAATCGCTCTCAGACGGAAAAGCAATTTAACTGATATTTTGAAATGTCAGTTAACTTGTTAACTAGTATAAACGATTTCCGCTCCCTATAAAACAAAGTCAGTTAACTGGCTAACTGAATTAGAAAAGCCAGTTAAGTAGTTAACTGGTATTTTATCAATTCTGAATCCCATACGATGAAGATGAAGATGATGACGATGAGACAGAAGTCGAGACGTAGCAGCCGTCGTAGTTGATTCCGGAAATGTTGCGGACCGGCCCTTGAACGTTGGGGTTCACAGGTCTCTTTACATGCAGGATCATTCGGACAGGGTCCGAGTTGTTAGTCCGTCACCAAGACGGACTATTGCGATGGGCTGGTTTGTATTTTTGTTTGTTTGTTTGTTTGTTTGTTTGTTTGGGTTTTTTGGGGGTGTTTTGGGTGTGTTTTTTCTGTCTGTCCCAAGGATATCTCCCGAACCGCTTGACCAAATCGCGTCAAATTTTGTGTAAAGGTGTGCCTCCTTAATAGGAAGAGATCGGCGCAAACCATTTTGCCGTCGTGACCTTGACCTTGATGTACGACCTTGAAAACCGAAAATCTATTTTTAGCCATATCTCGGGCACCGATCAACATAGGATGTTGAAACTTGGTATGAAGGTGGTTTGGCTTATGCCCGTTCTGATGATGGCATACCGATCAAGGTCAAGGTCAAGGTCAAAAAGATCGCTGGAGCCTGAAAATCGGAGGGTCATTTTTTTCTCCTTCTGTCTGTCCCAAGGATATCTTTCGAACGGGTTGACAGAATCACGTCAAATTTTGTGTGCTGGTGTGTCACCATGAGAGGAAGGCATCCGCGCAAACCATATTGCCGTCGTGACCTTGACCTTGGCGTACGACCTTGAAACCCGAAAATCTTTCAGGGGCCATAACTCCCACACCGTTAGTGTTAGAGTCTTCAAATTTGGCATGAAGGTACTTTGGCTTATGCCCGTTCTGATG
>CM065704.1:27805512-27828012 GCA_017654935.2 Phymorhynchus buccinoides
GCTTCGTACCCGCCCATTGGCTTTTAATAATAATAATAATAATAATAATAATAATAATAATAATAATAATAATAATAATAATACATAGTATTTATATAGCGCATTTCTTTAGAATTAAACTCAAGGCGCTCACATTCACTGATTCACACGCAATTGGGCTAACATACACATTCATTCAATCATCATCTAATTAATGTGAAAAGTTAGAGAGAGAAAGCTCTTTGAAACAAGTGAGTTTTCATTCTGGGTTTTGAAAGCGGGAAGTGCTGAATTGTGACGGAGGTGAACAGCGGGCAAGGAGTTCCAGACAGTGGGGGCGCAAAAACTAAAACTGCGTTGTCCAAAAGACTTTACCCCGTCTTCCCCTACTTCCCGGTGCTTCGCGGCTCGGGAACTAAAACGCGGGATCCGCAGGATGGGTATAGGAGAGCTATTTTGAGCCCGATATCGACCAGAAGATGAGGTCATACCTCTCTGAAGGCTCGACTGGGCCCAGCCTCGCCACAAATACGAGTCAGCCCCCGGCAGACCCCGAAATAGCAAGCAGCATTGATTAAGGCAGGCAGGCAGGCAGCTAGGGTCTTCGTTCGATCTATCAGTTAGGGCTGTTCGCCGTTTGTTAGCTAGCTAGCTAGCCAGTCAGTTAGTTAGTTAATTGGTTAGTTCGTTGGTTGGTTGGTTGGTTGGTTAGTCAGTTAGTTAGTTAGTCAGCCGGTAGGTTGTTTGCTTGGTTGGTTGGTTGGTTGGTCGGTTGGTCAGTCAGTCAGTCAGTCGGTTGGTTGGTTGGTTGGCTGGTTGGTTGGTTGGCTGGTTGGTTGGTTGGATGGTTAGTTGGTTAGTTAGTTAGTTAGTTAGTTAGCCAGGCAAAGTTGTACTTTAGACACCCTCCTCTCCCCGTGCTACAAATAGTTCCCCCACCTTCTGGAAGTTCTGTGCTTGTAACTTCCTCTAATCTATTCCTGTCTTTGACTCTTTGCATTCCGTCACCTGCTACCATTCTGACTTATTGGCCCATTCTCCTGCCCACCCCCTCCCATCCCCACCCCCAACCAAACCCCCTTTAACAAAATAATAAAAACCTCTTCTAAATAATGTTCTCCTTAGAGCTTCTCCGAAATCAGAATGTGTGGGCTGTATGCAGCGGGGAGATCGGTGAAAACTAATAACCGGACGTAGGCTACCTCACCGATTATGGCCCGGGAAGGCAGAAGAAGAAAAGACCCCCCCCACCCCCCACCCCCCATGTGCTACGACCCTGAGTAGATCAATTCCATTATGACATGAGACAATCATAATTAAAAAATGTTGATTAGAGAGTTGTATGTGATTATAATACGTTTCTAATCTGTTGTTTTGATTCATGTTTTTGTTGGTAAGTTATTGTTTTATTTGGGTTTTTTCTGCCCATTGTACACTAATATTGATGTTGTGCTGTTTATTTCCATGCTTGTGGCAGCCAATACCATGTAATTGAAAAATGTTGGAGTGCCTTGTATAAGCTCTAAGCTTGTTGTGCTCTACTTATTTAAATTATGTGCTGCTGTATGTGCTTTATTTGAATCAAATCTTGTTTAAACCAATTACGATGCTTCAATAGTTAATAGACAAGAAGATGACACACCATATAAAAGTAATTCTGGAATTTGTGTAGATTCAGTGACGTGAATATTCAAAAATGGTTTGCCACTATGACTTGGGCGAACTGAAAGTATGGGTACCGGACCTATTCTGGTCAAGACTTGAGGGACAATATTAATTCTGCCCATTTCCAACATATTCAGTGCTGTATCTTTCACAAAATGTGATGCCACAGAGGCGGAGGGGGGTGGGTGGGGTCACAGGGATTCCGGAACACCCCTCCCCCTCCCGCCCCCCAGAAAAGGGGGAAAGGGAAAGAAAGAAAAACAGACAGAAAGAAAAGAAAAACTGAGTCTTTTGAATAAATAGTTCCCCCACCTTCTGGAAGTTCTGTGCTTGTAACTTCCTCTAATATGTCACTCCCTTTTCCCTTTGCTTACTGTCATCTACTATCTTTCTGCCTTACCGCCGGTCCATTCTCCTGCCTTTGGTTGGGTTGTTTTTTTTCAAGAAACGCTTTCAAAAAGATTTCCTCCAGCCGAAGTCGGACTTGCTGGGCCTTCTTAGTTAGGCGCATAACGGTAGCATGACGCATCTGCGCTCATAATTGACAGGAAACTGTCCGAGCGATCGAAGAAGAAGAAGAAGACACCACCTCCACCCGCCAATTCGCCTCTGAGTCTGAGGCGAGCATTGTGTTGTAAGTCCCCGAGCCGAAGAGCTATTGTTTTTGTCTGGTCCGTCCGTCCGGTGTCCGTCCGTCCGGCGTACCTCCGTCCGTCCGGCTATTCGTCCATTTTTCTCAAAAACTATTCAGTCTATCATCATCAAATTTGGTACACTAGTTTGCCAAGATGAAAGCTATCCACTGATGTATTTAGTTTTACATTAAGGTCAAGGTCGCGCCAGTTACGGGGTTCAAACCCCGAAACACATAATCGCTAATATCTCGCGAAGTTTTGCATGTATTTCAATGCAGTTTTTTTACACAACATTTCTTGATGAATGGTCTATAACACAGTTGTCATGAATTTTTCTGTGCGCTCGTGTGCGCATGATCGCGCGCGCTCAAATCACGGGTCCGAACCCCAAGGCTATATCTAAAAAACTATTCAGTTACATGCTGTTTTTATGCGTTTTTATATATGTGTACAGCCGACGCATTCCGATTTCGGAGTAGACCGGCGATGCTGCGAGGGGACTTTGCAGCCGTTCGGCGTTGCACTTGTTTGCTTTAATTTTTTTTCATTATTGTCCCGTTAAGTTACCAATATTACAAAAGACTGGGCCAGCATAATAAATAATAATAAACAGTGTCGGTGCTAGGCAGTGTGCATCCACCCCCACCCCCACCCCCCACCACCCCTCTCTACCTTATCTTTCCCAGCCTCCTGTATCAGATGCACGTTACGCTCGGAGTGGCGCGCTGTGGCCTTCTCAAAATGGATTTGTTCTCAACATGTCTGCGCATGTGCGTAATTTGGTGTATTTGACGGTTTCAGGTTAGGGTTAGGGATAGGGTTAGGGATAGGTTTAGGGTTAGGATAGGGTTAGGGTTAGGGATAGGGATAGGGATAGGGTTAGGAATAGGGTTAGGGATAGGGTTAGGAATAGGGATAGGCTTAGGGTCAATTTAATGTCGAATACACAAAAGATAACATTTGATGGTACGTCATGATCGATTTCGTACATGCGCAGATATGTTGAGAACAAATCCATTTCGAGAACGCTACGGAGCGGCCTGATCTTGTCAGTTTAGTCAGTAGAGCCCGTGCCTACTGTCTGTCTGTCTGCCAGGCAAGCCAGCCTGCTGTGTTTTTCTTTCTTTCTTTCTCTCTACTTGTTTGTTTATCAGATCCCGGTCCTTCACGCCAGTATTTCGTTCGATCAATAAAGCTTACTCAGTCTGTGATCAGTTTTATATTGAAGTCGCACCCGGTGAAAAATTGTGATTTCGGCTAAAGTTCTACTTCTGTGAGTGGCCCGTCACCTTTCGAATGTCCAGAAATAGTGGGGTTGTTTTTCCTTCATATTGAAACCAGTGTTCCATACTGCTGTAAGCTATATATATTTTCCGGTGAAATGTTTACGAGATTGTCCACGTAATGCTATGAAGGAAAGTGGATGAATGAAAGTTGGGTTAAACGTCCGCTCAGCTACAAACAGCACGTGTGAGACGAACCATCAATCAACCACCACAACCATCATTCAGTGGAAGGAAAGTGGATGAATGAAAGTTGGGTTTAACGTCCACTCGGCTACAAACAGCACATGTGAGACGAACCATCAATCAACCACCACAACCATCATTCAGTGCTCGGAGCAGATCCTGGAGGAACTGCAATACCAGGTCTGCTTAGAAAGGAAAATGGACAATAACCTATTCAATAATAGTCAGCGTGAATGTAAACTTACTTTGTGAAACATGAACAACTTTAAAATTGTACATTTTAGCCTTGGTTTCCTAAAGTGTCGATATCTTTCAATGTGATTTTTTTTATTGAACTATAAAACGATTTTCTTTTTCGTTTGTGGACACCAAACTTTCGTTTACAAGTTTTGTTGTCAAAAAAACATTTTAGCAATCAATTTAGTGGCCTGAACAAGACTACTGGGAATCAATCCATCACAGATGCAGCTGACAAATTTTCAGAAAAACACGCCTTAACTGGTTCATACATCAAGATATGAAAACTCTTTTTGGTGAATTTTCTTTTTAATAAAGAATATCAAGAATACCTGCCCTCTTCAGCTACCGTCCTGAACAAAACTTGTCACCAAAGGTTCTTCTTCTTTCATCAAACAACTGCCGTCATCCATTTTGACAGTTTTGTTGTTGGTTCTGAACATCTTCAGAAATGTTCCAGGTAATCAAAAGGTAAGGTCTACCAGATTTTCAGTCTTGAAGAATTTTTCAATCATTTTTTTTTAAAATGATACAGTGGAACCTCCCTTATAAGACTCCCTCCCATATAAGACCTACTTCTCTGAGACATTGCCCTTCTTTGTAAGTATTAAAATTACCCCCCTTATAAGACCCCTCCCTTATAAGACCTCATTTTGGATGATTTTTGAAGGTCTTATAAGGGAGGTTCCACTGTGCATGATCATTCGCCCAGAAGACCGTACCATTTTATGTCGCCAGCTTTCAGATCATCAACATGTCTCAGTCAGCGTAGTCTTTTGTTTGTTTGTTTGCTTGTTTGCTTGATTGATTGTTTTTCAAGTTATCAAAACAATGATTATCATTCATAGACACTCGTCCTTCTCTGTCTACGTGTAGTCACGTGATTAATGATGAAGTCTCTCATCATCCTCTGCCTGTGATGCCATGTCATTACTGTCATTAACGCAAACTGTCATCATTCTCTGTCTGTGTTGCCATGTCATTACTGTCATTAACGTAAACTGTCATCATTCTCTGTCTGTGTTGCCATGTCATTAATGTAGACTGTCATCATCCTCTGTCTGTGTTGTCATGTCATTACTGTCATTAATGTAGATTGTCATCATCCTCTGTCTGCGTTGTCATGTCATTACTGTCATGAACGTAAACTGTCATCATTCTCTGTCAGTGTTGCCATGTCATTAATGCAGACTGTCATCATTCTCTGTCTGTGTCTTCATGTCATTAATGTAGACTGTCATCATCCTCTGTCTGCGTTGTCATGTCATTACTGTCATGAACGTAAACTGTCATCATTCTCTGTCTGTGTTGTCATGTCATTAATGCAGACTGTCATCATTCTCTGTCTGTGTCTTCATGTCATTAATGAAGACTGTCATCGTTGTCTGCGTGTTGTCATCATCAGTCATTAGAGATTGTCATTGTTCTCTATATTATAATGTAGACTGTCATCATCCTCTGTCTGCGTTGTCATGTCATTACTGTCATGAACGTAAACTGTCATCATTCTCTGTCTGTGTTGTCATGTCATTAATGCAGACTGTCATCATTCTCTGTCTGTGTCTTCATGTCATTAATGAAGACTGTCATCGTTGTCTGCATGTTGTCATCATCAGTCATTAGAGATTGTCATTGTTCTCTATGTGTGTTGTTAAGTAACCATAATACAGTAGACTTCGGATAAGACGACCCCTCTACGGACCATCAAAAAAGGTCGATTTATCCGAGGGTCGATTTATCCCATCTTCGGATAAATCGACCTTGTCTGCTACAGGTCGACTTATCCGAGGAACAAATAAAATACGGTAAGCCAACGTTTCCTGCAACAAGTTGACCCAAGATATGAAAAGCTTACGGAATTATCTCTCTCTGTGTCTCTCTCTCTGTCTGTCTGTCTGTCTGTCGACTTATCTCTCTCGTTTCCTCTGACCTCAAGATATTTCTTTCTTTCTCTCTCTCTCTGTCTCTCTCTCTCTCTCTCTCTCTCTCTCTCTCTCTCTCTCTCTCTCTCTCTCTCTCTCTCTCTCTCTCTCTCTCTCTCTCTCTCTCTCTCTCTCTCTCTCTCTCCATTTTTTTCTTCTGACTTTCACACAATGTATTTTGTACTAGATCTATAGGACTTGACAATATTGTCATCTCCTTCCTGGGTTTTTTCTATTATTATTTAATATTTTAAGAGGCAAAATGTAGTAGGCCCTTCAGACAAAACAGAGAAAGAGAGAGAGAGAGACGAACAGACAAGCAGAGAGACAGGGACAGATAGAGAATGAGAGACAGAGAGAGACAGAGACAGATCTACATAGAAACAGTCAGACAGAAACAGAGAAAGGCAGAGACAGACAGACAGAAATAAATGGAGAGAAAGAAACAGTAAGTCGAACAGTCAATCAATGTGTGTGTGTGTGTGTGTGTGTGTGTGTGTGTGTGTGTGTGTGTGTGTGTGTGTGTGTGTGTGTGTGTGTGTGTGAGTGTGTGTGTGGTTTTTTGTTGTTGTTGTGTGTGTGTGTGTGTGTGTGTGTGTGTGTGTGTGTGTGTGTGTGTGTGTGTGTATGCAGCGTGAGTGCGCATATGTCTGTGTATGTGTATGCGAGCGTGTGTGTGTATGTACGTGCTCTTGCGCACGCCTGTGTATTGAGTGTCAGTGTATGTGTGCGAGCATGTGCATGTGCGTGCTCTCGCGCACGCGTTTGTATATGGGTACGTGCGTATGTGCGTGTCTCTATGTATGTGTGTATGTATGTGTGTATGTGGGGTGGGTTTTTTTAAAAGAAAATACATAAGCATATTTTGGGTGGTATAATACAATTCCTCCTTAAGTCTCGGCCCAGCTGGAAGCTGTCCCCGGGTACAAAGAAGTGAAACGTACTTGATAGGGAGAGACCCCAGATTTCACCCTCTGGGTCTGCACGACCCGAGTTTGAATCCCAGGGCTCTAGATACATTGTATTGTGCTCCTATGTTCTACTTTCATTGCTTGTCACTTTTGTTATGTTTTGTTTCGTTTGTCTGTGTACATTTTGTTATTGCTCCCGAAAAGATATACACGTGTAATGTACATTCTAATAAGCCCACTATAAGCTTTAAGCTTGTTGTTGCTCTTCTTGTGTTATATATTGTTAAATAAAATTGCCGAATAAATTTGTGTAATAGACCAAATACAAACAAGGTGAATGAAAAACAAGCGCGAAATCGCAATAGTTTGTGGCACGCGGTCTATTTTTACCACTCCAATCATGAGTTACCTCCCCTGGCTTTTCAATAATTTTAATATGTAAACCAGAATGTTATCTCTGCACCATTTCGTAACTTTTTATATCTTTTGGAAAACATTTAAAACTATGTATCCTACTTATACTCATCAAAAGAAGCACCGCATACTCGTCGTGTCTGTTGTAGTGTCTGTATTACATATGTTTATTATTTTGTACGCTTTTAAAATACATCATTTTAAAGAGCGGCCAGAAGTGTAGCCTCGATTTGAAGTGCGACAATTTTTTACCGACAGACCGACCGACAGACCGACAAAGTGAGTTATAGGTTTGTGGCTTGAGCCACAAACAAAAAAAGAAACAATGAAAGAATAAATAAATTAATTAATCAATTTTCATATACTAAAGAATACAAATGAATGATTGAATAAATAAATAAATACATTAGCAAATGAATAACACCTTGAAATTAATTAATCAATTTCCCATATACTAAAGAATACAAATGAATGATTGAATAAATAAATAAATACATTAGCAAATGAATAACACCTTGAATGAAATAATGAGAGAGAGAGAGAAAACAATATCTGTAACAGAAGAATTTATTTTTAAAGAAAGAAAGAAAACAAAATAAATTTAACGAATGCATCATACAGACCCTCTTTAAAGCGGAACATCGTGACATCTATACATAACTTTGAAAGTTCAGAATATAGGTCTACTATGCAAGCAGCAGAAAGATAGAATGATCTAAAGGGGGAAAAGAAGAAGAAAAGAAAGAAAGAAAGAAAGAAAGAAAAAGGGACGAATTCTGAAGACCGCCTATCAAGCAGAACACCGTGACATTAACGTGCACATTTAGGCTAATAGTACAGAATGTAGGACTAGTATACATGAAGCTAGCATTAGAATGAAAGAACGGCGGAAAGAGAGAAAGAAAGAAAGAAAGAAAGAAAGAAAGAAAGAAAAGGAAACAAAAACGGAAAATACTTTCAACAAGAGCATACTGACACAGGTGGATGAAAAGGTGTAACATCTTCGTGCGACTGGGAAAAACAGAAAAACAGAGAGAAAGGATGAAAGAAAGTGAGAAAGAAAGAATGAATGACATAATGAGAAATTGAACAGATGAGAAAGAGAGAGAGAGAGAGAGAGAGAGAGAGAGAGAGAGAGAGAGAGAGAGAGAGAGAGAGAGAGAGAGACAGAGAGAGACAGAGAGAGACAGAGAGAGAGACACACACAGACAGACAGACATATAGACATACAGACAGAGACACACAGAAACAGAAATAGACAGTAACAGAAAAAAACCTGGACAAACAGACAATCATCCATGCGTGTGTGTTTGTATGATTACGAGCTTGTGTTAGCATAATGTATGTGTTTATGTGCAATCAAACGGGATTTAATGCAAAACAAGCAATTTTTCATTTGCAATATTTTAACACAGACTATTAACCTCAAGTTAGCAGATGAGCAACCACTTGATTATTCTGGAAAACTGGACTTGTTTTTATCTTTGTAATGGAGATAACTCAGGCAACATCTCCACTCTTTCGGCCATGAGGACTTTAGGACAGTTAGCGTAAGAAAAGCTGCGGCACGTAGAGCCCGATCAAATGCGTCCGGGTCTGGAAATCATTATTTGCTAAAAGCTGTAGAAAATGGCCTATTGCAGTAGAAAATCAATTGCAAAATAACTATCATTTCCACTTTATTATTGGCCCAAGCCAGAAGCTAAATTCAATAAATGATTATAAAACTTCGTTAAAAAAATGAAAGCCTGTGTACATGTAATCAAAGACACTGAAAAGAAAAGACTAACATCCGGTCTCTTTTCCCTATATGAGTAGTGAGGACAGAAACACTGGTTATGTCCCTTAAAAACAGTACACATTTACACGTCGATAGGCCAGTTGAATTCTCCGTTCAAATTCCAGCCTGAGTTTTTAGATAGCCTCCACTGTGTGTGGTGTACTGTTCCCACTAACGATAACTCTATTAGCCCGGTTCGCCGTAACTCTTAAGTAGTCCATCTTACCCTTTTAGAATCTTTGATGTAATTATGTTTCTTTCTCTAAACATAAAGTAATATCAAAGACCCTATATTCACAGTCTTTGGTAATATTATTATCAAGAAGACAGTAAACTTCTTGAGGTGTGTGTGTGTGTGTGTGGGGGGGGGGGGGGGTAGGCTGGTGTGAGAAAAGTGTGTATGGGCTAGAGAGATAGGGATCGAGATGGAGTGAGAAAGAGAGAGGGAGAGAGACGGAGGGGGGAAGAAGGGAAGACAGAGAGTGTATTGAAGTCATGTAGGCAAACTAACTTTATTAGCCACACCTATCTGTTGGACTTTCTGGGACAGCTCTTTTCTGTTTCATAAAATTTTTAATATATCACCAGCAACGCAGGCGGTATATTATATTTGTGAACAAAATACCTGTATAATACTGGTAGAGAAATCCCTACTGGTACCCAGCTCTATTGCCCTCAATTAGGCCTGCAATTCTCTATCTTTGTAGGCCTACCTCTTCTGGAATTTGTGTGTGTGTGCGTGTGCGTGTGCGTGTGCGCGCGCGCGTGTGTGCATTTGTATTTCCTTTTCAAGGTCCAGACACTTTTTGAACAACTATTTGCAGCATCAAATACGTCAAACTAAACTTGACGTCCATGGAATGCATCTGAACAACGTACAGGACACTCCGCATATAACTTATCGACCTTTATTTTTAACCAGAAGGGGTGGCGGATTGTGATGATGGTCAGCTTATCCGAGGAGAGTTTGCGTTTTAAAGGTCGAATTATCCGAAGTGTTGATTTATCCGAGGTCGAATTATCCGAGGTGATTTTACAGAGATAAAGAAGGCTTGTGGACGGGACCAAGCCTTAGGGTCGATTAATCCGAAGTGTCGAATTATCCGAGGTCGATTTATGCGGAGTCGACTATAGTATCAGTATTGTATATTTGGTATAGTGCTTATTTTTATCCCTCAGTATTATATTTTAAAAAAATAGGTTCGTTCGTTTGTGCGTTTTCTCTCTGTGTCTTTCTCTCTCTGTGGGATACTCGCGCAATTTGTATCCTTAATCATGTTCGCGCAAATTGGATAGTAGAGGAAAAGTCGCGCAAATTGAACTCTTCGCGCTTTTTCACAACTCCCGAGAGGATAGGGAACCATTCCACCACTAGCCTGTTGGGGTCTGCAACGAACACCTTTTGCAAGAGTGAATTCCCTTGGTGGGTGGGGGAAGATGGTTCAGTACTGACCGAACAAGGGGATAACTCTCGATCGATCGCCAATAACCCTATTTGATGCCACTAAATGGCTGCCTTTCGCCAGAGTGAATGCTCTTGTCAGTACTGACCAGCAAGGGCATCACTCTCACTGTCAAGGGCGTTAATAACCCTAGTTGCAGAGGCCTATTAGTTCCCGCCCCTGTATTCCCTTCTCCCGCCCGCCCACGTATTGCCCTGGGTGTAAACAGATCTATTCTTCTAAGTTCTTCTTCGTGTCTGTTATTATAATTAAATTATTGGCCTGCCATCTAAATACGGAAGCATACCATTGCTTCCAGCATACCGCTATTCCCACACTGTAATTTTACATCCATGATAAGCCTACTAGTCCCATATACCGCTATTCCCACACACTCTCTCTCTCTCTCTCTCTCTCTCTCTCTCTCTCTCTCTCTCTCTCTCTCTCTCTCTCTCTCTCTCTCTCTCTCTCTCTCTCTCTCTCTCTCTCTCTCTCTCTCTCTCTCTCTCTCACACACACACACACACACACACACACACACACACACACACACACACACACACACACACACACACACACACACACACACACACACACTATCTCCCTCTCTTTCTCTCTCTCCCTCTCTCTGTGTCTGTCAAACCCAGATAAACGCATGCGTAGGCGCACACACAATAGGCCCACATACATACACACTCACACACACACACACACAAGCCAATCCAGTAAATGCGCTGCATTCATTGCACACACGCAAAAAAAAACCGGTCTGTGTGGGACTAGCGGTATGTGGGAACATTGGTACGGTACGTCACCCTAAACATAGACTACCTGATAAACGCATGCGTACGCGCACACACCATAGGCCTAGCTACATACATACACACACACACACACACACACACACACACACACACACACACACACACACACACACACACACACACACACACACACACACACACACACACACACACACACACGCCCATCCAGTCAATGCGCTGCATTCATTGCACGCACGCAAAAAAAACAACGGTCTGAATGGGACTAGCGGTATGTGGGAACAATGGTATGGTACGACCTCACCCTAAATATAGACTACCTAATCGTTGTATAATGTCATCATTGATTTGGGAAGGCAATGAGATAAAGAGAGTATGACGTGGGTAGAAGGGGGGGGGGGGGGGGGTGTCGAGGTTCGAGGTCTTTCCCAATCCGTTTGGCATTTCCCAAAATAGACGGTGACAAGAGGACCGGAGAGTGTAGGGTGTGTAGGTAGAGAAGGTGTGTGTGTGTGGTTGGGGTAATTACCAGCCGCGCACGAAGAGAGCGAAGCTGGTAAAGTTTTCAACGATTTCTGTTTGTTCCTGACTATAATGTGTCTGACTATCTATCTATCAATGTTACCACGGTAACGTTTTAACGGATGGGCCTAGGATGTTCAAATGTTGCATACGGATAGGTACTAGGAATATCTAGGCCGAGTTTTAAAAAAAATGAAGGTCCAAGGTCAAAGGTCAAGGTCACTGGAGCCTTTCTTTTGCAAGGCACAGTCCAAGGGAAATAAATCTTTGACCTTTACCGAAATCTTGAACGGGGGGACCTAGGAAGCTCAACATTTGCATGCGAATAGGTAGTAAGAATATCTAGGCCAGGTTTAGATATGAAGGTCATTGGTCAAAGGTCAAGGTCACTGGAGCCGGTTTTGTGTGTGCAAGAAATGGTCCAATGGAAACAACTCTTGCTTTGAAACGGGCCACCATTCTGCACCTTGTTACTTCCCTTTATTTGTGGAAGCCACAAGTGTGTTAGTCAAAGTTCAGTGGCATCGTGTGAGTGGAGTGGTTGATCTGGTTTTCTAAATCACCAATTTTGTCAGTTGAGGGTTAATGTTAGGGTTGTTGTCTCTCTTTTTCTCTGTCTCCCCCCCCCCTCCTCTCTCTCTCTCTCTCTCTCTCTCTCCGCTTACCCATGTGAAATAATGGTTTGTTATTCAAGCCAGCCGCAGGGCGAATCACTGCAGTCGAAAATGCTGCCGCGCGTCTGGTGACTTGGTGTCTTAACGCTCTAGTTGTTATTGCTGTAGAAAATTTCCTTTTAAGGACGTCTCTTCTCAGTGCAGCTGAGGAGGATGGGAGTTACCCTACCCGTAACATAACACGTGCGGTTCCAGAAATAGGCTGACTTCTGCATTGGTTTAGGAAAATTGTCATCACTGCTTGTTGTGTGTGTCTATATATAGTAGGTCTATAGGGGTGTCCCATATGTATATCAAATACTTGTAGTGGTGCCATAGCCGATGAGGTTTAACCGAGGCGTGGTTACCGCTACACCTATCTGTGTTAATAAAAAAATCGGGACTTTACTGGTTTCGTACTGCCTCCGGGCATTGCTTCCAGTATTGTTCCCACCATATTTGTATTTACAAATGTCCCATGTGTGTCTGATTCAGACCAAGAGGACGTAAAACACCATTTTCGTCGTCGTGTCCCATATGTGTCTGTTCCAGACCGGAGGACGTTAAACAGATTTTCATTCGGGGGTAGCCTAGTTTCAACACATCTGTATTGCTAAATAAAATTCGGGACTTTCCTGGTGTTGCACTGCCTCCGGGCGCTGCATCCAGGATCGTTCCCACCCATGCATCTTTGTATCTATAGGTGAAGACGGGGTAAAAAGCCCATGGGCAGGTAAGAAGCCCATGCCAATAATCTCATGAAATAAAGAAAATTTCAGTCAAATTTGCCCATGAGACGAATGTTAAACGTTAACACTCGTCTCATGGGCAAAATGTGACTGAAATTTTATTTATTTCATGAGATAATTGGCATGGGTTTCTTACCCGCCCATGGGCTTTTTACCCCGTCTTCACCTATACTGATGTCCCATATATGTGTTTCCAGACCGGAGAACGTTAACCCTTTCACCGCCAGCCATTTTTCGGCCAAAAAATACCCTTAAACTTAACTGGGTAGAGAAAAAAATTCTCTGCAATATTGAGAATTCCTCTGTGACATATGTAACATCAGGCCCATCCCCACCTCCCCAAATCAAGAAAACAGGGTCTCCAGACAACAGGCTCTGACCTGATGCCCTCTAGTGACATGGGTGTAAAACCAATGTGGTGACAAAAGTCGACATTGGCGCTGAAAGGGTTAAGCAGAATTTCCCCCCCCATTCTCCCCTCCATCATCATGGGGCAGCCTATTGTAGGATAATTATGATGACCTATCGCGGTCTGACTTCGTGTGTTGTGATGTGGACACTGACGTGTATAAACGACTGACATTGATCACCGCCAGTTTATTACTTAGATGTCTCTGTTTCGGTGTCGGTTCTGTCTGTCTCTTTGTCTGTGTATCTTTCTTTCTCTATGTGTCTCAATCTTTGTCTGACGCAGCGCGTGCGCTTGTGTGTGTGTGTGTGTGTGTGTGTGTGTGTGTGTGTGTGTGTGTGTGTGTGTGTGTGTGTGTGTGTGTGTGTGTGTGTGTGTGTGTGTGTGTGTGTGTGTGTGTGCTCGCGCGAGAAAGTGTCACAATATGTGTGTGTGTGTGTGTGTGTGTGTGTGTGTGTGTGTCTGTGTGTGTCAGTGTGTGTGTGTGTGTGTGTGTGTGTGTGTGTGCGTGTGCGTGTGCGTGTGTGTGTGTGTCTGTCTGTCTGTCCAGGCTGTTGTGCCCAAACCGCTGGCCGTAGACCTCTATAGCCATAAATATTCTTGATCTCATCACGCAACCTATTCAGATTCTGATTTTTGAACTTTCAGCGAAAACCTCCGCCAAGGGAGACTCATAAAACCGAATTTTCCTTCTTTGTGTGTGTGTGTGTGTGTGTGTGTGTGCGTGCGTGCGCGCGTGTGCGTGTGCGTGCGTGCGTGCGTGTGCGTGTGTGTGCGCGAGCGCGTGCAACGGATAATCTAGGCCAAATATAGGCGGTCAATTTATTGCACGCTATTTTATTTTATCCACGGGCCAAAATTAACTGACAAGAAAAGAAAACATATCAGCTGTCATCGAAAACTATTATTTTTTATCCGGTGCCATAACCACACCACACAACTCTATAACAACATGGAAGAAGCAAAAGGTCACCCGTCAGTGTTGATTAACGTTGAAAAATGGATGGAAAATTATGTTAAGGTAACGACATTTTGATGACGTCAATGCACGTGACTCACACGTATTGATGATGAGAGAAAGTTCCCCAGCAGTTCAGCTGCGTCATCCTGTTTTTAAATTTAGCCAGCTGCGACTAAATCCCACAAAAGGGCATTTCTTTCTACGCATAATAATCTGAACTGTGCATAAACGTTTGTCCCGCTATAGATATTAAAGTTCGCGTGGTAGCTTGTTTGTACGAAAACCGAGACAAGGTGTGTGTGTGTGTGTGTGTGTGTGTGTGTGCGTGTGCGTGTGCGTGCGTGCGTGCGTGCGTGCGTGTGTGTGTGTGTGTGTGTGTGTGTGTGTGTGTGTGTGTGTGTGTGTGTGTGTGTGTGTGTGTGTGTGTGTGTGTGTGTGTGTGTGTGTGTGTGTGTGTCGGACATTATATTTGATTCGTGTATTGCGGTTTACATGAGAATAGTGAACGAAAATAATAGAGCTCGCTGGGCTCTGCAGTCATGAAAAACGGGCTGGTTCCTCAAGGACTCCTCTGTATCGTATCCGCTGATCACCAAGCCGGGAGTAGCTATGTGCCTCTGTATACTTAATGGAATGTCCCGTGTGTGCCTCAGTGCTCCCCAGTAACACAACACGGACTTCCAAGGCTGGAGCAGGGCTCCTCTCGTGTTGATAGGGCAGACGTGGCTGGTGCATCTCTGGGTCCCTTCAGCACCTACGGGTGTTTCTTTCTCATATTGACCGAAAATAATAGAGTGGGGTTTTTTTAACGGAAGAATTTTACGTGAATCACAGACTTCGTCACAATCGTAACGCATTGGAGTCAAATCGTATGTAGTGTAGCTGGGCCTTAAAGGTGGACCCTGACGGATGCGTTTTTGCAAGAAACACGTCGAGATCACCAGAAAGACAGCCTTTTCAAGGATCGGAACACTCACTTTGCTCTGGTTTCCCAGAAATTAAACCGCCAAAACGGCGATTCCTCCTTGGCGGAGATGCCGGAGAGAGTGGCCATTTTGGATGGGGTGGGTGGAGGTCACTCATTGTGGTTTTCTTTTTTTGTTGTGCAGTAAAAAAAAAAAAAAAATTGGAGATATTTCCTTTGTTGTGAGCGAAACTCCTTTAGATAAACTGCATATAAATTTTTTTTTAAAAGGCTTGTATTGCGAAAATTCCGTGCAAACGATTTGGCGGCCATTAGAAAAGAGACGACACATGCCTTCTCTTTGGGTGAAAGAATTTGACTTCCAGCACCTCCGCCAAGGAGGAATCGCCGATTTGACGGTTTGATTTCTAGGAAACCAGAGCAAAGTGAGTGTTGCAATCTCTGCAAAGGGTGTTTTCCTGGTGATCTCGACGTGTTTCTTACAAAAACTCATCCGTCAGGGTGCCCCGTTAAGCTAAAGCTGTATGCTGCATAGGCCTATACATTACCAGTATATGGGTGGCGTTGCATTAGCAGCAGCGCGCTCTGTGACGAGAAAAAGCCAGGGCCTGTCGCATGCACATCTGTCGCTCGTGCAAATCTGTCGCTCGCTACTATGAGAGTGTGTATTTGCGACATTCACAAATTTCACTTTTTCCGTATTTGAACCATGTATCTAACCCTAACCCACGGAAAAAGTGAAATTTGTGGTTCATGCTCAATGTCGCAAAATGCCGCAAATACAGACTCTCATAGGTAGCGAGCTACAGATTTGCACGAGCGACAGATTTGCACGCTACTATCTTTCTGCCTTACCAGTCCATCCATTCTCCTGCCTTTTTTCATGAAACACTTTCAAAAAGATTTCCTCCAGCCGAAGTCGGACATACTGGGCCTAACTATTTGTTAGTTAGGCGCATAACGGCAGCATGACGCATCTTCGCTCATAATTGACAGGAAACTGTCTGAGCGATCGAAGAAGAAGAACTCTATGGGCCTACCATACCATAGGCCTACCATTCCACGCCGCAGAAATCTAAAAATAGATAGAAGCCAGCGTGCATACTGCTCACAAAATGTAGGGGATATTGACTTTTGCAATATCACCTTGGGTTCAATGACCAGACCACTTTCATTTCATGTGAACATTATAGTTCCGCCTTTCTTGGCTGTAAAATCGAAGACAAAAATCAAGGTTAAAATGTCACGTGACTGCCAGAGGCCGCAGTAAACATCAGTGGGTGTGTTCTTCGAAATCACAAAACACCTTTACACAGTTGACAGATTGTTGGGCCACTGTTTGCTACCAGGCATAGTTTCAAGGTAATGCTTTGTCATGCTCTGAAACAGTCTCCTGAAGATTTTCTTGAGAATGTTTTTCCCCGGCGTCCCTAGATCCTCTTATGACCGTTACAATGGTGCAAGCTGAAATTGAAAAACGCGAGCGTTGGGCTGATTTCAACCTCCATAATGATAATTCGCGTCTCCAGAGTGAGCACATTTTGTGCAAGATCACCTTCACATCCACGAAACCCAGACCTTCCCACGGTCTACAAGGTCCCCTGACCATTTTCAATCAAATGCGTCGCTTTGGCTTTCAGGAAACCGTGGTCCAACACATTTTCAACTGTTTTATTACTATTTTTGTGACTTTTTGACATGGCACCCATTGATGTCCGTCTTCTCTGGCAGTCACGTGATGTTTCAAAATTAATTTTAGTCTTCGATTTTATGTTCAAGGAATGACATACGTTTGCGTTTTCAAATTGAATAGAACTTACAGTTTCGATATTGAACACAGTCATGGTGATCTTACAAAACACAATATGATTATCCCCTACGTGTTTGTGAGCAGTAGGCCTATATATATCAGTGTACCATAGTTGTTGGGGTTTTTTTGTTTATAAAACGGATTTCCACCCTAATACCTAGTACTGGTATAATTATGTTCATAACCATCCATTTTGTGTTCTCTCTCTCTCTCTCTCTCTCTCTCTCTCTCTCTCTCTCTCTCTCTCTCTCTCTCTCTCTCTCTCTCTCTCTCTCTCCCCTTGTAAAAATAAGTGTCTGAAGTCTGAAGTCTCTCTCTCTCTCTTTCAAATTTTATACATCTGTATTGTTAAAAATTCGGGACTTTCCTGGTGTTGCACTGCCTCCGGGCATTGCCTGCAGGATCGTTCCCACCATCTTTATATCTACTAATATCTCATATGTGTCTGTTCCAGACCAGAGGACGTTAAGTAGAATTTCATAATCATCTCTCTCTCTCTCTCTCTCTCTCTCTCTCTCTCTCTCTCTCTCTCTCTCTCTCTCTCTCTCCAGCCCCCCCTTAATTTAACCCTTTCACCGCCAAAGTCGCATTTTAGCACCACAGTGAATTAACACCTATGTCACTAAAAGGCTTCAAATTGGGGTCTATTGTATCCAAAGACCCTATTGTCTCTCTCTCTCTCTTTCAAATTTTATACATCTGTATTGTTAAAAATTCGGGACTTTCCTGGTGTTGCACTGCCTCCGGGCATTGCCTACAGGATCGTTCCCACCATCTTTATATCTACTAATGTCTCATATGTGTCTGTTCCAGACCAGAGGACGTTAAGTAGAATTTCATAATCATCTCTCTCTCTCTCTCTCTCTCTCTCTCTCTCTCTCTCTCTCCAGCCCCCCCCTTAATTTAACCCTTTCACCGCCAAAGTCGCATTTTAGCACCACAGTGAATTAACACCTATGTCACTAAAAGGCATCAAATTGGGGTCTATTATCCAAAGACCCTATTGTCTTAGTTTTGGGAAGTAAGGATAGATCTTATTTTGTATATGTCACAGAGGAATCCACAACACTGCAGACATATTTTGTTCTCTAACCAGGTAAATTGAATGGAAATGTTTGGCTGAAATATGGCTGGCGGTGAAAAGGGTTAAAGCGGTTCGTTTTCTCGTCCTTATCTCCACCTGTTTGCACGTGAGTGTCGCTAGAGCAGAGAGGCCGACCGACAGTTCAGCTATGCGCGGAATGAACATAAACAAGTTAGATGGGCGCCGATAGCTAGCAGTTGAGTGTAGGGGGATGGGTGCTGATGTCAAAAATAACACGTATCACGCCCGTTACAACCAGTCTACAATTTACTTTGCTCCAATCTCACATGCCCCCTCCCCCCTCCCCCCCCCCCCCCCCCATTTCCTCCCCCCCTCAACCCCCTCTCTCAACCACAGAGCTTCTACAGTTTTTGTCGCAACTTCCATCCTTTTCCTCAGCACTGAGTTTATTAGGGGAGCATGGGGTATGACCCTCCCCCACTCCATCTCCCCCTGGGGGAAAAGGCCACCCCTGTTAACCCCTACACTGCCTAAAAATATCTTTTCAATTATGAAATAAAACAGATTCTTACGTGATACAGTCAATCTGCCAAAATAAACTTGCAAATATGCCTCTTGGTGTTCGCAAAGGGGCACCCTGACCGGATGAGCTTTTGCAAGAAACACGTCGAGATCACCAGGAAAACACCCTTTACAGAGATCGCAACACTCACTTTGCGGCTCTGGTTTCCTAGAAATCAAACCGTCAAATCGGTGATTCCTCCTGGTGCTGGAAGTCATATTCTTTCAGTGAAAGAGAAGGCATGTGTCCTCCCTTTTCTAATGGCCGCCTGAGTAGCTTAGACAAAAATCACGAAATTTCCACAACACAAGCCTTTTTATTTGCAGTTTACTAAAAGGAGTTTCGCTCACAACAAATGAAATAGCTCCTTTAAAAAAAAACCCCTGCACTACAAAGAAGAAAAAGCTTCAACCACTCCGGCTGAGTGTCCTCCACCCACCCTGTCCAAAATGGCTTCTCTCTCCGGCAACTCCGCCAAGGAGGAATCGCCGTTTTGATTTCTAGGAAATCAGTGCAAAGTGAGTGTTCTAATCCTTGAAAAGGCTGTGTTTTTTGGTGATCTCGACGTGTTTCTTGCAAAATCTCATCCGTCAGGGTGTCCCTTTAAGCCAAATATCTGCCTTTCAACGCCATTTGCATTGAAGTTTTTATATCGTCAATGTCATTTTTGCTCACATAGGTTAGCATGCAAGAAGTTATTACAAAGCGACCTTATGGTAAAAAAATTCAACAAAAGTTACCACTAGATAACAGCATTAAACTGTATGTGTGATCTTTTTTTGTGTGATTTCGGTGATAAAATTGCAATATTAACCCTTTCGCCGCCAGCCATTTTTCAGCCCAATAATACTATTAAACTTACTTGGGTAGACAACCAAAAATATGCAATATTGCGAATTCCTCTGTGACATGCATAACATTAGCCTACACTTACCTCCCAAAATCACGAAAATAGGGTCTTCAGAATAATTATCTGACAACAGGCCCTGATTAAATGCATATTAATGACATGGATGTTAAAATATTGTGGTGCAAAAATGCGACATTGGCGGTGAAAAGGTTAAATGATTTGACCAATTTCCCCCCAAACACATAGAGGTGGGGAAAAAAACCGGTTTGAACCGAAAAACCGGTCCTGAAATTCCGCGGTTCGAAAAACCGGTTCGAGTTGCTGTGAACCGGTTTTTTAAACTGCAAACTGAAAGTAAGTTTCTGTTAGAATAACTCATTCTTTTCGAAGAACAACACTGAATCTCAGCGCAGATTGGGTGTTTGTAAACCAAGAGTAGCTGTTTCTAGTTGTCTTGTGTTGTAAGGAGCAAGTATGGCCAATGATTAGGCCTACACTACAGTAACGAACATTTGGAGGCATTTTCTCCTGAACAAAAATTCGAAATAGTGATGGAGTTATTGTAGAAAGTATTGCTTTGTGCTTGCAATGTGGCAGTGGGATCAATCGGGGTGGTGGAACAACAAACAGGACTATCACCAAGAGAACTGTGAATGGAACAACAATAAAACAATGTCTTTTTAAGTTTATTTAATTTCATTTCTATAAATTCTTATGCTAAGAAGATGATCAAATATGTTCGAACAGATTTTGATCTGCACACACACACACACACACACACGCTTTTTCTTATCAATAAACGGACATGAACTTGCTATGATATTTGCACTGTATTTTATTCATACGTAAATGTGTATACTCTCTCTCTCTCTCTCTCTCTCTCTCTATCACTCTCTCTCTCTCTCTCTCTCTCTCTCTCTCTCTCTCTCTCTCTCTCTCTCTCTCTCTCTCTCTCTCTCTCTCTCTCTCTCTCTCTCTCTCTCTCTCTCCCTCCCCATCCCCCGTCTCTCTCTATGTACTGACCTCTTAAATCCAAACGATGTACGGTTTTGTCTAAAATTTGATTTATTTGTTTTGCGGGTTTCTTTTTGGAGAGAGAGAGAGGGGGGGGGGAGAAGAGAGAGAGAGAGAGAGAGAGAGAGAGAGAGAGAGAGAGAGAGAGAGACAGAGAGAGAGAGAGAGAGTGTGTGTGATAGTGTGTGAGAGAGAGAGAGTGTGTGTGTGTGTGTGTGTGTGTGAGAGAGTGTGAGAGAGAGAGAGAGAGAGAGAGAGAGAGAGAGAGAGAGAGAGAGAGAGAGAGAGAGAGAGAGAGAGAGAGAGAGAGAGAGAGAGAGAGAGAGAGAGAGAGAGAGAGAGAGAGAGAGAGAGAGAACGACAACGAAATATTATTGAACCAGGGAACATGAGATTAGCAATAACAGCTTTTCTCCACCCAGCCCTGGGACTGAGAGAGAGAGAATGTGTATGTGCGTGCATGTGTGTGTGTGCAAGCGCGCGTGTATGCGGTTGTGCGCGTGTGATTGTGTGTGTGTGTGCGCGCGCTCGTGTGTCATATGTTTTGCTTCCATTGTGAAAGATTTTCTCTTCTCGTTTTGTTTATCTGTTCAGGTACATAATTATACTTTTGTATTCCTTATCCTCCCGCTACATATCTGATTATTCTCAAAGCTGGTTCATTGCGTTGTGAATGTGCCACCATCCTTCACACTCCAACCGCCATATGACGTTTTGCTTTTGCTTTGGTTTAATTATTTTCCCTATGATTATTATATTTTTCAACCACACACCTACCCTCACCTTCTTTTTACACGGGCAGATGGCCCCGTCATTCAAATGTTTGTTGGAGTTGAGCTGAGTTTTTAGTTGAGTCAGTGTGTGTGTATGTGTGCACGTGCACGCGCGTGTGTGAATATTCTGACAAATAAATATGTTTGCATAGGTGAAACTACTGATGTGAGTACTGGTAAAAAAAAAAACCGGTTCGAAAAGACCGGTTCGGAGAGGAAAAACCGGTTAAAAACCGGTTCGAAAATTTGAACCGGTTCTCAACTCTACAAACACAGCATGCTTTAGTCACGCATGTTCACTTCTGATGGTGGATTTTGACCCATATAAATGGAGGGAGCGTCTGCAGCTTGACTCTTACCCCGAGAAGACCTTACAATCTTCATGAAGAACGTCACTGATAAGGGTCGACAAACCAATTGGACGATAATCTCACTGTCTCAGCTTGACTCTGGAGAGGCTGACAGCAGCATCCACCAGCTGGACCGTGCCCAGCAGGTCGCCATGCTTCAGACTAAGAACTGGGCACTGTCGGCTCCTCTCCCATCTCTACTGTCTGAAGATCTCCCACACGGATGAATGTCCGTGTGGCACAGGATTACAGACACCAGACCACATTTTGCAGGACTGCCCTACCTTCGACACCCTGAGATGTGAGATCTGGCCCAGGCATGTGGCATTCGGTGACAAGCTGTGGGGTCGTCCTGCGGAGTTGCTGCTATTAACCGCGACCGGGACTACCTTCATCAACCAAACCGAACTGAGCATCTGATATGGCCGGGAACAAAGAAGAAGAAGAAGAAGACCCATATATGTGCTTGCAACTTCCCCTAATTATTATTATTTAAGAACAATAAAATAGCGCTTCCCATTTAAGCTAATCTGCCATTCTCTTTGACTCTTTTCCCTTTGCTTTCTATCATCTACTATCTTTCTGAGTTCAGTCTCATTCTCCTGCCTTTTAAAACAAATCTTACAAATAGTTTTTTCCTT
>CM065704.1:27835512-27868012 GCA_017654935.2 Phymorhynchus buccinoides
GGCAAAAGCCGCTGTACTGGCGAAGTAAGGCCCCAAAAATAATAATGTCTGTTTGGGGTTTTCATCAGTTTGAAAAATAGGCTAGGTAGGTAGTAGGCTTTTTTTTTTATAATCTTGTGTTCTGTCCATGTGTGTGAATATATTTAAATATATTTTAACAAAACAAAACGGTATACTTTTGCACTGATAATGTTTTATGTTTCTGTTTGCTGGCTTACTTTCGTTTTCTTTTTCTTTTTTTCCCCATTCATCAAAAAAATGTTTAGGGTAGGCAGCCAAAAACTAGGGTAGGAAGGGAAACAGGAAACCAACATATTTTTGTGTATGGGCTAATGGGCCAGGGGAGCGCCTGCAATGGAAAGAGGAACAAAAATAGATTTTGTTTGGTTTGGGGTTTGGGGGGGGGGGGGGGGGGGGGGGGGGGGAGGGAGAGGATAATTATTATCATTATAGTTCTCCCCGTGGGGATACTGGTGGATCTTTCGTAAAAATAGTTCCCCCACCTTCTGGAAGTTCTGTGCTTGTAACTTCTTGAAATCTGCCAAGTGCTCTCTTTGACTCTGCCTTTTCCCTTTGCTTTTCATCATCTTCTATCTTCCTGACTAGTTATTGGCCCATTCTCCTGCCTTTTAAGATAAAAATCTTCCCAAAATTTTTTCTCCTTTGAGCTCCTCTGAAATCGGAATGTGTCGGCTGTACGCAGCAGGGAGGCCAGTGAAAACTGAAAACCGGACACATGTGTACCTTACTCATTATGGCCATATGGCCCGGGAACGCAGAAGAAGAAGAATGTGAAAATAGGGTTTTACGCCCTCTTCGGCCTTTCGGCCATGTGGGGCATTTGTAAATACAAAGATGGTGGGAACAATACTGGAGGCAATGCCCGGAGGCAGTGCAAAACCAGTAAAGTCCCGATTTTTTAATAATACAGATCAAGATATGTGTAGCAGTAACCACGCCTCGGTTGAACCTCATCGGCTATGGTACCACCACAATGAGTTTATTGTCAAAAAGAATAATAATTATAGTCCTATATATATTTTTTTTTGGTCTTTGGCTGAGGGTGTAGGGAGAGGGGGGGGGGGGGGGGGGTTGGCACACAAGAGGACCCCCCCCCCCCCCTACATCATCTGGGCTTTAAAATTTGTGTTGTTGAACTGTTTTATCTGAAGCTGTAATTTGCCCAAAGCCAAGGGAATGTCTTTTAAGCCTTAGTGGCGGTGCTAAATTATTCTTGCTCGTAATAATCTTGGTCCCATCCAGCATCATATAATAAAAAGGCAAGTGTGTGTGTGTGTGTGTGTGTGTGTGTGTGTGTGTGTGTGTGTCTGTCTGTGTGAAACGCAAAACGGGCCTTATAACTCCGCCTTTTCTTAACCGAATCGCTTCAAATTTGCTGTACTCAGCGTTACCAGTACTTGGCGTTACCGTTACTAGGCGTTACCGTTACTAGGCATTACCGTTACTAGGGAGAGCGCGTCACTCTCAGAGCAGCACCAACGGGAAACGAGGCCTTATAACTCCGCCGTTTCTTAACCGAATCGCTTCAAATTTGCTGTACTCAGCGTTACCAGTACTTGGCGTTACCGTTACTATGCGTTACCGGTACTCGGTGTTGCGCTAGTCCTTACAAATTGTGTGTACTCTTCTGCTTGATAAGACCCTCCGTTAAAAGACCTCCTCTCGTTAAGACTGATTTTGTAAAAACAGATTTTACAAAGCTTACTACATTTTATGTATAAAACTGACCTCTGTTATAAGACCCCTTCAATTTAAGACCCATTTTTTCTAACGTTTTACAAGTCTTAAAATAGAGATTGAACAAAGGGGGAAAACTCTCTTTGGTGAGTTACCGGTACCGGTAATAAAATTTTTTTCTTAAAATCGAGGTTTGACTGTAAGTGTAACAGGTTTTCTGGCTTTTTGGTAAGGTAGTCAGGAGCAAAGCATAGCTTCAGAATTGTCAGCGGGCCCGGGTCATTGACCCACATTGATGGTGATTTGACCCCTCATTCTGTGCAGCAAGGGGTCATCTGACCCACGAAGTCTGCAATAGAATTTAAATTTAATACTACATTGGCCCATTATTTTGGAAAGTGACCTGGCATCGTTTTCTGTAATCAGGGGTCATATGACCTGTGAAGTTTGAAAACTCTGTAAAAGTTTGAAGCTCTGGCAAAGACCTTAACTCATTCAAGTCGTTCCACCCATATATGGCCGGAATTAATATAAAGCTGTCAATTTGATGAATTCGTTTCAAGGGAAGTAAATCTGTGTGCACACCACACTTTGATCACTTCTAAACTCGCTTTTCTCCCTTAGATCACACTTTTTTTTCTCTTACTATGCATTTGTAGTGGTTTGAAGTGCGCTGACTAATTGCTATAGATATTTTTTTCTATATTATATAAAGTCTATAATTAAAAAAGTCTGATCTACCACTTCCCTAAACCTGAAGTAAAATTACTGAAAACTTGTAATCTTCTTTCATTTCTCTTTTTGTTTATCACTTTATCATTTAATTCTGTTTTGTTTGTGTGTATGGCTGGAGTGCTTTGTGAGTTTTTGAATAATTCAAAATCATTGTGATGCGAATATTGAATGAGTTAATAATACTGTTGTGTGATGAATAAAGTGAGGTGCATGGGTCATTAGTTGGGTGCCTCTGGGTGCTTCCTGTGCACTCAGAATTTGTGTGTGTGCAGACCCTGCAACTGAAGATGCTCTATAAATTGAAACTGGAACCTCCCTTATTGTTAGTCAGGGCTCCCAATCGTCCCGCAAAACAAGGGGTCCCGGGGACTCCTTCATTGACAGTATAGAGGGTCCCAGTGGCATTGCGAATGCTAAAAAGAAATGTTCTAGTGCATCCCTGGGACCCCCTTTACATACTTTTAGAGGGTCTTTTAGAATTTTAGTGCTTCATAGACCCCCAAATGGGGGTCCCTGGGAGCCCTGATGCACTTTGAACCTTGGGATAGAAAACACCAACCACCAATTAAAAGTCCAAACTATGCATGTTTTTCAATCAATCAATGAATCAATCAACCAATCAATCAATATTTATTATCCCCATTAAAATGAACAAGGACATTTTGTTTGCTGTCACATTAAAACATACAATAAAACACAATGCACGTATGACTATGAGAAGTAACATCACAGATCATATAAGATTATGAGTATTATAATTTACATTCACAACAACCCCCCCCCCCCCCTCCCACACACACACACACACACACACACATCTCTCTCTCTCTCTCTCTCATATATATATATATATACACTACACACACCCTATAACATGCGTGTACAACTGCACCCATATGCTCACGCACGCTTCCGCATCATTTGTGAGCAAGGTGTTTCAGTCCCTTTTAAGTTTTATAGCTTTAGTTATATATCACATATTGTTTTCAAATGTCATGGTCATTTGACCCCTGGTTACAGAAAATGATGGGTCAATAACTCAATTTCCAAAATAATGGGCCAGTAATACTAATATGTCACTGTAAATTTTAATGCAGATTTCAGTTATTATGACCCCTGGATGCACAAAATGAGGGGTCAGTGTGGGTCATTGACCCAAGACCCCTGACACAATCTGAAGTGTTGCCCTTTTTGGCTCACTTCGTGCTAACTTCGTTAACGCGACATCTGAGTCTATACAGTGGAACCTCCCTTATAAGACCTCCCATTATGACTCCCTCCCATATAAGACCTACTTCTCTGAGACATTGCCCTTCTTTGTAAGTAATAAAATTACCTCCCTTATAAGACCCCTCCCTTATAAGACCACATTTTGGATGATTTTTGAAGGTCTTATAAGTTATAAGGGAGGTTCCACTGTAGTATGATAGTTGTTCGTGTGTGTGTGTGTGTGTGTGTGTGTGTGTGTGTGTGTGTGTGTGTGTGTGTGTGTGTGTGTGTGTGTGTGTGTATGTGTGTGTGTGTTGCGTCCGCGGTCTAATCTCCAAACTTTAACGTTGTCATTTTCTTGGGAAATAGAAGGCGTACGTTGTTCTAACTTTCAGATGTTTATGCAAGCTTTCAAACAATAATGATTTGAATAATTAAATACTTAAAAACAACACTGTAGTGTAAACAGATAACAAACAGATAACATTTTAGTTAGTGGGTTAGAGAGTATTCAACAGACACCATGAGTTAAGAAACTCTTCAACACTGAAAGCCTCGATAGCTCATTGGTAGAGTGTCTGTCTCTCATGCCATTGGTTCTGGGTTTGATTCTCGGCAAAGGCACTTTTAAATTTTTTATTTATTTTTTTGTTGTATCCATTAACGATAGTTTCATTGGTACTTTAAAGACCCCCCACGTCACGTGTCACATTCCCTCTTATGCTTGGAAGATTTCTTAACAGCTATAAGAGGGAAAACACGTCAAAAACCATGAATTTGACCCGTGATGTGGTGGGTCTTTAAACACCCCCTCATGTTTATGACCCTCAATCTCAAAGTCATTTTTTGTTGGCAATCTTGTACTTAAACACCCCCCCCCCCTCCTGTTTACGACCCTCAATCTCAAAGTCATTATTTGTTGGCAATCTTGTACTTAAACACCCCCACCCCCTGAGTGAGCCTTGAAGGCTTTGCCTCTTGTCTTAGTGGTGTTTTGTTCTGTCAACAGATTCCCAAGGAAGCAAATTCTACAAGGGAAGCACCAGTGTCGACTCCGGGTTTCAAGAACCTATCGGTGAGTTAGACATTTTTTGTATGATCTATCTATCTAATGTTCAAACTGTTTCAAGTGTTTGTAAATTATGGTAATTGTGATTAATGATTGAGCTAGGTAAGTAGGTTCCTCTAAGAGACTAAGTCCCGGTGCGGAAATCCACATCATATTTACCCTGAACTGTTTGCTCTGGACTGATTTTAAAAACAGATGTTTTTGTGATAAAACAAATTTTTATAAGTTTCACTCAGTAAAAGTATAGGCTCACCTCTGAGCTTTCGGGGGCGTCGCGCTCCCTTCGTCAGCGTCGTCTGCTGAGAGGCCATTGGCGGTTCAGATGTTTTTGTGTTCTGATTAAAGCCACATCTTCTGGATGAGTTTGTACTGTAACATTCATGCATTGAAATGCTTTGAGCATGATCCCAGGGACTTTAAATATCTCTCTGTCTCTCTTTATCTCTTCTTTCTGTGTCACTGTCTTTCAAGACTCTACATCCGTGAATGCTTCATTACCTTATTTTACGGACTATAAGGCAGAGCTTCAGATTGTTTTCAGACTTCATGGGCCATGGATATGAGTTTTTTTTTTATGACCCATGGCTGTGCAAAATGAGGGGTCAATTTTCAAAATGATGGTCCACTTATGTGGCGTAATGATTTTTGTGGGTGCACTGCACACGTGTGTCTTGTGTAGAAAATAAAGACAGTTTATCAAGCAAAACGACTAGAGGCTAGCTAGATACCTTTGGAAAAAGCTAAAACGGAATTCTCATGGGTGTTGACAAGGTGTTGACATGCGCCATCATTAAAAAGAACGGGTCAATGACGGGGCCGCACTGACAATCTGAAGCTCTGTAAGGCGATACTTGTTTCCTAGACCTATACCCCTGTGCCTTGAAATGTGACTGATAATAAAGTAAGAAACTATAATATTTTTGTGTAAAAGTTTGGGGGTGCGCCTTATAATCAGGTGCGCCTTGCAGTCCGTAAAATACGGTGCTGTGTGTGTGTGTGTGCATGTAAACATGTGTGTGTGTATGTGTGTTTATCACTTTGTGTGTGTGTGTGTGCATGTGTGTGTGTGTGTGTGTGTGCGTGTGTGCGTGTGCGTGTGTGTGTGTGTGTGTGTTTCAAATGTTTGTTTGTGTGTGTCACTATGTTCAGTGTGTGTTGTGTGTTCATGCTGTTTGTTTGTGTGTGTCACTATGTTCAGTGTGTGTTCATGTGTTCATGCTAGTTTTGTAAGCTTCCCCTCCCCCCACTTTTCCAAGCAGTTGAACTTGAAGCCTTCTCAAGAAGTCAACAGAGAAACTAAGACTATAAAAATCAAAACTTTTTCAAACTTGAGATACAGTAAGAACTGTGATAACCCCTATGGAATTTTGGTTATTGTATTAGACGACCTCTTGTTGCTGAAAAATCGTTTTAAATCGGCTCTCAGGGAAAAAATACGCTTTTGTTGACTACTACTGTAGTTTGAAGAATACGGTTCTCTCACCTTTTTTTTGCTAAATCTTTTTCGTCTCCAAGTCACCTGAAGCCGCAGTTGATAGAATTTTTTATTTGAAGTGCTGGGTTTGATGTGTCTCGTTCAATTCAGAATGTATTGGAGAAAATGTTAGACTTGCGACGTTGTTATTTGTGACGTAGAACTAGAAGACAAAAACTCTCCCGTTAACTCAAGAACTAGTTTGAACGCTGATTGGGGCCCGACTGTCGTTCTTGTTTGTTCTTAGAGTTTTTGTGATGGCTGGAGTTCACTCTTTTGACTTTTGCAGCCATTTTTAAGTATACAGAGTCTTGAAGCTAGGAAATCAATGAAAGATACAGTTTGACACATGTTTGTGCAGTTCATGTGCCCGGCATGAGTGCATTGACATTGGCATCACGCGATTCTACTTCCTTCACATTCAAGTTCTGTGTCGTCATTTCCAGTTCAAACTAATCAAAGTCTCGTTTAGTAGATGAATTTTTTCAATTTCTGAGCATAGTTTTATTTTTATTTTTTAAATACAAGTCCAGAAAATTCGCCCTTTCACTGCATTTATGGCATTTATTTATGTTCATCTAAACAACGCAATGAAAGCCGAGTGTATATATATATATATCTGAAAACGTTTTCAACTCTGTCTGTGATCTTTAATGTGGGCTGTGAAACAGGATAGGCTTTATCATAGCTCATACTTTTTAACATGAAAATAAAAGATTTAAAACATGTTATAATAAACGTCACATATACGTCACGTTTCTCTATATGCTCTTCCATCATTTGTTTCTTTCTATCTTTTTTCTTCTTCTTTTGCCCTTTTTTCTATTTATGTAATAAACCTCACATAGGCTCTTCCATCATTTGTTTCTTTCCATCTTTCTTCTTTTTCTCTTGCCCCTTGTTTCTATTTTTGTAATGAACATCACATAGGCTCTTCCATCATTTGTTTCTTTCTATCTTTCTTCTTCTTTTTCTTGCCCTTGTTTCTATTTTTGTAATGAACATCACATAGGCTCTTCCATCATTTGTTTCTTTCTATCTTTCTTCTTCTTTTTCTTGCCCTTGTTTCTATTTTTGTAATGAACATCACATAGGCTCTTCCATCATTTGTTTCTTTCCATCTTTCTTCTTCTTTTTCTTGCCCTTGTTTCTATTTTTGTAATGAACATCACATAGGCTCTTCCATCATTTGTTTCTTTCCATCTTTCTTCTTCTTTTTCTTGCCCTTGTTTCTATTTTTGTAATGAACATCACACAGGCTCTTCCATCATTTGTTTCTTTCCATCTTTCTTCTTCTTTTTCTTGCCCTTGTTTCTATTTTTGTAATGAACCTCACATAGGCTCTTCCATCATTTGTTTCTTCCTATCTTTCTTCTTCTTCTCTTGCCCTTGTTTCTATTTTTGTAATGAACATCACACAGGCTCTTCCATCATTTGCTTCTTTCCATCTTTCTTCTTCTTTTTCTTGCCCTTGTTTGTATTTTTGTAATGAACATCACATAGGCTCTTCCATCATTTGTTTCTTTCCATCTTTCTTCTTCTTTTTCTTGCCCTTGTTTCTATTTTTGTAATGAACATCACACAGGCTCTTCCATCATTTGTTTCTTTCCATCTTTTTTTCTTCTTTTTCTCGTCCTTTTTTCTGTTTTTGTAATAAACCTCACATAGGCTCTTCCATCATTTGTTTCTTCCTATCTTTCTTCTTCTTCTCTTGCCCTTGTTTCTATTTTTGTAATGAACATCACACAGGCTCTTCCATCATTTGTTTCTTTCCATCTTTTTTCTTCTTCTTCTCTTGTCCTTTTTTTCTGTTTTTACTTTAAAAGATGTATAATAAACGTAAAGGGCTTCTCCATCATTTCTTTCTTTCTTTCAGTCATTCTTAGTGTGTGTGAGTGTGTTGTGTGTGTTCTGTGTGGGTATATCTGCTTGCATGTGTATGAGTGTATGCGTGCGCAGGAGAGATTGTGTTCACTAGAGGGAGAGGAGTGTGTGTGAGTACATGTATGTGTCTGTGAGTGTGAGTACACGTGAGTGCTTTGTGTATGTGAGTGCGCGTGTGTGTATGTGTGTGCATGCGTGTGCGCGTGTTTGTACAAGTGTATGCTTGAGTAAGTTTGTGTGCGTTTCAGTGATAATGTGTTTTCTGTGTGTTTGATGAAATGTGTGTGGGTATGTGTGTGTATGTCTGTGTGCAAGAGCGCGTTCATGCGTGTGTGTCTGTTTTGCGTGTGTGTGCGTGTGTGAGTGTTTCAATACTGATTGTAAAGCGCTTTGTGCTCGATAAAAAGCGCTATATAAATATCCGTTTATTATTATTATTATTCTTTTCTTCTTCTCAAGATGTTTTTTTTGGCTTTGTTTCTCTCTCTCTTTCTGTCTGTCTTCTTGCCGTTCTTGTCTAATTCGCTTTTTTCTTTGCTTCTCTCTTTTCTACTTTTTCCAACACTTTTGACGTCAATGGATTAAGCTGTGGGCATAAATAGGTTTTTACTGTCCATCACAGTTTTTCACTCAAAGCCATTTGAAAATATTCTATATCTTTACAGTGCCTTTTAATCTGCTTGAAGTTTGGCAAGACATAGTTATCAGAAAAAGAAAAGATGTTATACATAATCTCATACACCCATAAAGGGTTTTAACTCAGTCTGGAAGCTTTCTGTACAATATTTGCGGGGGTGGCGAGGCACTTTCACTTAGAGCTGTTTTGGGGAAAAAAATCCTTTTTGCTTAACTCATTCGCATCACAACGATTTTGAATTATGAACCCTTTCACCGCCAACGTCGCATTTTAACACCACAGTGATTTAACATGTATGTCACTAAAAGGCATCAAAATGTGGTCTATTATCCAAAGACCCTATTGTCTTAGTTTTGGGAAGTAAGGATAGACCTTATTTTATATATGTCACAGAAGAATCCCCAATACTGCAGATGGATTTTGTTCTCTACCCAGGTACATTTAATAGCAGTGTTTGGCTGAAATATGGCTGGCGGTGAAAGGGTTAAAAAACCTCACAAATCACTCCAGCCATACACACAAACAAAACATATATAAACAAAAGGAGAAATGAAAGAATATTACGGTTTTTACTTCGACTACAAAAGCAAAGTCAGAGGCAAAATTGTGGTCTAAGGCAACGATGCGAGTTTAGAAGTGACCACAGACTTACTTCCCTTGAAGCAAATGTATCAAATTGACAGCTATCCATTAATTCCGGACATATATGGCTGGAACGACTTAAATGAATTAAACCCACAGCCAGCATATATAAAGCTTTCACGCAAGGCGCGCGCCATCATTTGAATCGCTGCTCGCGACAGAGACAGTTCAACCGTTCTTTTTTCCCTGTTGTCCGAGCCACTGCGTGGCAGAGCTTCATAGCAACTAGTCTAGTAGTCTAGACCCGATCCCTGGGATCGGTTGCTATGCCTTTAACAGTTTTTAAGAGTTGGAGTAAAAACTTATTTGAAAGCACTGATTGAACCTACGTGTACCCTTAAAATGTGCTTTTGATGTAAAATTGAAAAAACATCCAGGCCAAAATGTAAGATTACACTGAAAATTGCTTTTAAAAGTCAAAATTGAAGGGACTGAAATTTTATTTTGAGATAACCAATATTTTGAGTTAAAAGATTTTTTAGCATAAAGATTATTAAAAAAACAACTGAAACAGACTGCAATGTCACTGGAACATACAACAAACAAACAACTACACAACAAGTGTAAAGTGACGTTATTTTATTCACAAGAGACAAAGCAAAACTACTGGATATTTCGGCGAATGCGCCTTTATCAACACAGACAAACAAGAAAACAGCAAACAGCAAATATAGCAAAAGAAGCAAAAAGCAGGCAACAAAAGGAGCACAAAATCAACCAGATAAAACCCCCACAATACTTCCCCTCTACAGTCCAATGCATAAGATTATCAAATTGGGACCCAAAAAATATTGTGAGTTACACAGTGTTTTTGAGTTACCAGGATTCCACTGTAACTGTCATCTCTTCTTCAGATTAGAAACATGTTGCATTGGTTTTGGTTTCTTGAAACCTGACACTGAAAACTGTGGTGACTATGTATAGTTGTATACAGAACATGTCAACCAACATGTAATCTACCCATGAATTTGTTTGTCAGCCAGCCTTTTCTTTCCAAATATAAAATGAAAACTATAATTATTATCCCACAGAGGCGACCTCATTCACCAGTAGTAATTAAACACCCCCTTTTTAGGACCTTTTATCAATTATTTTACCCTTAAAATAGTAGTTTTGTAAACAAGTTTTTTTTTTCATTCATGCACTCTGGAAAATAATCACTGTTTTTGGATCCAAGGTCAAGGTCCTAAAAAGGGGGTGTTTAATTACTACTGGTGAATGAGGTCGCCTCTGTGGGATAATAATTATAGTTTTCATTTTATATTTGGAAAGAAAAGGCTGGCTGACAAACAAATTCACGGGTAGATTACTAGACGTAAAATTACACGTTAAAAATACTGGGTGCAAAGTGTAAGAGTCGAGCCTACATAAAACTTTTTTTAGATTTTTTTTTAAAGTGTAGCTCTAGAGTCAAAATAGCAACAGAACAACTACTGGTGCAAGCAGAGCCTTTCATTGTTCCTTGATATAATTGTACACACACACACACGCACGCATGCATGCATGCACGCACATACCCCCCACACACACACACGCACACACACGCACACACACACACACAAAAGCTTTGCTTTTCAGAAATCCTGCACATAAGTCCTGTTGGTATTTTTCTTTGAGTTACTAAATTAATTGTTGGTTTAAATTGTGTTATTATATTTTTGTTGTTAGCCATTTATAAATGAAGACACACTTGTTTAACTCTTCATGTTACATAAGTCAGTTTGAAATGTTACTGTATGTCTCCCACTCCCTCCCATCTTATATATCTGCTAATGTAATTTTTATATGCACTCAGTTAGATTTGTATGAATAGATGTGTAGGGAAAACACATAATAATACTACCATCCACGCACTCACACACACTCTCACTTCAATACTTTTTTTAATTTTTTTATATTTTTTAAAATATTTTTTTATTTTTTATATTTTTTATATTTGTTTTGTCTAATATCACTTGCGGGTGAACAGACGTTAAACTAAAGAACGAACAAGCTTTGCTTTCATGTTCATGCACAAATCCCTTTATCAACTTATTAGTACCGTACATGTCTAAAATTGTGTAAGTTTTGCAACTTTTATTAACGGATTGTTGCTTAGTAGGTATAACAGTAAGTTGTATATATTTTTGTATATCGATCTGAAGGCCTATCTCAGTATCTGAACAACATTTTCATATTGCCATTTAGCTCCAAAATGAAACGCTCTTTGGATGATAGATACCCTAACCCTCGACAAAATTTCAATAAAATCTGTTCACAAATTTGCAAGTAACTTTTGCAGTGTCCTCCTTCCATCTCTCAATGTGATGGTGTGGTAGCACTTTGGAACTGGAAGCTTGCGAGTAATTTTGTAAACGCACTAATAAAAACAAAAAGACAGAACAAAAGAGAGATCTAAACGTAACTTCCTTGGCGAAGGTTGAGAAAAAAATGAGTGCACAGAAAGTAAGACTATTGTATTGGAGGAGAAGCTAATAACTTGACATTCAATCCTACTTCATGCGTCAGCAGCAGAGAACAGAACCACTACTTGGAGACAAAGGGATACCATGGACAAGGCCGTTCACTGAGGGAGCATATTGATGTGCCACCATCTCTATATGCATGGGGGCTACTCTTTCATTTTTACACTGATTTCAGTATTTTTAATGTTACCAGAATTTTTTTTTAATTCATCAATTTTTAATATTTTTTTTACCACAAGCGATTTGGGGCGTTTTGAACTTAGTCTAGACTTTGTTCTAACTTGGAAGTTTACAAAGGCAATGTAATAATTTTACAAGGCTTATGAGACTCAAACTGTCTCTGTCTATCATTTTAACTGTCTGTCTGTCTCGTTATATCTCTCTCAAGTAAAATTTGCCCCCCTGAATCGTCCGACAGGGCTGTGCCCCTGTACCCTGCCGGGGCCATGGGTCCCTGGACCCCAGCCTTTCAGTATTTTTCATTTTGGGGAGCTGCCCCCATGTATATGTCCCTGTCTCTATGTGCCCTGGTCTCTACGTGCCCCCCATTGTGTCCCCATCGCTATATGTCCCCATCTCTACGTGCCCCCCATTGTGCCCCCATCGCTATATGTCCCCATCTCTATGTGCCCCCCATTGTGTCCCCATCACTATATGTCCCTGTCTCTACGTGCCCCCCTCATTGTGCCCCCATCGCTATATGTCCCCATCTCTATGTGCCCCCCCCATTGTGCCCCCATCGCTATATGTCCCCATCTCTACGTGCCCCCCTCATTGTGCCCCCATCGCTATATGTCCCCATCTCTACGTGCCCCCCATTGTGTCCCCATCGCTATATGTCCCCATCTCTACGTGCCCTCCATTGTGTCCCCATCGCTATATGTCCCCATCTCTATGTGCCCCCCATTGTGTCCCCATCACTATATGTCCCTGTCTCTACGTGCCCCCCTCATTGTGCCCCCATCGCTATATGTCCCCATCTCTACGTGCCCCCCTCATTGTGCCCCCATCGCTATATGTCCCCATCTCTACGTGCCCCCCATTGTGTCCCCATCGCTATATGTCCCCATCTCTACGTGCCCTCCATTGTGTCCCCATCGCTATATGTCCCCATCTCTATGTGCCCCCCTCATTGTGCCCCCATCGCTATATGTCCCCATCTCTACGTGCCCCCCATTGTGCCCCCATCGCTATATGTCCCCATCTCTACGTGCCCCCCTCATTGTGTCCCCATCGCTATATGTCCCCATCTCTACGTGCCCCCCATTGTGCCCCCATCGCTAAATGTCCCTGTCTCTACGTGCCCCCCATTGTGCCCCCATCGCTATATGTCCCCATCTCTATGTGCCCCCCATTGTGCCCCCATCGCTATATGTCCCCATCTCTATGTGCCCCCCTCATTGTGCCCCCATCGCTATATGTCCCCATCTCTATGTGCCCCCCTCATTGTGCCCCCATTGCTATATGTCCCCATCTCTATGTGCCCCCCTCATTGTGCCCCCATTGCTATATGTCCCCATCTCTATGTGCCCCCCCATTGTGCCCCCATCGCTATATGTCCCCATCTCTACGTGCCCCCCTCATTGTGTCCCCATCGCTATATGTCCCCGTCTCTACGTGCCCCCCCCATTGTGTCCCCATCGCTATATGTCCCCATCTCTACGTGCCCCCCATTGTGCCCCCATCGCTAAATGTCCCTGTCTCTACGTGCCCCCCATTGTGCCCCCATCGCTATATGTCCCCATCTCTATGTGCCCCCCATTGTGCCCCCATCGCTATATGTCCCCATCTCTATGTGCCCCCCTCATTGTGCCCCCATCGCTATATGTCCCCATCTCTATGTGCCCCCCTCATTGTGCCCCCATTGCTATATGTCCCCATCTCTATGTGCCCCCCTCATTGTGCCCCCATTGCTATATGTCCCCATCTCTATGTGCCCCCCCCATTGTGCCCCCATCGCTATATGTCCCCATCTCTACGTGCCCCCCTCATTGTGTCCCCATCGCTATATGTCCCCGTCTCTACGTGCCCCCCCCATTGTGTCCCCATCGCTATATGTCCCCATCTCTACGTGCCCCCCTCATTGTGTCCCCATCGCTATATGTCCCCATCTCTATGTGCCCCCCTCATTGTGCCCCCATCGCTATATGTCCCCATCTCTACGTGCCCCCCATTGTGCCCCCATCGCTATATGTCCCCATCTCTACGTGCCCCCCTCATTGTGTCCCCATCGCTATATGTCCCCATCTCTATGTGCCCCCCTCATTGTGTCCCCATCGCTATATGTCCCCATCTCTACGTGCCCCCCTCATTGTGCCCCCATTCGCTATATGTCCCTGTCTCTACGTGCCCCCCTCATTGTGCCCCCATTGCTATATGTCCCCGTCTCTACGTGCCCCCTCATTGTGTCCCCATCGCTATATGTCCCCGTCTCTACGTGCCCCCCTCATTGTGTCCCCATCGCTATATGTCCCCATCTCTATGTGCCCCCCTCATTGTGCCCCCATTGCTATATGTCCCCATCTCTATGTGCCCCCCTCATTGTGTCCCCATCGCTATATGTCCCCATCTCTACGTGCCCCCCATTGTGTCCCCATCGCTATATGTCCCCATCTCTACGTGCCCCCTCATTGTGCCCCCATCGCTATATGTCCCCGTCTCTACGTGCCCCCCCCATTGTGTCCCCATCGCTATATGTCCCCGTCTCTATGTGTCCCCCTCATTGTGTCCCCATCGCTATATGTCCCCATCTCTATGTGCCCCCCTCATTGTGTCCCCATCGCTATATGTCCCCATCTCTACGTGCCCCCCCCATTGTGCCCCCATTGCTATATGTCCCCATCTCTACGTGCCCCCCATTGTGTCCCCATCGCTATATGTCCCCATCTCTACGTGCCCCCCTCATTGTGTCCCCATCGCTATATGTCCCCGTCTCTACGTGCCCCCCTCATTGTGTCCCCATCGCTATATGTCCCCATCTCTATGTGCCCCCCTCATTGTGTCCCCATCGCTATATGTCCCCATCTCTACGTGCCCCCCCCATTGTGCCCCCATCGCTATATGTCCCCATCTCTACGTGCCCCCCCCATTGTGCCCCCATTGCTATATGTCCCCATCTCTATGTGCCCCCCATTGTGCCCCCATCGCTATATGTCCCCATCTCTATGTGCCCCCCTCATTGTGTCCCCATCTCTATATGTCCCTGTCTCTATGTGCCCCCCTCATTGTGTCCCCATCGCTATATGTCCCCATCTCTATGTGCCCCCCTCATTGTGTCCCCATCGCTATATGTCCCCGTCTCTATGTGCCCCCCCTCATTGTGTCCCCATCGCTATATGTCCCCATCTCTACGTGCCCCCCCCATTGTGCCCCCATTGCTATATGTCCCCATCTCTACGTGCCCCCCCCATTGTGCCCCCATTGCTATATGTCCCCATCTCTATGTGCCCCCCATTGTGCCCCCATCGCTATATGTCCCCGTCTCTACGTGCCCCCCCCATTGTGTCCCCATCGCTATATGTCCCTGTCTCTATGTGCCCCCCTCATTGTGTCCCCATCGCTATATGTCCCCATCTCTATGTGCCCCCCTCATTGTGTCCCCATCGCTATATGTCCCTGTCTCTATGTGCCCCCCTCATTGTGTCCCCATCGCTATATGTCCCTGTCTCTACGTGCCCCCCTCATTGTGTCCCCATCGCTATATGTCCCCATCTCTACGTGCCCCCCCCCCCCCCCCCATTGTGTCCCCCCATCACTATATCATTTTATATATATATATATATATGTCCCCGTCTCCACGTGCCCCCCCCCCCCCCCCCATTGTGTCCCCCCATCACTATATGTCCCCGTCTCTACGTGCCCCCCTCATTGTGTCCCCATCGCTATATGTCCCCATCTCTACGTGCCCCCCTCATTGTGTCCCCATCGCTATATGTCCCCATCTCTACGTGCCCCCCCCCCCCCCCATTGTGTCCCCCCATCACTATATCATTTTATATATATATATATATATGTCCCCGTCTCCACGTGCCCCCCCCCCCCCCCCCATTGTGTCCCCCCATCACTATATGTCCCCGTCTCTACGTGCCCCCTCATTGTGTCCCCATTGCTATATGTCCCTGTTTCTACATGCCCCCCTCATTGTGCCCCCATCACTATATGTCCCCATCTCTACGTGCCTCCCCCCCCCCCCCCCCCATTGTGCCCCCATCGCATATATGTCCCCATCTCTACGTGCCCCCCTCATTGTGTCCCCCCGTCACTATATGTCCCCGTCTCTACGTGCCCCCCCTCATTGTGCCCCCATCACTATATGTCCCTATCTCTATTGTGCCCCCGTCTCTACGTGCCCCCCTCATTGTGCCCCCATCACTATATGTCCCTATCTCTATTGTGCCCCCATCTCTACATGTCACCCTCATTGTGCCCCCATCACTATATGTCCCTATCTATTGTGCCCCTATCTCTACGTGTCACCCTCATTGTGCCCCCATCACTATATGTCCCTATCTATATTGTGCCCCCATCTCTACGTGTCACCCTCATTGTGCCCCCATCACTATATGTCCCTGTCTATTGTGCCCCTATCTCTACGTGTCACCCTCATTGTGCCCCCATCACTATATGTCCCTGTCTCTATTGTGCCCCCATCTCTACGTGTCACCCTCATTGTGCCCCCATCACTATATGTCCCTGTCTCTATTGTGCCCCCATCTCTACGTGTCACCATCATTGTGCCCCCATCACTATATGTCCCTGTCTCTATTGTGCCCCCATCTCTACGTGTCACCCTCATTGTGCCCCCATCACTATATGTCCCTGTCTATTGTGCCCCCGTCTCTACATGTCACCCTCATTGTGCCCCCATCACTATATGTCCCTGTCTCTATTGTGCCCCCATCTCTACGTGTCACCCTCATTGTGCCCCCATCACTATATGTCCCTGTATTGTGCCCCTATCTCTACGTGTCACCCTCATTGTGCCCCCATCACTATATGTCCCTGTCTCTATTGTGCCCCCATCTCTACGTGTCACCCTCATTGTGCCCCCATCACTATATGTCCCTGTCTATTGTGCCCCTATCTCTACGTGTCACCCTCATTGTGCCCCCATCACTATATGTCCCTGTCTCTATTGTGCCCCCATCTCTACGTGTCACCCTCATTGTGCCCCCATCACTATATGTCCCTGTCTCTATTGTGCCCCCATCTCTATGTGTCACCCTCATTGTGCCCCCATCACTATATGTCCCTGTCTATTGTGCCCCCGTCTCTACATGTCACCCTAATTGTGCCCCCATCACTATAAACATATTATGTCCCTGTCTCTATTGTGCCCCCGTCTCTACATGTCACCCTCATTGTGCCCCCATCACTATATGTCCCTGTCTCTATTGTGCCCCCATCTCTACATGTCACCTTCATTATGCCCCCATCTCTACATGTCACCTTCATTGTGCCCCCATCACTATATGTCCCTGTCTCTATTGTGCCCCCATCTCTACGTGTCACCCTCATTGTGCCCCCATCACTATATGTCCCTGTCTCTATTGTGCCCCCATCTCTACGTGTCACCCTCATTGTGCCCCCATCACTATATGTCCCTGTCTCTATTGTGCCCCCATCTCTATGTGTCACCCACATTGTGCCCCCATCACTATATGTCCCTGTCTCTATTGTGCCCCCATCTCTATGTGTCACCCACATTGTGCCCCCATCACTATATGTCCCTGTCTCTATTGTGCCCCCATCTCTATGTGTCACCCTCATTGTGCCCCCATCACTATATGTCCCTGTCTATTGTGCCCCCGTCTCTACATGTCACCCTAATTGTGCCCCCATCACTATAAACATATTATGTCCCTGTCTCTATTGTGCCCCCGTCTCTACATGTCACCCTCATTGTGCCCCCATCACTATATGTACCTGTCTCTATTGTGCCCCCATCTCTACATGTCACCTTCATTATGCCCCCATCTCTACATGTCACCTTCATTGTGCCCCCATCACTATATGTCCCTGTCTCTATTGTGCCCCCATCTCTACGTGTCACCCTCATTGTGCCCCCATCACTATATGTCCCTGTCTATTGTGCCCCCATCTCAACATGTCACCCTCATTGTGCCCCCATCACTATATGTCCCTGTCTTTATTGTGCCCCCATCTCTACGTGTCACCCTCATTGTGCCCCCATCACTATATGTCCCTGTCTATTGTGCCCCCATCTCAACATGTCACCCTCATTGTGCCCCCATCACTATATGTCCCTGTCTTTATTGTGCCCCCATCTCTACGTGTCACCCTCATTGTGCCCCCATCACTATATGTCCCTGTCTTTATTGTGCCCCCATCTCTATGTGTCACCCTCATTGTGCCCCCATCACTATATGTCCCTGTCTATTGTGCCCCCATCTCAACATGTGACCCTCATTGTGCCCCCATCACTATATGTCCCTGTCTTTATTGTGCCCCCATCTCTATGTGTCACCCTCATTGTGCCCCCATCACTATATGTCCCTGTCTTTTTTGTGCCCCCATCTCAACATGTGACCCTCATTGTGCCCCCATCACTATATGTCCCTGTCTATTGTGCCCCCGTCTCTACATGTCACCCTCATTGTGCCCCCATCACTATATGTCCCTGTCTCTATTGTGCCCCCATCTCAACATGTGACCCTCATTGTGCCCCCATCACTATATGTCCCTGTCACTATGTGTCCCCTGGGACTGGGATAGGGTTAGAAATAGGGTTATGGGTTAAGGTTAGTCTTTGCGTTTGGGTTAGGTTAGGGAAAGGGTTAGTGTTAAAAAACAACAACAAAGAGACAGAGATATTAGGTTAGGTTAGGTACATTATAGTCACAGAGGTGTCTGTGAAATTCGGGTTGCTCCCACCTGGATAGCGCGTCACAGCCAGAGGTGCGCCACCCAATTTTTTATATATATTTTTTTGTGCATGCGATTTTTGTGTGACTTAATGAGAAAGGAAGGGAGGGGGGGTAAATTTGGACCAAATGACAACTTTTTCGTTGCCACTGGGTTTAACATGTGCTAAGTGCATTGGCACACAGGACCTCGGTTTATCGTCTCATCCGAAAGACTCCACGTTCAGACTGCAAGGCCTAGTGCAAAGTGAGAGGAAAAATCCCCTGTACCCAGGTTCAAACTCAGGTTTACTTGACACGAAGCGAGCGCGCTACCACTGTGCCACTCTACACTATGCGACGGAGACACATAGAACTGAGACACACAGACATAGGGACACATAGCTACGGGGACGTATGGGGATGGGGACACATAGGAAAAATCGGTGACATATAGAGACGGGGGTGGTGGTACATCGCTATATTACCTTCACCGAATTTATGAGAAGAAGAGAATTTGAAAGAGAACAAGGGCATCGCCGGGCGGCAGCAACGCATTGTAAGTGCATCGCCGAGCGGCAGCAAGGCATTGTGACAATGCAAACCCAGCCAGAGTTATGTCCTCTCCCCCACCCCCGAATAAACACACCACTTTCCACCCTTACAGAACGCATAAAATACATAGCCCAAAATTTGAAGCGATTCTGTTCAGTAGTTCACGAGATACAGCTGAACTTTTATACAAACTTCCTTGCACCGAGTGATGTCCTCTCCCCCCCCACCCCCCAATAAACACACCACTTTCCACCCTTACAGAACGCATAAAATACATAGCCCAAAATTTGAAATGATTCTGTTCAGTAGTTCATGAGATACAGCTGAACTTTTATACAAACTTCCTTGCACCATGGTACACCACCACACAAAATGTGAAGCGATTCTGTTCACTAGTTCATGAAATAAAGCTGGAGGGAAATTACATAGCCCAAAGAAGGACATTTCGGTTTTTATGGTCAATCTTCAAGGTCAAGGTCAGCACAGTGTTCAAGCTGTCTACCTCTCTGCCAATTTTAATCAAAGTTCAGACAGTAGTTTTTAAGTTAATCGATACACAGACAGACAGACACACACACACACACACACACAAACCAATCGCAAAACCCCGGCCTCTGGCCGGGTAATAAGTTCGGCTGTGGTTTAGTTATTGCTAGCAGCAAAAAACAGATATTGTTGTGTATTCTACCTTCAGTTATTTTAGCTGCTTGTAACAATCGTTGCAATGTAAGGTTTAATGACGTTTCTTTTTGTGTGTATTTTTGGTAAATTGATACGAGATGTTAAAAAAGACCTCCTTTGGGATGATTTGTTAAGGTCTTATAAGGGAGGTTCCGCTGTATAAGGAAAAAGAAACAAAACGAACAATGCAATATTGATATTACACAGTACTGGGTACAGCTAAGCTAGTGCCATCTGCTGTATTTAGAAACTGACAAGTTACCATGTTCAACAATTAACTGATTAGAGGAGCATATATTGAACAAGCGCGAAATCGCAATAGTTTGTGGCACGCGGTCTATTTTTACCACTCCAATCATGAGTTACCTCCCCTGGCTTTTCAATAATTTTAATCTAAACCAGAATGTTATCTCTGCACCATTTCGTAACTTTTTATATCTTTTGGAAAACATTTAAAACTATGTATCCTACTTATACTCATCAAAAGAAGCACCGCATACTCGTCGTGTCTGTTGTAGTGTCTGTATTACGTATGTTTATTATTTTGTACGCTTTTAAAATACATCATTTTAAAGAGCGGCCAGAAGTGTAGCCTCGATTTGAAGTGCGACAATTTTGTCAAAATGTGCGACAATTTTGGACCGACAGACCGACCGACAGACCGACCGACCGACAAAGTGAGTTATAGGTTTGTGGCTTGAGCCACAAACAATAAGTCCACGTACACTATAAAACAACAACTCAGTTCTATGTGACAAAACGAAGTAATTGAAGCCAGTAGAGTGATCTCCCATGGGGTGACCAGAAGCGCTCATTAATATCCTAGACCAGTAGATGGCAAAAGAGGATTTTATTTACGGAGAAATGCGTGTCTCGATCACATTGTCTGGAGTATCAAGGGGATTACAGACCCACCACGTCACGTGTCAAAATCACGGTTTTCACGTGTTTTCCCTCTTAGGGGAAGACGGGGTAAAAAGCGCATGGGCGGGTAAAAAGCCCACCCCAATTATCTCATGAAATAAAGAGAATTTCAGTCAAATTTGCCCATGAGACAAATGCTAGACATTAACGCTCGTCTCATGGGCAAAATGAGACTGAAATTTGCTTCATTTCATGAGATAATTGGGGTGGGCTTCTTACCCGCCCATGCGCTTTTTACTCCGTCTTCCCCTATAGCTGGTAAGAAATCTTAGGAAATCTTCCTAGCATAAGAGGGAATGTCACACGTGACGTGGGGGGTCTGTAAGGGTCATAGCACATTTTGTATCAATTACTTCGCTTGCAAAGGGTTGACTGTTAAATCAAGGAAGCTCGTAATTGGACAAAACCCTTGTCAGTATCACCCGTAAGGCATCATTTTAGCTTTACACGTTTGAGTAAGATAGACCTAACGTAGTGGAGATCTGATAAGTCAAAAATGAAGGGACTGACATTTTATTTTGAGATATTTATTTGGAATATTGTGAGATAAAATGACTTTTGTTGGGCATAAAATTTATTCCCTCAAAACCACTCTCTTCAAATCGTAGCCTGCTCTGTTGTTTTGGAAAGTAATTTTTGTCCCTTCTCTGTGCGTGTGTTTGTGTGCAGTGTGTGATTTGTGCGGGCGTGTGTGTGGTGTGGTGTGGTGTGTGTGTGTGTGTTTTGTTTGTGTGTGCGCGTTTGTGTGCGCGCGCGCATGTGTGTGTGTATGCGAGGAAATGTTTGACATTCTCATATTTTCTACTGCTTGTTGTTGTTGTTGTTGTTGTTGTTGTTGTTGTTGTTGTTGTTGTTGTTGTTGTTGTTGTTGTTGTTGTTGTTGTTGTTGTTGTTGTTGTTGTTTGTCTTTGTTTTGTGGGGGGGTTATTCATTTATTTGTTTATTATTCATTGTAAGCGCTTAGGGCTTGTTTAAGATCAAGCGAATATAAATGCTCATTATTAATATTATTATTATTATTATTAAACTGGGATCCAAAAAATATTTTGAGTTATCCAGTCCTTTTCGTTTTTCCTGTCAATTATGAGCGAGTTATGCGATTTTGATTTAGGTGGATGCCACTGTATCTAATTTCTATTCCATTAAAACTAGTGTTGATTGACTGAAAACAAAGTTATTTTTTATTTTGACGAGTTTCACCTTTTCCATTTTACAATAGAGGGCTTAGGGTAGGCAGAAAACCGTACAATGCACGTGTGGTAAGTATGGTCAGCATGCAGGAAATGGTGTGGCATTCTCAAAATGGATTTGTTCTCAACATGTCTGCGCATGCGCGAAGAGTAAGGGTTAGGAATAGGGTTAGGGATAGGTTTAGGGTCAATTTAGTGTCGACTACACAAAAGATAAAATCTGATGGTACGTTATGATCGATTTTGCACATGCGCAGACATGTTGAGAACAAATCCATTTTGAGAATGCCACAATGGTCGTCTCCAGTTTGATAGGACAGGTTTACGCAACACACCAGCATCTTTTGACTCCTGCTAGTAAGTGAAGCAAGTTTGTAAGTGGAAACCAGCGGGTGTTGCATCAGGTCCTTCACCCACCGCTTTCCCCCCACCAACAATTCAAGGTCAAAGGTCAACGTCAAAATCAACAAGGCTACTTGATTGAGTCCACTTGATTGGAGTCCAATTAGGCTTTAGCCTTTATACTACTTCTTGCCGACACAAAATGGCTCTAATTTTAGGCCCGAACTGCCGAGGCCCCCTGGTGATGAGTCAGGTGCAGATACTTTTTTTGTATGGCAATGTCAACCGAGGCGGCCGCTTCACCTTTTTGCAAATAACTCCTGCACATTCTTTTAGAGGGTCCTTGAGAATTTTAGTGCTTCATAGACCCCCAAATGGGGGTCCCTTGGAGCCTTATATTAAAAAAAAGTATGGTACTTTTTGAAAACATAGGTGACCATTGACTTTTGTTGACTGGTTTATAAATACACGTATAGCCTACCAACTACTGACCATGGTCCAATCTAAGCTGGCTAATTTTAGCCAGCTCCCATCCGTCAGTGCTTGGCAGCTGGCGTGTTGCTGAAGCTTTACGGTACTGATATCAGCCAGCCCAGCTCTCATCTGATAAAAATGGGTTTAAATAGTAGAGTACCAAAAATACCGTGGGCACGTGCAGTCCTACGTGATGGCTCCAGAACATTGACGTACTATTTTTAGCTTTATGCCCCAGAATCCCTCTATTCTGATGATTTTCTGTTTTGGGGCTGACTTTTTTGTTTAACAGCTTCTCTGTCTGTCTGTTTGTCTGGGTTTTTTTCTCTTCTGTCTGTCGGTGTGTATCTTTTTGTGTGGCTCTGTTTGTGAGCCTGTCCTAGTGTCGAAGAATGTTTTTTTTCTGTTCGTCTGCCTACAGGTGTCAGTTTCTTCCTCTCCACCCTCCGCTCCCTTTTGTGTGTGTGTGTGTGTGTGCGTGTGCGCACATGCGCACGCATGTGTGTGCGTGTGGATGCACGTCATGCGCGCGCCTCTGTGTGTGTGCGTGCGTGTGTGTGTTATGCACAATAACACACATGCATACCCCCCCCCCCCCCCCCACACACACACACTCACACACACACACACACACACACACACACACACACACACACACACACACACACACACACACACACACACACACGGTTCGCAGTTCTCCCTATGAAATACAGTGGAGAACTGATAACTCAAAAACGGATTTTATAACTCGAAAACACTGGATAACTCACAATAAGTTTTGGGTCCCAGTATAATAATCTCTGTTGAAAAGTCTGTAACTCAAAATATTGGCTATCTCAAAATAAAATATCAGTCCCTTCAATTGTGACTTAAGCGATTTTTACTGTACTATTGCTGTTTTTTCTCTCTCCAGACACTGTGGGCTCTCCTGATGCCGCTATGGAGGTGAACACCTACTCCCAGATGGGCATGAAAGGTGAGGGTGTGTGTTGTCTTGTTAGTCCCCGAGCCGAAGGTTCGGAGAACTATTGTTTTTGTCTGATCCGTCTGTCCGGTGTCCGTCCGTCGTGCCTCCGTCCGGCTATTCGTCGGTTTTTCTCAAAAACTATTCAGTCTATCATCATCAAATTTGGTGTACTAGTTCGCCAAGATGCAAGCTATCCACTGATGTATTTAGTTTTACATTAAGGTCAAGGTCGCGCCAGTTACGGGGTTCAAACCCCGAAACACATAATCGCTAATATCTCGCAAAGTTTTGCATGTATTTCAATGCAGGTTTTTTCCCACAACATTTCTTGATGAATGGTCTATAACACAGGTGTCATGAATTTTTCTGTGCGCGCGTGTGCGCATGATCGCGCGCGCTCAAATCACGGGTCCGAACCCCAAGGCTATATATAAAAAAACTATTCAGTTACGTGCTGTTTTGATGCGTTTTTATGTAGTTACGTGCTGTTTTTATGCGTTTTTATGTATGTGCACAGCCGACACATTCCGATTTCCGAGTTGCTCGGTGATGCTGCGAGGGGACTTTGCTACTGCTCGGCGTTGCACTTGTGTTGTGTTGTATTGCATTGTATTGTATAGTGTTGTATTGTATGGTAGTGCATGGTAGTGTATTGCGTTGTATTGCATTGTTTAAAGACCCCCCACGTCACGTGTCACATTCCCTCTTATGCTAGAAAGATTTCTTAAGATTCCTTACCAGCCATAAGAGGGAAAACACGTGAAAAACCATGATTTTGACACGTGACGTGGTGGGCCTTTAAGGGTGTCCCCAAACTCACACAACAAGGGGAAATTCTGAAATTTGCTGTTTCACATAAAAATGTCTTTGTCCCCTGATGAACTATGTGACTCCCCATTTCTGGAAAGCATGGGCAATAGCATGAAGCTTCAGTGGAACCTCCCTTATAAGACCTCCCATTATAAGACTCCCTCCCACATAAGACCTGCTTCTCTGAGACATTGCCCTTCTTTGTAAGTATTAAAATTACCTCCCTTATAAGACCTCCCATTATAAGACTCCCTCCCACATAAGACCTGCTTCTCTGAGACATTGCCCTTCTTTGTAAATACAGTGGAACCTCCCTTATAAGACCTCCCATTATAAGACTCCCTCCCACATAAGACCTGCTTCTCTGAGACATTGCCCTTCTTTGTAAGTATTAAAATTACTTCCCTTATAAGACCTCCCATTATAAGACTCCCTCCCACATAAGACCTGCTTCTCTGAGACATTGCCCTTCTTTGTAAGTATTAAAATTACCTCCCTTATAAGACCTCCCATTATAAGACTCCCTCCCACATAAGACCTGCTTCTCTGAGACATTGCCCTTCTTTGTAAGTATTAAAATTACCTCCCTTATAAGACCTCCCATTATAAGACTCCCTCCCACATAAGACCTGCTTCTCTGAGACATTGCCCTTCTTTGTAAGTATTAAAATTACCTCCCTTATAAGACCTCCCATTATAAGACTCCCTCCCACATAAGACCTGCTTCTCTGAGACATTACCCTTCTTTGTAAGTATTAAAATTACCTCCCTTATAAGACCTCCCATTATAAGACTCCCTCCCACATAAGACCTGCTTCTCTGAGACATTGCCCTTCTTTTTAAGCATTACAATTACCTCCCTTATAAGACCTCATTTTGGATGATGTTTGAAGGTCTTATAAGAGAGGTTCCACTGTATTAGTAATAGACAATTTTCGGGAAAAAAATTAGGGGAGAGCACTTCGTGAAAATTAGAGTTGATTACCTCAACTTACTCTGTCAAAACCATAGCAACCATGGCGGCATGGCGTCGAAGCTTGAAACCGCATGATGCGAGTCAGCGACTTGCAAACATTTTTTTAGAAAAATGAGGGGCGGCCAGTATCCACAAACAGATAATTTGCAAAATGTGACGTAAAAATATAAATTACATCAATTTTAGAATGACGCACTGTGTTCTAAGTGATATAAGTCTGCTCAAACACACGAGGTGAGAGCTGGGGATCTACCTGATGGTAGAGTAATTTCCCCTGTTTGACCGATTGAATTAGGCGAGATCACTCCCACACACCATGAAATTACTCCCCTTAATTATTTCCGGAGAATTCCTATTGTCAAATTTGCTTCTCCTTTATGGGAGCTGCAGTGGAACCTCCCTTATAAGACCTCCCATTATAAGACTCCCTCCCACATAAGACCTACTTCTCTGAGACATTGCCCTTCTTTGTAAGTACAGTGGAACCTCCCTTAGAAGACCTCCCATTATAAGACTCCCTCCCACATAAGACCTACTTCTCTGAGACATTGCCCTTCTTTGTAAGTACAGTGGAACCTCCCTTATAAGACCTCCCATTATAAGACTCCCTCCCACATAAGACCTACTTCTCTGAGACATTGCCCTTCTTTGTAAGTACAGTGGAACCTCCCTTAGAAGACCTCCCATTATAAGACTCCCTCCCACATAAGACCTACTTCTCTGAGACATTGCCCTTCTTTGTAAGTACAGTGGAACCTCCCTTATAAGACCCCATTATAAGACTCCCTCCCACATAAGACCTACTTCTCTGAGACATTGCCCTTTGTAAGTACAGTGGAACCTCCCTTAAGACCCCATTATAAGACTCCCTCCCACATAAGACCTACTTCTCTGAGACATTGCCCTTCTTTGTAAGTACAGTGGAACCTCCCTTATAAGACCTCCCATTATAGGACACCCTCCCACATAAGACCTACTTCTCTGAGACATTGCCCTTCTTTGTAAGTACAGTGGAACCTCCCTTATAAGACCTCCCATTATAAGACTCCCTCCCACATAAGACCTACTTCTCTGAGACATTGCCCTTCTTTGTAAGTACAGTGGAACCTCCCTTATAAGACCTCCCATTATAAGACTCCCTCCCACATAAGACCTACTTCTCTGAGACATTGCCCTTCTTTGTAAGTACAGTGGAACCTCCCTTATAAGACGTCCCATTATAAGACTCCCTCCCACATAAGACCTACTTCTCTGAGACATTGCCCTTCTTTGTAAGTACAGTGGAACCTCCCTTATAAGACCCCATTATAAGACTCCCTCCCACATAAGACCTACTTCTCTGAGACATTGCCCTTCTTAGTAAGTACAGTGGAACCTCCCTTATAAGACCCCCCATTATAAGACTCCCTCCCACATAAGACCTACTTCTCTGAGACATTGCCCTTCTTTGTAAGTACAGTGGAACCTCCCTTATAAGACCTCCCATTATAAGACTCCCTCCCACATAAGACCTACTTCTCTGAGACATTGCCCTTCTTTGTAAGTACAGTGGAACCTCCCTTACAAGACCTCCCATTATAAGACTCCCTCCCACATAAGACCTACTTCTCTGAGACATTGCCCTTCTTTGTAAGTACAGTGGAACCTCCCTTATAAGACCTCCCATTATAAGACTCCCTCCCACATAAGACCTACTTCTCTGAGACATTGCCCTTCTTTGTAAGTACAGTGGAACCTCCCTTATAAGACCTCCCATTATAAGACTCCCTCCCACATAAGACCTACTTCTCTGAGACATTGCCCTTCTTAGTAAGTACAGTGGAACCTCCCTTATAAGACCCCATTATAAGACTCCCTCCCACATAAGACCTACTTCTCTGAGACATTGCCCTTCTTTGTAAGTACAGTGGAACCTCCCTTATAAGACCTCCCATTATAAGACTCCCTCCCACATAAGACCTACTTCTCTGAGACATTGCCCTTCTTTGTAAATATTAAAATTGCCTCTCTTATAAGACCCCTCCCTTATAAGACCTCATTTTGGATGATTTTTGAAGGTCTTAGAAGGGAGATTCCACTGTACTTTGAAACACGTTGGGATACCGGGGGGGTCTTCCGTAGAAATAGTTCCCTCACCTTCTGAAAGGTCTGTGCTTGTAACTTCCTCTAATCTGTCACTCTCTTTGACTCCGCCTTTTCCCTTGCTTTGTGTCATCTACTATCTTTCTGACTTTTGGCCCATTCTCCTGTCTTTTTTTCCTAATTTTTTTTTCCATTATAGTTTTCTCTTTTGAGCTCCTCCGAAGTCGGAATGTGTCGGCTGAATGCAGCGAGGAGACCAGTGAAAGCTGGAAAAGTGACACATACGTATCCATTATGGCCTTATGTCCGAGGAACGCAGAAGAAGAAGAAGAAGAAACACTTTGAAATGATACTGTGATTCGTACCTTCTTCTCCTTCTTCTTTGTCGATCACTCCGACAGTTTTCTGTCACATTATGAGGGCAGATGCGTCATGCTGCTGTTATAGCCCCCTTACTAAGTAATTTGCCCGGCATGTCCGTCTTCGGCGGGATACATTCTTTGTTAAGAGTGTCTTGAAAAAAAGGCTGGAGAATGGGGCAGTAATGTTGGTTCAAGATAGTAGATGGCAGTAAGCGAAGGGAAAAGGCAGAGTCAAAGACAGTGATGGGTTAGAGGAAGTGACAAGCACAGAACCTCCAGAAGGTGGGGGAACTTGCACCCTTTGATTAGTTTCTTTTGCTTCTCTTTGTTTGATGCATGAATTTTGGGGACACACCTTATTGTATTGAATTGAGAGTGGCTTTGTCTAGAAATGCACTGGCCTCACCTGTCCTTGGTGGGGACTGTTGGATGCGTGCTGGTTTCCGAGTGGGGTGTCTTTTGCCGCTGGGCTCTGCAGTCATGAAAAACGGGCTGGTACACCCATGGGGACATTTCACAAGGACTGCTCTGCACTGTATCTGATGGTCACCAAGCCAGGAGTAGCTGTGTGCCCTTGTACACTTAAATGGTGGTGTTTTTTTTAAAAGGAGATCAGAGTTATATTTCATCCTATGTTGGCCACAGCGTGAGGAACAAAAACGCAAAGCGTAGTCATCCCATCCACGTAGTGGCCCGTAGGAATGCAAAGGGAACGAGATATGGCTAAAAATAGATTTTCGGTTTTCAAGGTCGTACGTCAAGGTCAAGGTCACGACGGAAAAATGGTTTGCGCGGATCTCTTCCTATTAAGGTGGCACACCTTCACACAAAATTTGATGCGGGACAGAGAAAAACAAAACAAAAAACCAGCCCATTGCAAAGTCCGATCACCTAAGGTGACGGACAATGAGCACCTATTTTGTAATGCACGTTTGTTTTGGTCACGCAATGCCCCTGTATGTCCCGTGTGTGCCTGCTCCTAAATAACACACCACAGACTTCCAGGGCTGGAGCAGGGCTGCTCTCGTGTTGATAGGGCAGGCGTGGCTGGTGCATCTCTGGGTCCCATCAGCACCTCCGGGTGTTTGTTTTTCATGTCATTACCTTTTATACTAGTCTTTAGTCACTTGAGTGTTGTCTCCGTGAAATTATTATATAGGCTGGCGAGCATGTCTCTTGCTAGTGCAGTGCAACCCATTTTGGGGGGGAAATACGTTGCATGCGAGTGTGTGTGTGCGTTTGTTTGTTTGTTTGTTTGTTTGTGTGCGTGTTTGCGCGTGCGTGCATGCATCCATCCATCCATCCCACAAGCAACTCGGTGTGAGGACATGACGTGAGTGATCTGATGCATGGAATGCCCCAATTAGCCTCATGTTCTATTACTGTAACCCCCCCCCCCCCCCCCCCCACACACACACTCAATCCACTCCTCTCTATCTTGTTTTCCAAATAAAATAATTCACCCCACTTAACCCTTACCTATCTATGTAATCCAACCTCACCCTTCTCTCTTTCCATGCTTCCATTACCTTATCACACACACACACACACACACGCCCTCATCCTCATTCCCATCCCACCCCCACTTCTCTCCCTGTCCCCCCCCCCCCCCTCACCCCCCCCCCCTCTCCTGGGCCTGTATTCACATTGAGATACAGTAGTATGAGACTTATCATCCTGATAGCTTAGAAGTCCTTAACTAAAGTTAGTAGGATTGAATAGGACTTCAGAAGGACTTCTAAGATAATCACGATGATAAGTCTCATACTACTGTATCTCAATGTGAGCACAGACCTTGCGCTCCAGTTACCCCCCCCCCCTTCCCCCCTCCCCCCCAACCCCTCCCCCCATTCCAGCTAGCTACAGTGGAACCTCCCTTATAAGACCTTCAAAAATCATCCAAAATGAGGTCTTATAAGGGAGGGGTCTTATAAGGGAGGTAATTTTAATACTTACAAAGAAGGGCAATGTCTCAGAGAAGTAGGTCTTATGTGGGAGGGAGTCTTATAATGGGGGGTCTTATAAGGGAGGTTCCACTGTACCAACTACCAATTTCAAGTCTTCACATTAACTGCGCATCACCACTATAATATACAGTGGAACCTCCCTTATAAGACTCTCCATTATAAGACTCCCTCCCACATAAGACCTACTTCTCTGAGACATTGCCCTTCTTTGTAAGTGCTAAACTTATCTCCCTTATAAGACCCCTCCCTTTCACGACCTCATTTTGGATGGTTTTTGAAGGTCTTATAAAGGGAGGTCCCACTGTATCACTGATGTACTGTCCATGATATAATTATGCTCTATACTCCCCATCTTCTTCATTACCCCTACTACTACTACTACTACTTCTCTGTGGTTTAAAAAAAAAAATCCTGCCACCCCCTCCCTTCCCTAAGTTACCACTCTCTACGTCATTAATCACGTCAGAGTGCAGGGCGGGGGTTGGTGGCTATGACGTCAATGGGGACTTTGTGGGGGCCACCAGCCGACAATAAACATTGCTACTTAAAAAAACAAAAAACAAAACCCATCAAAAAAAAATTGGGGAAAAAAAGAAAGTTGAAAAATGTTGTGGGTGCGCACATACGCATCCATATGGTTTCGGTTTTTTGGGTTGGGGGTGGGGTGTGGATGTGGAGGTATAAAGGTATATAAAACGAGAAGGGAGAGAGGGAGAGGGACAAAAAAACAAAAACAAACAAACATCTGTATCGTTAAAAATTCGGGACTTTCCTGGAGTTGCACTGCCTCCGGGCATTGCCTCCAGCATCGTTCCCACCATCTTTATATCTACTAATGTCCCATATGTGTCTGTTTCAGACCGGAGGACGTTAAACGGATTTTCATTCCGAGAGAGGGAGAGCTAAGAGGTTTATCAGATCTTGATTAATCTGAATCATTTCCTGGACTATTGCAGTACCTCCAGGATCGTCCCACTATCTTTATTATAGTTTATAATCATAATGTCCCACATGTACCTGTTCCAGGTCGGAGGACGTTTGTGTTTGCAAAATTTGGGTAAAGGTCAAGATGTGCCACCCCCCCCTGCATTTCTCGGTTAATTCCATTTTCCCATTTTTGCCTTTTTTTAAAGCCATTTTCTTAACCTTTTTGGAATACTAACCCTATCCCTAACCCTAGCCATTATCTAATAGGACCCCCTCCCCCCCCCCCCCCCCCACCCATGTATTTTATGAACCGTTTTCCCCGTCTTATAGGGGGGGGGGGGGGGGGGGGGGGGGGGGGGGGGGGGGGGGGGGGGGGGGGGGGGGGGGGGGGGTTTAGGGTTAGGGGTAGGGTTAAGGATAGGGTTAGTATTCCAAAAAGGTTATTAGCTAAAAAGGTTCATAAAATACAGCTTTATGTTTGGTATTGCAATTAACCGAGAAATGCAGGGGGGGGGGGGGTGGCACATCTTTACTTTATAAGACCCCCCATTATAAGACTCCCTCCCACATAAGACCTACTTCTCTGAGACATTGCCCTTCTTTGTAAGTATTAAAATTACCTCCCTTAATAAGATCCCTCCCTTATAAGACCTAATTTTGGATGATTTTTGAAGGTCTTTATAAGGGAGGTTCCACTGTACTATATCTAAGCTTGATTGAGAAGGTGAATGTGGTCTGTGTTTCTTCTTAGAATTTTCATATTGTAGCTATTTTACTCTTGTATAATGTGTGTGCGTGCGTCGTGTGTGTGTGTGTGCGTGCGTTGCGTGCGTGTGTGTGTGTGTGTGCGTGCGTGCGTGCGTGCGTGTGTGGAAGAAAGAGAACCTTGCGTGCAATCATCGTGTTTATTTTACTTTCCAATGATTCATTATGTGTTTGCCTTTAATGTTCTTGTTATCAATGTAAAGCGCACTGAGCTCATGGCAGACAGAGAGAAGTGAGAAAGAGCCCCTTATAAGGCCTATTATAAGACTCACCTCCCATATAAAGACAATACTTCAATGGAATCCGAAAGGATTTATAAGACTTTTGTCTTTCTAGAGGTTTCACTAATTTCTTTGTAAGTATTAAAATCCGGGGGGACTTACCTCCCTTAGTGAAGGGTGGCTGGGCTTGCTCGTCCCCCCAGTCCCGGTTATCAGGCTTGGTCTCCTCACGGAGACCTTGGTCATTGTTGGATGATCTTTGAAGGTCTTATAAGGATGTAGAAGGCTTCCACTAGTGAATCCCAACCGGCTAGGCTTCCCTTGTACAATTATTATTATTATTTAGTTTATTATTATGCAAGATTATTATTGATCTAGATAAAAAATAAAGAAAGCGGGTTGCGCGGGGACACTTACGTCACAATTATTATTATTATTATTATGATTATATTATTATTAAACAGACTTTCACCGAGACTTAGAGGAGGGTTGTGATGAGAGGGCTGACTGACTTATCTGGAACTTAATTAATTAACCCCTTGACTGCCACCAACGTATTACGTACTGACCTGATGACA
>CM065704.1:27875512-27880512 GCA_017654935.2 Phymorhynchus buccinoides
ATGATGATGATGGTGGTGGTGGTGATGATGATGATGATGATGATGGTGGTTGGTTTTATGTCCTATCAGCAAGTGGACACGTTGGCTAAAGGGCCTGCTACACACATGCGATTCGGATCTGAAAGCGATGCGATTTTGGTGATGCCAGTTATGATTCACGTATTACTATTAGGTCTACTTGAGTACAGTGAGCTAAAACGGCAGAATTATTTTTAGACGGAAGTATTTCACATGAATCGTGACTCGCCTGACCCAATCGCATCGCATCCCCATACGATTTTACGCGTGTGTGGCGCCGGCTTAAACACCAAGTCTTCTTGTGGTGAGGGTAAGGGGTGATAAGACGAGGGGAAGCTATTATAATTATGGAGATAGATAGTCTGGCCATAGGAGGTGGTTGTCCTGGGTAGTATCGACGGTTCACATGCAGGCGTTGGTCTGCGTTGGGTTCTGGGGAAGCTATGGACATAGTCTGGCCGTAGCAGGTGGTTGCTCTGGGTTGTATCACCGGTTAACATGCAGGTGTTGGGTTCTGGGGAAGCTATGGTGGTAGTCTGGCCGTAGCAGGTGGTTGCTCTGGGTAGTATCGACGGTTAACATGCAGGCGTTGGTCTGCGTTGGGTTCTGGGGAAGCTGTGGACATAGTTTTGCCATAGGAGGTGGTTGCTCTGGGTAGTATTAACGGTTAGCATGCAGGCGTGGGTCTGCTTTGGGTTCTAGGGAAGCTGTGGACATAGTCTGGCCATAGGAGGTGGGTGGTTGCTCTGGGTAGTATCAACGATTAGCATGCAGGCGTGGGTCTGCGTTGGGTTCTAGGGATGCTATGACATAGTCTGGCCATAGTAGGTGGTTTCTCTGGGTAGTATCAACGGTTCACATGCAGGCGTTGGTCTGCGTTGGGTTCTTGGGAAGCTATGGAGATAGTCTAGCCGTAGTAGGTGGTTGCTCTGGGTGGTATCAGCGATTAACATACAGGCGTTGGTCTGCGTTGGGTTTTGAGGAACCTATGGACGTAGTCTAGCCATAGCAGGTGGTTGCTCTGGGTGGTATCAACGGTTAGCATGCAGGCGTGGGTCTGCTTTGGGTTCTGGGGAAGCTATGGGCATAGTCTGGGCGTAGCAGGTGGTTGCTATGGGTAGTATGAACGGTTCACATGCAGGCGTGGGTCTGCGTTGGGTTCTGGGGAAGCTATGGAGATAGTCTGGCCATAGCAGGTGGTTGCTCTGGGTGGTATCAACGGTTCACATGCTGGCGTTGGTCTGCGTTGAGTTATGGGGAAGCTATAGCGGTAGCAGACCTGTTTACTCTACTCTTTTCGAGTAGTATTCTACTCAATTTGGATCTCTACTACTCTTCAACATTGAACTTAATGTTAGATTCTACTCATTTTCAGTAAATATTGTTTGATGGTTTAATGAATATAAAACTACACAGTTTGCACCAAAGCTACTCATTTCAGCTATCCAGACTACTCAAGACTTGTGTAGGGGGTAAACTGGTCTGCGATAGTCTCGCCATAGCAGGTGGTTGATCTGGGTAGTATCAACGGTTAACATGCAGACGTTGGTTGCGTTGGGTTCTGGTCCATCTAGTACTGTGTAAGGATGGATTCTTTGTTGGTAGTCGTGGAGTCCTGTTCATCTAGGTGAATCCCCCCCCCCCCCCTCCCCCAAGGCCCCCCAAAACGAAACAGTTGCCGCTTATGTGGCTTTCGGTTAGGGTGCGACCCCCGACGACACAGGCATCATTGTCAGTAGGACATGCGCACACGCACACACATGCGTTCACGTTTAAAATTTGACGAGTTGAAGGTGAAGCTGAAAGAAAATCCCAAGGAAAACGGAAAATTAAGGTGTTTTTTAAATTTTATTAGTTTTCTTTTAATATATATATTTTAAGGTAACTTGGAGGGGAGCTTTAGAAGGGTGGGGGTGGGGGTGTTGTTTTTAATCAGAAAAAAACCCCACACGATCATCTGCCGCGCCGTGGCTGTCACACCAGTCACTTAGAATGTGTCTGTTTTCGGCCCCTTTCAACCAGAAGGGAAAAATAGGATGGCAGGTCATACAAATATTTTCCCATTGATCGTGATTTTTACTCCCCGGGCTTCAGCGCAGCAAGAACTAACGTGGTTTTTTTCCGTTTGTCTGTCTGTCCATGCGTGCGTGCGTCCGTCCAATGTTTATATAGGACCGCTGCAAGTTACAAGAAAATAAAAAAACTTTGTGGTGTGTGTGTGCGTGCGTGTGCGCGCGCGCGCGCGTGTGTGTGTGCGTACAAAAAAAGAAAAACAGTTTGTGTTGTGTGTGCGTGCGTGCGTGCGCATGGGTTCGTGCGTGGGTGCATGTAATAATGTGTGTGTGTGTGTGTGTGTGTGTGTGTGTGTGTGTGCGCGCGTGTGCGTGTGCATGCGTGTGTGTGTGGGCATGCGTGTGTGCGTGTGTGCGCGTGCATGTTTATGTGTGAGGGGGGGGGGTGACTGGGTGGGTGGTGATGACGCAGGTCGTGGTAATGAATTTTTTTTTTTATTGTCACAAAGGTAATTGGACGGGGTGGGGGTGAGGAGGTGGGTGGAAAATTAGGGCATGAAGATGGGGAGGGGGGGGGGGGAGGCGAGGCTGTTACAAAGTGTTGCCTTGCCATTTGACACTTTTGAAACCTCTCTCTCTCTCTCTCTCTCTCTCTCTCTCTCTCTCTCTCTCTCTCTCTCTCTCTCTCTCTCTCTCTCTCTCTCCCTCCCTATCTCTCTCTTTCTCTCTCTTATTAAGGCATCACACTCTGTGACACACACACACATACACCCCCCCCCCCCCCCAACAAAACAAAACAAAACAAAACCACACACACATTGACACACACACAAACAAAAACACACACAAAGACACATACACACACTCTCTCTCTCCTCCCCCCTCTCTCTCTCTCTGTTTCTCTCTCTCACACACAGAAACCACTCTGTCTCTCTTTTATAAGGGCATCACACACACACAGTCTCTCTCTCTCTCTCTCTCTCTCTCTCTCTCTCTCTCTCTCTCACTCACTCGCTGTCTCTCGCTCTCTCTCTCTCTCTCTCTCTCTCTCTCTCTCTCTCTCTCTCTCTCTCTCTCTCTCTCTACTCTCTCACTCACTCTCTCTCTCTCTCTCTCTCTCTCTCTCTCTCTCTCTCTCTCCCCCTCCCTCCCTCTCTCCCACCAGTGTGTGTGTGTATGTGTGTGTGCGTGCGCGCGCGCGTGCGTGCGCGCGCGTGCGTGCGTGCGTGCGTGCGTGCGTGCGTGCGTGCGTGCGTGTGCGTGTGTGTTGTGTGACAAAACTATAAACAGTGTGCGTGCGGCGTGTGACTGATTGATAGACTGACTTGGCGACAACAGTCACCAGTCCCCAGGCATACACATACAGCCGATCCAAATCGAGCAAGCCTCAAGCTCTCGCTCTCTCGGGGAGATAAAGCCAAAGAGCTCTATATCTATTGCGGGCCGCATTCTATTTTTGCCTCACACGTCGCCGCCACTATTATACAGTCAGCACGCAAAAAACAACACTCACTGCGTTAGTTTTTGCCTCGTTCTCTTTTTGGGCTGGTGGTAGTAGTGGTGCTAAGCTTTTTTTGTTGTTGTTGTCGAGTAATGATACTACTACTACTACTTACAACACAGAACCTGTGAAGATCTTCTGCTGTTTTTGGTAAGCTCTTCCCCCCCAAAAAAAAAGTTTCTTTACATCGTGATCTTCGTTACTTTGTCTTCGTTTACAAAGTCAGCTGACTTACTTGTGGGGAGAGAAAAACACACAAAACAAACCCAAAACTAAAACTTGGTCACTTTGGTGTAGTTTGTGTTTAGGTGTAGCCTTCGAATTGTGACAGATTGGAAAAAAAATTGTTGAGAAAAAAAATAATTGTGGGGAGAGAAAAACTAAAGAAAACCCACCAAAAAACAAACCAAAAACAAAAAATTGGTCACTTTGGTGTAGTTTGTGTTTAGGTGTAGCCTTCGAATTGTGAAAGATTGGAAACAAAATTGTTGAGGAAAAAACCCATTGTGGGGAGAGAAAAACTAAAGAAAACCCACCAAAAACACAAACAAAACAAAACTTGGTCACTTTGGTGTATTTTCTGTTTAGGTGTAGCCTTCAAATTGTGAAAGATTGGAAAAAAACATTGAGGAGAAAAAAAACTTCCAAGAAAAAGTCCATTTTGTGTTCATGTTTAGTCTTGGAGTTGTCAACTAAAGAAAAAGCATTGTTGACGGACAGAATTATAGCTTGGAAAAAAACCGCGATAAAAGGAGTCTAAGGCCACTTTGGCGTGTTTTGTGTTTAGGTCTTCAATTCCTCAACGAGAGATAAAGCATTCCTTTATAGGAAGGAAGGAAGGAAGAAAAGAAAAAAAAAGAAAGAAAGAAAGAAAGAAAAAGAAACCCAACATCAACAACAAAAAGAGTTTTGGGCACTTTGGTGTACTTTGGTATCGGGATTTCGTCAACGATTTTGTGTTCTGTTGCTAAGAAAGACGAAGTGCGTTATAATATTAATGACAATAAACCTGTCTATTACTCTAGTACTAGTAATGATCTGGAAGTTGAAACAACAAAAACACCAGGCTTGACGTCAGTCGATACTAATGCCATTAATTGGGGCTTCGTGGTGGTGATCTGTCGGAGTATTTTTGTTTTTTGTCTTGTTTTTCTCTCGTTTTTGGGGGGACTGCTGGCAGACTAGTAGTAGTAGTAGTTGCTTGTCAGGTTGTGTATTGATTCGGACTGGTCCTGATCATCAGTCGTTTCGGTTATCGACTACTAGGATGTGAGCCAACATTTTCATCGGAATTAAAAAGAAGTGAACAACAACTAAAAAAACAAAAAACAATTCTCCATTAGAATGAGTTTTGTTCAAGGATACACTGCTTCACCCGTGTCTTCTCTCAGTAACTGTTGTTCTTGTGTGAAATAAATTACCACGTGAAGTGTGAGATAGATGGTGTTTTGGTGGTGATAGAGCGTAGT
>CM065704.1:27885512-27900512 GCA_017654935.2 Phymorhynchus buccinoides
TTCTCCACGAAAAACCAAAAAAGAACTCGCCCCTAACCTTGGACTCTCGGAGACTGTAATTATTTTATTTTGTTGCTCTCTTTGTTTTTAACCCTTTCACCGCCAGCCATATTTCAGCCAAAAATGTCCATTAAGTTTACCTGGGTAGAGAACAAAATCCATCTGCAGTATTGGGGATTCTTCTGTGACATAATATAAAATAAGGTCTATCCTTACTTCTCAAATCTAAAACAATAGGGTCTTTGGATAATAGACCCCAATTTGATGCCTTTTAGTGACATAGGGGTTAAACCACTGTGGTGCTAAAATGCGACTTTGGCGGTGAAAGGGTTAAGCAACAGGATTACTGGGACGCATTGACACAGATCGTACGTTATTACTATTATGTTTTCCGACGTGAAACAAAGGGCAGAGAAAAAAAGGGAAAAACAAACAGGAAACAAAAGGTCTCGAAGAAGAAGAAAGCGAAGTAAGATTGCTGCTGATGTCCAGACAATAAAAACAACATTTTCTTGGGAGAGTGGGGGTTGGGGTGGAGGTGAGGGAGGGGGGGGGGGGGGGACAATGAAGCCCCTTAAATGAATACAAAGTTTGTTTGTTTTGGATTAGGAAAAGGTCAGCTTCACTCTTTTTTTGCTGGAGTGATACAAAAATATGACTCTCAAAAACCCAACACTCGCGCATAGTCGTAGGCACGCGCGCACACACAGAGAGAGAGAGAGAGGGGGGGGGGGGAGAGAGAGAGAGAGAGAGAGAGAGAGAGAGAGAGAGAGAGAGAGAGAGAGAGAGAGAGAGAGAGAGAGAGAGAGGGGGGGAGAGAGAGGGGGGGAGAGAGAGAGAGAGAGAGAGAGAGAGAGAGAGAGAGAGAGAGAGAGAGAGAGAGAGAGAGAGAGAGAGAGAGAGAGAGAGAGACAGACTCAGAAACTTTATTTTACAAGGAAAAGAATTTAGGCTGGGCCTAGTCTTCCATTCTGTCCTTGGTTCTAAGCATGCAATACATAACTACTACTATAAATGAACATTGAGACACAGGAAAATCTCCAACAAAAAACAACAACTAACAGTAATATAGCAACGACATGGTAGGCAGAGCATCAACATCAGCAATAAAAGCAAACAGAATAGAAAACTAACCAACCAAATAAACAAATAAATAAATAAAAAACACCTCTTTCACTACAATTTACTTCTTCTACTACCATTACTTCTACTAGTGTAAGACAGGGCAAAAAGCCCATGGGCGGGTAAGAAGCCCATGTCAATTATCCCATGAAACAAAGCAATTCTCGGTCACATTTTGCCCATGAGGAGAGAGAGAGAGAGAGAGAGAGAGGGGGGGGGAGAGAGAGAGAGAGAGAGAGAGAGAGAGAGAGAGAGAGAGAGAGAGAGAGAGAGAGAGAGAGAGAGAGAGAGAGAGTTTACATTATCATCATCATATCTCTTCTTCATCTGCCTGCCTCTGTCTGCCTGCCTCTGTCTGTCTGTCTCTGTCTGCCTGCCTCTGTCTGTCTGTCTGTCTGTCTGTCTCTCTTTCTAATATTGTTTTTGTGTAATGCTTCAGTTATCCTCTTTGCAGCGGGGTTTCAGGTCGTCAAACGTATTACCTGGTTTATTTTTGAGGACAGTAAGCCTAGGGGGTAAAGGATATGTGGCGGTGGCTAATGAGTCTTTGTACTAATAAGTTCAAAATAGAGAGGGGACTAACTCAGTAGCTGAGTGTTGTTTGATTGCGGTGATTGTTTATGTTATAATAATAATGTTGTAATGTCATTATAATAATGTTATTTTATGTATATTTGATTTGATTGTAGTGGGCCTTATGTGTATAATGTTAACTTATTTGTGTTTTATTGTCTATGTAAAGGGCTTTGAGCTCCCTGCAAAGGGAGTAAAGCGCTATATGAATGTTCAGTATTATTATTAATATTATAGGTTAGGGTGCGGTGTAAGTGTGTACGCTTTCTACACTTTGGTGCGGTGTTGAGGGTGATAGTGTGTGTGTGTGTATGTGTGCACATACGTGCGTGCATGCGTGCGTGCATGTGTGCAGGTCGAGGGAGGGCAAAGATGCCGATTAACACCCTCCTCCCCATTTATTTTTTCTCAGTTCTTTCCTTTTTTTCTTCTTTTCAGTCTTGGCTTTCTTACTGCAGATTGAGCACACAAACCTCCTTCGTTTTCTATATTATTTAACCCCTTGACTGCCACCAACGTATCACGTACCGACCTGAAAACATCACTGATGACGTCATCAGATGAAGAGGAGTAACCCTGATATGTTGGCTTTTGCTCTGTCTAGCACAGTCAAGAGAGTTATATCCCCAGACCATTTTGCCAGATTGTCTCTTTATCAAGTTGTCTTTTTCATGGCACGGTTTTGCCCAATGATTTTTTCTTTAATTTTCTCTGGCAGTCAAGGGGTTAAAGTGAATTTTCATCTACGCATTTGTAGTATATAAAGACGCGACTAAAAAAAACCCTGCAATGAACCAAGACGTTGAGGGGTGGGGTGGGGGGGGAGGCTGTTGAAACATGCATAGATACATACATACATACATACATATATACATGCATACATACATGCATACATACATACATACATACATACATACATACATACATACATACACACATGCATGCATCCATACATACTTACATACATACACACTTACATGCGTACATACATGCGCGCGCACAAACAGTAGCACGCACACACAAACGAACACAAATAAACACACACACACACGCATCTGTATCTGCATGGGGGTGGGGTGGGGGGGTATATTGGCATTACATTTTCCCCTGTCACCCGCGTTTTCCGTGTAGCGACTGATGGACAGACGTAGCGGGTAACTCCGAAGACAGGTGACAGCTCCTGGACAGAAACAGGGGGACACTTCCTGACAAGCGACGGCCCTTCCTTTATTGCCGTTAACCCTTTCACCGCCAGCCATATTTCAGCAAAACATTTCCATTAAGTTTACCTGGGTAGAGAACAAAATCAATCTGCAGTATTGGGGATTCTTCTGTGACATATATAAAATAAGGTCTACCCTTACTTCCCAAAACTAAGACAATAGGGTCTTTGGATAATTGACCCCAATTTGATGCCTTTTAGTGACATAGGTGTTAAATCACTGTGGTGCTAAATTGCGACTTTGACGGTGAAAGGGTTAAGACACTGCTACTCCACTACCCCCCTCCCCACCCCCACATCCCTTCCTTGAAAATCCGTTTAACGTCCTGACCTGGAACAAATTACATATGGGACAATTTTTAACTGAAGTGGAAATTGGCTAAGTCGAAACCGGACAGACCAGAGGTAGCCAATATTTTTTTAAAGTTAAAAAGACATTTCAACGTAAAGATGATTAAACTGGAACCCAAACATTATTGTGAGTTATCCGGTGTTTTTGAGTTGGCCCGTGTTTGAGTATTTCGGATTCCACTGGTGGTCCTGGAGGTACCGCAATGCCAGGAAAGTCCTGATCCTAACTGTGATTCCTCTCTTCCTACTACAGTGGAATCCTGAAAGAATGTTTTTATTGCAGAAATTTGATGGAGGGGGGGGGGGGGGGGGGGTGATGACTAATGTGCCAGATAGCCAAAGGGAGACTATTAAATAAGAGGTTGAGACATAAAAATAACTGGTGGGATTGTCAGTGATACCAAAATAGCTCTGGGATGAGAGAGAAAGAGAGAGAGAGAGACGCACAGAAAGAGAGAGATATTTTCGTGTTAAATGATATGTTAAGGGCTATGGACAATAAGTCCACCATAACAGCCCATTATTATCGCCGTAATGCCCAGTGTCCAGTTGGGAGACTATTAAATGATGCTGTCGTTTAGCATAAAAATAATTGGTGGGATTCTCAGTGAACCCAAAAAAGCTGGATTCAAAGATAGAGAGAGAGAGAGAGACGCACAGAAAGAGAGAGATATTTTCGTGTTAAATGATATGTTAAGGGCTATGGACAATAAGTCCACCATAACAGCCCATTATTATCGCCGTAATGCCCAGTGTCCAGTTGCTCTTTTTGTTTTGCTTATTGTGATGCTGTCGTTTAGCTTGATAACCATTGCACACGTTTCTTATGAACCCAGAAAAGTGGATTCAAAGATATCCATGTTCTGTTGAAATTTACTCTCTAAAACCAATGAATGTGCCATACTTTCGAGAGCTTCATCCTACGTAGGCACAGATTTAATAAAAATCATAATAATAGAAATGGTAGAATCGAAAATCTTAAAGAAGACATGCTTTCTTTTTAAAGAAAATGGATTTGATTTTTTTTCCAGCTTAGCTCAACAGCAGAACATTGATTTTGTGGGAAAAGAAGATTCACCGAAAATAGCTTTTATCATTGCAACAATATGAACACCCAAACAGTTCTCTTCTAATGTCATGCTATGCAGGAATTCATTCCGATTATATCATCACGCAATGTATTACAATTTACATGTAGTTTGCTAACATTTTTTGTTTGTCTTGGTCTTCATTGAAGCTGTGTGGCAGATTCTCCCATGCTGTTTATAGTGTGACCTGTCGCAAGAGTCACTCCCGGTATTGTTTATCCGATCGCTTACATACACCCTGGCACCAGTTGCCATTTTAAAATAACTAGCGCAACGCCGAGTACCAGTAACGCCTAGTAACGGTAACGCCTAGTAACGGTAACGCCAAGTACTGGTAACGCTGAGTACAGCAAATTTGAAGCGATTCAGTTAAGAAACGGCGGAGTGGTATAGCGCGCGTTTCTGAACCGATTCGCTTGCGGTTTGGCACACCGATAGTCACCGTCCCGGTCATCTACCTGCCAAATTCGAAGGCAATCGGCCCAGAAACGCTGGAGATACGGGTGCCGAGAGGCCGACGGATGCGCGTTTCGCGCATTTGCGAAACCGCGCAAATGATACGGCCGCCTCGGTTGCCGTTGCCATTGCCCCGTTAGGGCTCACAGCAAATTTGAAGCGATTCGGTCGAAAAACGGCGGGCGACAGTTGGATTATTACTATATGATAAAATCATAGCCTGCTAAAGGTCTGTATGTACACCTTAACCCTTTCACCGCCAAAGTCGCATTTTAGCACCACAGTGATTTGACACCTATGTCACCAAAAGGCATCAAATTGGGGTTTGTTATCCAAAGACCCTACTGTCTTAACGTAAAAATGGTAGGTATAAAAAACAAGGTACCTGTGAAAAGGAGAAACTTCAACGTTTCGTGCCCTAGGCACTTAGTCATGAAGTGAAGACAGTAAAGTTGGCAGGTTGTAGATCTTCCTCTTGTGAGCATAGTTCACAATCATCTCCCTATTGTCTTAGTTTTGGGAAGTAAGGATAGACCTTATTTTATATATGTCACAGAAGAATCCACAATACTACAGATGGATTTTGTTCTCTACCCAGGTAAATTTAATGGACATTTTAGGCTGAAATATGGCTGGCGGTGAAAGGGTTAACAACATTCACAAAATATCTCTGTTTTCCATGGCAGCACAGTGAGTTGTAAGTCAGGCCCGTGGCCGAGTGGTTAGAGCGCTCGGCTGCGGTGCGGAAGGTCGTGGGTTCGAGCCCAGCTTGCGGCGGCGAGTCGGATTTTTTCCGGCCTGAAAACCCTCTCTGTCCACCCAGCACTGAATGGGTACCTGATTCGTTCAGGGAAGGTTAAAAGGCGGTGGAAGGAGAGGGAGCTCCGCCTTCCATGATTCTGTGCCCCTGACACAGTGAACCTCTAACAGTTCACTGCCCCAATGGCCGATAGGCTATGGGACCTTTACCTTTACTGAACACTGTGTTGCCATGGGGAAATAGAGGTGTTTTTCTTTCCACAGGGAGCAACTCAGAGTTTAGCCCTCCAGGAAGTAACCAAACCCATCATCACACGAGACATTGCACTGCTCTTTTGTCATGTTGATGAAGTTCTAACATGCGCGTAATGACACCATTAAAAACATAAAGAAGCAGCTTGGTTTATTGTTTATGTGTGTATTAAATGTCGTGTGTGTTTAATATGTTTGTAAACTGTGAATTAAAAAATTAAAATCTGTATGACAATTACTGATTCACTGAGGTAGTGATAGTTGGGTGCCTTGAGCCCCCCCCCCCCCCCCCCCTCCCTCCTCATATTTACAACCCTCAGTTTCAAAGTCTGCTTCTTTCAGTTTTATGAAAACCAGCGCAACGCCTAGCACTAGTACCGGTACCGCCAAGTACCGGTTAAATGCTGAGTGCCGGTTTCGCCGGGTCCGCGAAATATTATATTATTACTTTTGTCTCTCTCCCTCCTTCCATCTTCTTCTCTCATCCCGTTCCACCCTGTCCCTCGCTAAAGTAATCTCCGCTCTCACTCGGTGAATAGCAGGATATTGTACCTCGCTAAAGTAATCCAACCCTTTTCTTGCCCTAATCCTTGGCTGATCCTGTCCCTATCTTTTCCCCCAAAAGGCAGAATGTTGCTTCTCATTTAAATGTTTTATTGCAGATAAATTTGAGGTGTGTGTGTGGTGTGTGTGTGTGTGTGTGTGTGTGTGTGTGTGTGTGTGTGTGTGTGTGTGTGTGTGTGTGTGTGTGTGTGTGTGTGTGCGTGTGTGTGTGTGTGTGCATGTGTGTGTGTGTGTGCATGTGTGTGTGTGTGTGTGTGTGTGTGTGTGTGTGTGTGTGTTGTGTGTGATGACTAAAGTGCAAGATAGCCAAAGGGGAGACTAATGAGAGGTTGAGACATAATTACTGGTGGGATTGTTGGTGATACCAAAATAGCTCATGGATGAACCTTTTCACCCCGATGATTATTGTAAGTGGGCTGTAGGGCTTGAGCTGGTGACATTAGGTTAGCTTATACTACTGTTAGTATATATTATTAGTCCCCAAGCCGAAGGTCTGGGGAACTATTGTTTTTGTCTGGTCCATCTGTCCGTTCGTCCGTCCGGTGTCCGTCCGGTGTCTGTCCGGTGTCCGTCCGGCTATTCGTCCGTTTTTCTCAAAAACTATTCAGTCTATCATCAAATTTGGTATACTAGTTTGCCAAGATGCAAGCTATCCACTGATGTATTTAGTTTTACATTAAGGTCACGGTCGCGCCAGTTACGGGGTTCAAACCCCGAAACACATAATCGCTAAAATCTCGCTAAGTTTTGCGTGTATTTCAATGCGTTTTTTTCACAACATTTCTTGATGAATGGTCTATAACACAGTTGTCATGAATTTTTCTGTGCGCGCGTGTGCGCATGATCGCGCGCGCTCAAATCACGGGTCCGAACCCCAAGGCTATATATAAAAAAATTCAGTTACGTGCTGTTTTGATGCGTTTTTATGTAGTTACGTGCTGTTTTGATGCGTTTTTATGTATGTGTACAGCCGACACATTCCGATTTCGGAGTAGCTCGGCGATGCTGCGAGGGGACTTTGCAGCCGCCCGGCGTTGCACTTGTATTGCTTTTTTCTTCTTTGCTGAAATGATGAGTGTTTTTTCTCTGGATGATTTGAAGATTATTTTGTTAGAACAGTTAACTCTCTCTCTTTCTCTCTCTCTCTCGCATGCTTGTGCGCACATGTGTGTGTGTATGTTGTGTGTGTGTGTGTGTGTGTGTGTGTGTGTGTGTGTGTGTGTGTGTGTGTGTGTGTGTGTGTGTGTGTGTTCAATCTTCAATTGTTTTTGGTCATGCCATCTAAATTAGACTATCAGTGACTTGGAGGTTGTGCAATGCATATGCATACAGTGGAGAACTGATAACTCATAAATGGATAACTCAAAAACACTGGATAACTCACAATTTTTGGGTCCCAGTATAATAATCTCTATGTTGAAAAGTTTTGGGGTTTTTTCCCCCGTGGGGATACCGGGGGGTCTTTTGTATAAATAGTTCCCCCACCTTCTGGAAGTTCTGTGCTTGTAGCTTCCTCTAATTTGTCACTCTCTTTGACTCTGCCTTTTCCCTTTGCTTACTGTCATCTACTATCTTTCTGCCTCACTGGTCCATTCTCCTGCCTTTTTTCTATAAATTCTTACAAAGATTTCTTCAGCCGAAGTCGGACATGCTGGGCCTAACTATTTCTTAGTTAGGCGCATAACGGCAGCATGGCGCATCTACGCTCATGTGGCAGGAAACTGTCTGAGCGAACGAAGAAGAAGAAGAAGAAGTCTTTTTAACTCAAAAATAAAATTTCAGTCCCTTCAATTTTGACTCATTACCTGTAAGTGATTTTTACTGTATATTTGTGTGTGTGTGTTTGTGTATTTCTGTGTGTAAGTGCGCAGGTGTTAGGTACTTTATAGTCACAGAGGTGTCTCTGTGAAATTCGGGTTGCTCCCACCTGGAGAGCGCGTCGCAGCCAGAGGCGCATTTTTTAACTTTTTAGAAAATCATTTTGTAATGCGATTTTTGTCACTGATGAGGGGAGGGAGGGGGGGGGGGGGGTAAATTTTGACCAAAATGACAACTTTTTCATTGCCACTGGGTCCACAGTGCTAAGTGCATGGGCACACGGGACCTCGGTTTATCGTCTCATCCGAAAGAAATGTTCAGACCGTTAAGGCCTAGTGCAGAATGAGAGGAAAAAATCCCCTGCACCAGGTTCGAACTCGGGTTTACTTGACACGAAAGCGAACGCGTACCACTGTGCCACTCTACACCTTGCGCATGTGTGTGTGAATGTGTGGCTTATAATGAGCATTTCTGTAGAAAATCATTTATGGTAAACTCTCACACTTCACCTATTAGCCACCCCTTCCACAGGCTTTTAACCCTTTCACCGCCAAATGTCGCAGTTTTGCACCACAATGATTTAACACAAAATGTCATTAAAAGCCATGAAATCAGAGTCTGGTATCCAATTATCTCGTATTCTTAATGTTGGGAGGTAAGGATAGGCCTTTAAAAAAAAATCATGTCGCAAAGGAATCCCCAATATTGCGGAGGAAAGTTTCTTTCTACCCGTAAAAGTTCAATGGGAAATTTTGGCTTAAAATGGCTGGCAGCGGAAAGGGTTAAATGTTAACCAGTGATGAAAGTCAGTTGAGTAAATGGCGGGAATGAGCATTGAAAGGTTTCATTTGTAGCTGTAAGGTCGTGAGAGACCACGCTGAGACCTCCAGTGAAGTGAATAATTGTTGTCACCTTCACAGATGTAAATTGCAATGGACATGGCGTAGTCAGTGACATGAAAGTTGATGGATGTTCCTCTCTCGCCCCGCTTCCCTTAGGCTCTCATATTTCCCTTCTTTGCCTATGTCAAAAGCTTATGCGCCCCCCCCCCCCCCCCCCCCCTCCCTTTTGGCTTTCTTTTAGTTTTTATTATATAGCACTTCCTTGATCTTTTCCACATAAGTCTTCACTTGTTAGCCACCCCTATCAAATGTTAACCAGTGATAAAAACCACTTGAGTGAATGGCGGGAATGGGCATTGAAAGGTTTCATTTGTAGCTGTAAGGTCGTGAGAGACCACGCTGAGCGTGTGAGACCTCCAGTGAAGTGAATAATGATTGTCACCTTCACAGATGTAAATTGCAATGGACATGGCCTAAGTCAGTGACATGGACAGTTGATGGATGTCCCTCTCTTGCCCCACTTCCCTTAGGTTCTCATATTTCCATTCTTTGCCCGTGTCAAAACTTATGCGCCCCCCCCTCCCTCTCCCCCATCTTGGCTTTCTTTTAGTTTTATTATTATATAGCACTTCCTTGATCTTTTCCACATTGTCTTCACTTGTTAGCCACCCCTATCAAATGTTAACCAGTGATAAAAGTCAGTTGAGTGAATGGCGGGAATGGGCATTGAAAGGTTTCATTTGTAACTGTAAGGTCGTGAGAGACGACGCTGAGCGTCTCCCTCCAGTGAAGTGAATAATTATTGTCACCTTCACAGATGTAAATTGCAATGGACATGGCCTAAGTCAGTGACAAGGACAGTTGATGGATGTCCCTCTCTCGCCCCACTTCCCTTAGGCTTTCATATTTCCCTTTGCCTATGTCAAAGCTTATGCACACCCCCCCCCCCCCCCTCCCTCTTGGCTTTCTTTTAGTTTTTATTATATAGCACTTCCCTGATCTTTTCCACATTGTCTTCTCTTGTTAGCCACCCCTATCAAATGTTAACCACTTGAGTAAATGGCGGGAATAGGCATTGAAAGGTTTCATTGATTTGTAGTTGTAAGGTCGTGAGAGACGACGCTGAGCGTGTGAGACCCACTTCCCTTAGGCTCTCATATTTCCCTTAGCCTATGTCAAAACTTATGCGCCCCCCCCCCCCCCCCCCCCCCCCCCCCCCCCCCCCCCCCCCCGTCTTGGCTTTCTTTTAGTTTTATTATTATATAGCACTTCCTTGATCTTTTCAACATACCGTATTTTTCTGACTATAAGGCGATACTTTCCCCCCAGACTGAGACCCCTGCGCCTTATAATATGACTACTAAAATAGTAAGGAAATATAATAATAGAATCTGAATTTTGTGTCAAATTGGGGGGGGGTGCGCCTTATAATCAGGTGCGCCTTGTAGTCCGAAAAATACGGTAAGTCTTCACTTGTTAGCCACCCCTATCAAATGTTGACCAGTGATAGAAGCCACTTGAGTAAATGGCGGAATGGGCATTGAAAGGTTTCATTTGTAGCTGTAAGGTCGTGAGAGACCACGCTGAGCGTGTGAGACCTCCAGTGAAGTGAATAATGATTGTCACCTTCACAGATGTAAACTGCAATGGACATGGCCTGGTCAGTGACATGGACAGTTGATGGATGTCCCTCTCTCGTCCCACTTCCCCTAGGCTCTCTCCCAACCCCATATTTCCATTCCTTGCCTATATGCCAAAACTTATGATAAATATATTGGCTTTCTTTTAGTTTTATTATATAGCACTTCCTTGATCTTTTCCACATAAGGGTTTTTTGGGGTGGGTGGGGGTGGGGGGAGAAAAAAAAAAGCAGCTCGACACGTGGAGGTTTTATTAGCTGAACATTTGGACAAATCTTTGATGACAGCTTACCGTATATCATGTTAAACTTGCTAAGGCATTTGGTCCAAGGTTTTTATCGAGCTTTGCATCTCTGCACTCTTCAGTGTCTCTTTTTCGTGAGTCTGTTCCTCAATGCCTTTGTCTTTTCTTTGTCTGTCTGCTTTTGTTGTTGTTGTCTTTCTTTGTCTACCTTTTAGTTTACTGGTCTTTTTTTAATTTTTAATTTTTTTTGGTCAATTGCTGTTGTCTATCTTTTTAACCATCTTTTTATTTTCCATTTTTTTGGTACCATTTTTGGTTTGCGTTTAAAATTTTCTTTTGTTGGTGACCTTTTCAAGGATTGACGTTTTTCACGAGTGTAATCCTTGTAAAGTGAAAACGTCACTGATGACTCCTCACGGAGTTAAGGGAAAGGGAAAAGGGGAAAAAAATCCTTCTGCGTTTTTGAACTGTTGAAGCTGCTTTGAGAAAGTATTGTCTAGTGGTGTGGGCCATTATTTTATTTTATTTTATTTCCAGTTTGTCTCACTGTCTCAAGTTATTATATCTAACTGCGCGATTTTTGCTTGCTGACTTTTTGTCATTTTTGTTTGTTTGGTAAATATTCATCCTTTTCTGTCTCGTATGTTTAAAATAGCCAAAGAAGTTAGGAACAATACACTACAGTGGAGAACTGATAACTCAAAAACGGATAACTCAAAAACACTGGATAACACAATAATTCTTGGGTCCCAGTATAATATTTAATAATAATCTCTATGTTGAAAAGTCTTTTTAACTCAAACTATTGGCTATCTCAAAATGAAATTTCAGTCCCTTAAATTTTGACAACCCTTTCACTGCCAGCCATATTTTCACCCCAAAAAATAATACCATTAAACTTAACTGGGTAGAGAAAAAAACCACTGCAATATTGGGAATTCCTCTTTGACATGTATAACATTAGGCCTATCCTTACCTCCTTACGGCATTGGCGGTGAAAGGGTTAAGCCATTTTTACTGTATTAAGGTGACCATAATAATGATACAATGGAACCTCCTTAACCCTTTCACCGCCAACATCGCATTTTTGCACCACAATGATTTAGCACCCATGTCACGAAAAGGCCTCAAACCAGGGTCTGTTATTCAAAGACCCTGTTCTCTTAATTTTGGGAGGTAAGGATAGGCCTTACTTTAAATATGTCACAGAGGAATACCCAATATTACAGACAGAATTTGTTCTCTACCCAGGTAAATTTAATGGAAAATGTTCGCTGAAAAATGGCTGGCGGTGAAAGGGTTAAAACCTTCCTTTATTATTAACTCTTTGGTTTCTATATTTGGAGAAGTTTCAACCACTGTTCATTCCTCAGAACCTCTTTAGTTGCTGAGAAAGTTTATCCCGTTGATTCCTACGGATCTCTTTTGCTCGTAGTATCATGCAACATGATGCAACTGTTTTTACTTTGCTCTTCTATAATCGCAATGCAACGAGGGTTTTTCCCCTTTTTTTTTTTTACTGGAGCAAGTATTGTTTACGAAAGAGAAACAGGCTGCTGAAAACATGCCGCATATTCACAATAACATAACACCCCTTTATAATAATAATAATAATAATCAATATTTATATAGCGCCCATTCTCTGATTCAGGGCTCTAAGCGCTTTACATATTTAATACAAATACAACATAGAATATACATTATCTTATACAATCAGAACATGACGAACGTACATACATTTTTCATGAGTAGAATATAGAAAAGTACATATATACAATTGATCAAAAACACATATCTTGAAAAAGGTACACAATTTACAGAAACACACACACACACACACACACACACACACACACACACACACACACACACACACACACACACACACACACACACACACACACACACACACACACACACACACACACACACACACACACACACACACACACACACACACACACACACACACACACACACACACAGTTTTACTCTCTCTGGAAACCCAGGAACAGGGAGATAGAGAGCTCTATGAAGCTAGGAATCTGCAGTTGCTCCCATTCAACCTCAAAAGCGGTTCTCAAGAACGAAAGAGTTAAGACTCCCTCTAAGATGTGACCCATCAAATGTTCACCGATTTGTCTCCACTTCATATCGGGAAGATATCTTCATATCTTAAGATAGGAGTGGTCATCATTACGTCGCCTGCCTCTATACCACTCATCTACATAAGCAAAGTCAGAGGCTTACTATTGGTCCCAACCCTCTTAAACACAGGCTATAATGTCAACTAGCGATAACAGATGAGTGGTATAGAGGCAGGCGACCCAAGAATTATTGTGAGTTATCCAGTGTTTTAGAGTTATCCGATTTTGAGTTATCCGTTTTTTAGTTATCAGTTTTTTAGTTATCAGTTCTCCACTGTAGTGTATTGCTCCTAACTTTTTGGGACCAATAGTAAGCTATACAGAATTTTAAGCCTGTGTGTGCGCGTGTCGTGTACGTGCGTGTACGTGCGTGTACGTGCGTGCGTGTACGTGCGTGTGTGTACGTGTGTGTGTGCGTGTGTGCGTGTGTGTGTGTGTGTGTGTGTGTGTGTGTGTGTGTGTGTGTGTGTGTGTGTGTGTGTGTGTGTGTGTGTGTGTGTGTGTGTGTGTGTGTGTGTGTGTGTGTGTGTGTGTGTGTGTGTGTGTGTGTGTGTGTATGTGTGTGTGCGTGTGTGCGTGTGTGTGTGTGTGTGTGTGTGTGTGTGTGTGTGTGTGTGTGTGTGTGTGTGTGTGTGTGTGTGTACGTGTGTGTGTGTGTGTGTGTGTGTGTGTGTGTGTGTGTGTGTGTGTGTGTGACACTTATAGTAAATACTGACAAAATGTTGTTCCTTTTAACTCATTCGCATCACAACAATTTTGAATTATTCAAAAAACTCACAAATCACTCCAATCAATCAATCAGTCATTTATTGTCCTAATCTCATTAAATTAAGGAAATTTGTCTTGCAATCGATCAATACAAAAACAACAACAACACACAATAAAATTATTAAGAAAGGCAAGTATGAAAATGCGAGGAGAGCCGAGAAATTGAAGGGGTGTGTGTGTGTGTTGTTGACCTGCACCTTTACCGATTTTTCTTTTAGTGTTTTTATTCCCCCCCCCCCCCTCCCCCCCCCCCCCCCTCTTTATAAGCTTTAACTCATTCGCATCGCAACAATTTTGAATTATTCAAAAAACTCACAAATCACTCCAGCCATACACACAAGCAAAACATACATAAACAAAAGGAGAAATGAAAGAAGATTACGGGTTTTTACTTCAGGTTTAGACGTAGGGAAGTGGTAGATCAGACTTTTTTTTTATATAAATAGACTTAACCCTTTCGCCGCCAGACATTTTTCAGCCCCAAAATACCATTAAACTTAACTGGGTAGAGAAATTTTTTTATCTGCAATACTGGGAATTCCTCGGTGACATGCATAACATTAGGCCTATCCTTACCTCACAAAGTTAAGAAAACAGGGTCTTTGAATAACAGACCCTGATTTGATGCCTTTTAGTGACATGGCTGTTAAACCATTGTGGTGCAAACATGCGACATTGGCGGTGAAAGGGTTAATATAGAAAAACCCTCTACACCGATTGGTTTCCACCACAACAAACCACTACATAAGCAAAGTCAGAGGCTTACTATTGGTCCCATCTCTCTTAACCCTTTTGCCGCCAGCCATTTTTCAGCCAAAAAATTCAATTAAACTTACCTGGATAGAGAAAAAAAAAATCTGTCTTTAATATTGGGGATTCCTCTGTGAGATATTTAAAGTAAGGCCTAACCTTACCTCCCAAAATTAAGAGAATAGGGTCTTTGGATAACAGACCCTGATTTGATGCCTTTTAGTGACATGGGTGTTAAATCATTGTGGTGCAAAAATGCGACGTTGGCGGTGAAAGGGTTAAACACAAGCTATAATGTCAACTAGCGATAACAGATGAGTGGTATAGAGGCAGGCGACGTAATTATGACCCCTCCTATCTTAACTGCTGCTGCTGCTGCTTTCCACTTGGGACTAATCGATCTT
>CM065704.1:27905512-27920512 GCA_017654935.2 Phymorhynchus buccinoides
CAGTAAAGCATGCTCACCCCCCAAAAAAATGCATATGCAAAGAATTAAATACTTTACTGCTGTTGTTTCTCATACTCTGTGTGTGCGTGCGTGCGTGCGTGTGTGCGTGCGTGCGTGCGATTCTTTACTTGGTCTGTCGTGTCTGTCTGTCCACAGACTGTGAGAGTGAGTCACAGTCTCTCTCTGTCTCTCTCTCTCTCTTGCTCTCTGTTTCTCTCTCTCTTTGTGTATGCCTGACTCCGTCTCTCTGTCTTTGTTGGTCTTTGCCTATCTTTGTCTGTCAGTGTCTGTTTGTTAGTCTGTCTGCATGCCTTTCTCTCTCTCTCTCTCTCTCTCTCTCTCTCTCTCTCTCTCTCTCTCTCTCTCTCTCTCTCTCTCTCTCTCTCTCTCTCTCTCTCTCTGTAATGGACGTGTGTGTGTGTGTGTGTGTGTGTGCGTGCGCGCGTGTGCGTGTGTGCGTGCATGTGTGTGCTTCGATTTTCTGTGTGTGTGCATGCGTGCGTGCATGTGTGTGTGTGCTTACTTGCGCATGCACATGCTTCGATTTTCTCTGTGTGTGTGCATGCGTGCGTGCATGTGTGTGTGTGCTTCGATTTTCTCTGTGTGTGTGTGTGTGCATGCGTGCGTGCATGTGTGTGTGTGCTTACTTGCGCATGCACATGTTGACCATTTGCACATGTTATGAGCTTGATTTGCTGCCTCAAATGCCCTTTAAAATACTTTCACACATAATTGGCATCTTCTGCCGCAGAATGGGGGTCTTTGTACCTTAGTCCCACCGCATCCTCTTTCCTCTCTCTTTCTTCTTCTTCTTCTTGTTTGATCTCTCAGACAGTTTCCTGTCAAATATGAGCACAGATGCGTCATGCTGCCGTTGTGCGCCCAAGTAAGACATAATTAGACCCAGCAGGTCCGACTTCGACTTCGGCTGAAGGAAATCTTGTTGAAAGTGTTTCTTGAAAAAAGGCAGGTGAATGGACCGGAAAGGCAGAAAGATAGTATATGACAGCAAACAAAGGGAAAAGGCTGAGTCAAAGTGAGTGACAGTTTAGAGGAAGTTACAAGCACAGAGCTTGCGGAAGGTGTGAACTATTTATGCAAAAGACCCCTCCCAACTCTCTCTTTCTAAAACACACACACATGCATGCACGCCCGCCCGCACACACACAAATAAAAGTTGGGTTTAACGTCCGCTCGGCAACAAAGAGCACATGTGAGATGAACCATCAGCCATCCACCATTCAATGCTTGGAGCAGATCCTGGAGGTCCTGCAATACCAGATCTGATATAACACTAAAATTAAAAGTGTGCCATCAATGTCCTTCTATTCATCTACAGTGGAATCCGCTTAATCGGACACTTTAGGGACCATGAAAAATATGGCCGATAAAGCGAATTGGCCGATAAAACGAACATCGAGATACTGTATGACGCAATTATGCAAGTCAAAAGCAATGACGTCAAAATTAAATGTTGCAGTTCAAATTCAAATTCTTTCCCTTTCAGCTTTGGCCGTAAAAACGAACAAAATAACACATGCTTAAGAAGAAAAAATTCCGTTCCAGAGGAAATTGGCCGATTAAGCGGCTTTGGCCGATTATCCGATGGCCAATTAAACGGATTCCACTGTATTTCATGAATAATAGTTTAACTAAGCAGTTATCGTAAGTTTGCTTAATTAAAATTCAATGGAACATATAAATTTATAAATTTGTGTGTGATTCCTTACTCAGAGCTAATGCGCTGATGTACAAACAAAAACACAGGCAAACACATTTAGCCCTTTCTCCACCAGTCATTTTACAGCAAAAAAACCACACCATTAATTTTAACTGGGTAGTGAAAAAAAAAAGATCTGCAATATTGGGAATTCCTCTGTGACAAGTACAACATTAGGCCTGTCCTTACCTCCCAACATTCAGAATAAAGGGTCTTCGGATAACAGGCCATGATTTATTGCCTTTTAGTGACATGGGTGTTAAACCATTGTGGTGCATAAATGCGACATTGGCGGTGAAAGGGTTAAGCCTTTTTGACAGAGGTAAAAAAATATATAAGCCATCACAAAAAGGAGATAATTTGTTGACCAAAAATTAGCTACGTAGCTTCCTTCCATCAATAGATTGTCTCCCTTCTTGGGGTAAATGTATTCTATCGCCCTTAAAGGGACACCCTGACGGATGAGTATTTTGCAAGAAACGCGTCGAGATCTCCAGAAAGACAGCCTTTTCAAGGATCGGAACACTCATTTTGCTCTGGTTTCCTAGAAATCAAACCACCAAAACGGCGATTCCTCCTTGGTGGAGTTGCCGGAGAGTGAAGCCTTTTTGGACGCGGTGGGTGGAGGCCACTCAAGAGTGGTTGAAGCTTTTTCTTATTTGTAGTGCAGTTAAAAAAAAAAAAATTGGAGCTATTTCCTGTGTTGTGAGCGAAACTCCTTTTGGTAAACTGTATATAATAGCGAGAAAAAAAAGGCTTGTATTGTGGAAACTTTGTGCAAACGATTTGGCGGCCATTAGAAAAGACAAGGCAATCTTTCACTGAAAGAATCTGACTTCCAGCACCTCCGCTAAGGAGGAATCGCCGATTTGAGGGTTTGATTTCTAGGAAACCAGAGCAAAGTGAGTGTTGCGATCTCTGTAAAGGGTTTTTTCCTGGTGATCTCGAGGTGTTTCTTGCAGAAACTCATCCGTCAGGGTGCCCCTTTAATTAAAGATTCTAAATGTTAGACAGTAGGTGGGTTTGGCTAAAGCTTTCATAATTAAGAACGACAATCCTACCTTAGAAATGTCAAGTACGTGGGGTTAAAGGGATATAAATAAAATATGTCGTGGCTGCTAAATTAATGGACTCTGATGGCTCAGGTGTGGGCAAGGCCATTCAAGGATCGAAGAGAAAAAAACAAACAAATTTGAATGAAACTTTCAAGAATACAAACAATGAGATAAGCTGCTGAAAGACGATCCTTTCACTGTTGTTTACTGTTGTTCGTTCGTTGAGCCTGACTTATTCCTAGCTGACAGCTCTCAATTTAGCATCTGGCCTCTTTAAGTCTCGTCTCGGTTATTGGCCTTTCTGGTGTCCTTGTCGTCCATTTTTTTAATTTATTATAGCCCTGCTGTTTGTTAAGATGTTATTTTAGTATCATGTTTTTCTTTCCCCCCCCCCCCCCTTTTTTTAACCTATTTTTAATCTGGGCGGGTTAGAAGCTTGATGGAGTCGACCGTGATGTATGATGAAGTTTAGTGGTGTCATGGTGGTGATGATGATGGTGTTGGTGGTGATGATGATGATGATGATGATGGTGTTGGTGATGATGGTGTTGGTGATTATGATGATGATGATGATGATGGTGTTGGTGATGATGATGATGATGGTGTTGGTGATTATGATGATGATGATGGTGGTGGTGGTTGTGATGGTGTTGGTGGTGGATGGTGGTGGTGATAATGATGATGCTGATCAGGTGATGATAATGTGTGAAGGATATAGAAGAAGATTGTGACATTGATGTCAGTGTGGTTGTAATCTGTCTTCAGCTTTGTTTCCGGGTGTAGTGCGAGAACAGGGTAGTGAATGTGACACTCTGTGTGTGCGTGTGCGTGTGTGTATGTGCGTGTGTGCGTGCGCACATGCATGTGTGTGTGTGCCTGTGCGTGTGTCTTGGTTACTCTAAAAGTGTGCGTAAGTGTGCATTTTGTGTCGTAGTATGTGTATGTGTGTGAGTGTAAGTGCGCATGCACACAATACTAAATTTGTATATTTTCAGAGTTTAATATTTCTCGCTTTCTTAAAAAGCGGATGCTCATCTCTAAGCTGATATATACTAACATACATACGCCGGCGCTTGACAACAGAAAACAGTGGGATGAAAAACATCTTTATTGCATTGAAAAGTGTGTCACTTGCATTTATAAACTATTTACTAGAGATCATGAACAATTCTTGTCAGAGAAATCTGGTCAAACAAGGGATAGATAGATAGACGGACACAAGGGGTTCCCACTGGAATTTTAGTGAAACTGTTCATATTATTTTACGTAAGCGGTCAAAATATGCGCATAATAATTGCCTTTTACATTTGAGAAGCTGTTTCAACCTGGAGTGTTTCTATTATCCTATCCGAGACCTTTGTCGGATGTCCCAGGCAGAAGGTACTATCATTAAAAGAATAAAGAAAGTGGAAAATGTTAAGAAAAGCCCCCTCCTTTTGCACCCTTCCATTCATTTCAGACTATTCCGTCGACCGCTGTGGCATTCTCAGATTACTGCTGACACTAAGCTGACCCTAAGCCTATCCCTAACCCTATCCCAACCCCTATTCCTAAGGCCGTGTACACACATAAGCGGATATTCCATGCTGAAACCCGTGCGCAATCCATAAATAAGTGAAACAAAGAATGGAAAAGATTTGCGCATGTGTCCGAATTTTCCATATATGCGTAAACTTTTATCCTTATCCTTCTTTCTTTCACTTGTTTAGGGTTTTCCGTACGGAACTTACGCGTCTAATGTGAACCCGGCCTAACCCTAACCTGAAACCACTGTCCACAGTACACGAACTCCCCTCATTCTGGCTCCTTTTAGTTTTCCACAGTGAGCTATTTGTTTCAAGTTATTTCCTTTAAAACTGAGGCAAATAATATTTCCATTGATTGTGGTTATGGATAGAAAAAGACTGTACAAGTGGTATACCACTATGAAGCAATGTAAGCCTGATGGGTAAAACACTGTAAATTGGTTTATGATAGCGATGAGTGTTAGCAAAATCCATCAACTGAAAGGAGCTGAACCCGGGTACTGTGTGTGGCATTCCCTTAGGGCTAGGGTTAGAAATAGGGTTTGGGATAGGGTTAGGGGTAGGTTTAGGGTCAGTTTAGTGTCAAATACACAACAAAAAATAAAAGTTGATGGTACGTTATGATCATGTGCATGTAAATTCAGAACACAGTAATCTGAGAATGCGACAGCGGTAGACGGAACAGCCTGAAATGAATGGAAGGGGGCATTTGCCCCGAAAGTTTCTACAGTGGAACCTCCCTTATAAGGCCTTACAAAATCATCCAAAATGAGGTCTTATAAGGGAGGGGTCTCATAAGGGAGGTAATTTTAATACTTACAAAGAAGGGCAATGTCTTTTTTGTTGTTGTTGTTAATATCTGTTTTTGCATCTGCATCCGGTACGTAGGCAGAAGAACCAATTCTGGTTATAGTACACCAATGGAAAAAACTTGGGGGGAGAGCATAAAAAATGAATAAATAAGAAAGATAAATATGACAATTAATGATTTGTTGTTGGAGACGAGAGGCGGAGCTTGAATGCCTCGATTGTCTCAGCTCCCACGATGTCATCGTTGAGGCTGTTCCAGTCTCACACCGTTCGTGGAAAGAAGCTGTTCTTGTATGCTTCTGTGTTGCTGAACTCGATGTTGTAGCAGCGGGTGTTGTTCCTAGCAAACTGTGCAATGATGTTTTGAGACTGTGAACCTTCTGATCTTGTTGGTCTCACTGGCCTCTTGTTTCTGGCAGGAGTGGTGAAATCCTCTGCCTTTACTGAGCTGGGAAGTGTCCATTGATGATTTTATACCGGAACGTTAGTCGATGATGTTTCCGTCTCTCATGTAGCGGTGTCAGATGTAGGTCATGAAGCATGTCAGTGACGCAGCCTGGGTTTCTTGGCTTGCGTCCTCTCGGTCCAACTGGACACATGTGGGGCATTTGTGCTAATTTTGATTGGGGAAAATAGGGCATTTGCCACGTAGGGACGACCTTGAAATTCACTGAGTTGAATTTAGAGAGTTGAATTAGAAAGGTCAACGTAACTCGGGCGGAACGAGCGCGGGCAAATTTAAGTCGTCTAGTATATTACAGTATAGAGAACGAACACTCGTGGCAAACGCCCTATTGGGCAATGTCTTAGAGAAGTAGGTCTTATTGTGGGAGGGAGTCTTATAATGGGAGGTCTTATAAGGGAGGTTCCTCTGTAGTATCTTCTGGCTTTCACTTGACAAACAGGAGACTTTGATGCGGTGGTCAGAATGGCGGATCAACATTTTTTATGGCTAAGTTTGGTGTCCCAATTTTACAGTGGTTTTATAGCAACTCCCAGCTCTCTGAGTACCTTGGCTATGATTTGCGAACTGGTTCCGGTATTGAAGTGCTCTTAGCTTACCCTTTTCTTTCGGCCAAGTCATTGTTCTATTGTGGTGACATTAAGCCTTAAAGATGACAAAGCATATTTGATTTGATTTGCAGATCCTCTCTCTCTCTGTGTCTCTCTCTGTCTCTGTCTGTCTCTCTTTATCCCCCACTCTCTCTCTCTCTCTCTCTCTCTCTCTCTCTCTCTCTCTCTCTCTCTCTCTCTCTCTCTCTCTCTAACCCATTGACTGTCTCTTTACCCGGCTCATCACTTGCTTTCTATTTATCTCCATTTTTGCTCTAGTGTTTAGGCAAACACGGTTATTTTGTTGTGTTTGTATATAGTCTTGTGTAGTCTTCTCCATGCATGAATCTGATAATTTAGTCCTGATAAGTGCCCCCCTCCCCCTCCCCATTTTACTCTTGGAAACCAACCAACTAACCAAAGAAACAAAAATATTAACAAGAAAATTAAACAAACAACAATAACAACAACAAAAACGTTTTTCTTGAAGACCATAAGGCAAAAATGCTCTACTGTCCTTCTAAGAGCCCTCATGGCTGAAAAAGTAGGAATGTACCCTGAGCCAGGCATTTCTACGATTAACGAAAGTCCTCCCCAGCTTGCCAGGAAAGCAGTCACCTCCTCTGGAATCTGGTGAGATCAAAGTCGGTCATTATCAGTCACTAACAGTCAACACGAAGCACTGCGTAGAATGAGACTTTATATATGCATATTATATATAATGCTGAACATTCTCCACCAATTACGTACCATTATCGCCCTTTCGCATCGCAAATAAGCAGTATAGCCACTGGATATTTTCTGCCTGAAACTGATCGTCGCTATGTGGTGCGCTCGATTCAGTACATAAAACTATCGCCCTTGCGCATGCATCGCCAAGAAGTACCGTATTTATTTCACTGACTATAAAGGGCTTCGCACACTAGCGTCAAGATCTCGAGATCGCGGCGATTTTTTGCTGCAAGGCGCAGTTTGATGCGCCGCTTGTGTGTGAGAGATTCGCGGCGCAGCAGGATGTTTGATGCGTAGCTGCGCGATTTTGTGTTGCTCGAGAATAGATGCGGCTCTAATTTTGATGCTCAAGATTGCAGAGATCGTGAAACTAGCCAATCACAACGGACGGAAGGACCATAACTCAGATTGAAGAAAATCAATACTGTTGTTTCTAGGAGGTTTGACGCTAGAGTAATCTTTCCTTGCTTTCCAAATAAGGAAGTTCGCGCGACAAGAGGCGAAGCGACAAGAGTCGTGTGTGAGAACACCACTGCCTCGCTACAATGTGTGCTGTGATGCAGGCGTCAACGCATCAAGGCGTTGCTCTGAGAAACAATTGACGCCTGATGCTAGTGTGTGAAGCCCTTAAGGCGCACCGGATTATAAGGCGCACATCCCAAATTTAACACAAAATTCAGATTTTGTTACTCTGTTTTCTTACTATGTTATCAGTCACATTATAAGACGCAGGGGTCTCAGTCTTGGAGAAAAAGTATCGCCTTATAGTCCGTAAAAATACGGTTGTTTAAAGCCCCTTTAGAAAGTGTATTAACCCTTCCAGCTCCAATGTCGCATTTTAGCACCTCAATGGTTTAACACCCATGTCACTAAATGGCATCAAATCAGGGTCTGTTATCCAAAGACCCTATTTTCTTAATTTTCGGAGGTAAGGATTTAGGCCTTAATGTTATATATGTCACAGAGGAAGTAGCAATATTGCAGATTTTTTGTTCTGTACCCAGTTGACGTTTATATTAATGGTATTTTTTGGCTGAAAAATGGCTGGCGGCGAAAGGGTTAAAGGTGCAGAGGTCTCAGTCTGGGGGGAAAGTATCGCCTTGTAGTCCGTAACAATACGGTAGTTTGAAGACCCTTTAGAGGTCTCAGTCTGGGGGGAAAGTATCGCCTTGTAGTCCGTAACAATACGGTAGTTTGAAGACCCTTTAGAGGTCTCAGTCTGGGGGAAAGTATCGCCTTGTAGTCCGTAAAAATATGGTAGTTTGAAGACCCTTTAGAGGTCTCAGTCTGGGGGGAAAGTATCGCCTTGTAGTCCGTAAAAATATGGTAGTTTGAAGACCCTTTAGAGGTCTCAGTCTGGGGGGAAAAGTATCGCCTTGTAGTCCGTAACAATACGGTAGTTTGAAGACCCTTTAGAGGTCTCAGTCTGGGGAAAAGTATCGCCTTGTAGTCCGTAACAATACGGTAGTTTGAAGCCCCTTTAGAGGTCTCAGTCTGGGGGGAAAGTATCGCCTTGTAGTCCGTAACAATACGGTAGTTTGAAGACCCTTTAGAGGTCTCAGTCTGGGGGAAAGTATCGCCTTGTAGTCCGTAACAATACGGTAGTTTGAAGACCCTTTAGAGGTCTCAGTCTGGGGGGAAAGTATCGCCTTGTAGTCCGTAACAATACGTTAGTTTGAAGACCCTTTAGGGGTCTCAGTCTGGGGGGAAAGTATCGCCTTGTAGTCCGTAACAATACGGTAGTTTGAAGACCCTTTAGAGGTCTCAGTCTGGGGGGAAAGTATCGCCTTGTAGTCCGTAACAATACGGTAGTTTGAAGACCCTTTAGAGGTCTCAGTCTGGGTGGAAAGTATCACCTTGTAGTCCGTAACAATACGGTAGTTTGAAGACCCTTTAGAGGTCTCAGTCTGGGGGGAAAGTATCACCTTGTAGTCCGTAACAATACGGTAGTTTGAAGACCCTTTAGAGGTCTCAGTCTGGGGGGAAAAGTATCGCCTTGTAGTCCGTAAAAATATGGTAGTTTGAAGCCCCTTTAGAGGTCTCAGTCTGGGGGGAAAAGTATCACCTTGTAGTCCGTAACAATACGGTAGTTTGAAGACCCTTTAGAGGTCTCAGTCTGGGGGAAAAGTATCGCCTTGTAGTCCGTAACAATACGGTAGTTTGAAGCCCCTTTAGAGGTCTCAGTCTGGGGGGAAAAGTATCGCCTTGTAGTCCGTAAAAATACGGTAGTTTGAAGACCCTTTAGAGGTCTCAGTCTGGGGGGAAAAGTATCGCCTTGTAGTCCGTAAACAATACGGTAGTTTGAAGACCCTTTAGAGGTCTCAGTCTGGGGGAAAAGTATCACCTTGTAGTCCGTAACAATACGGTAGTTTGAAGACCCTTTAGAGGTCTCAGTCTGGGGGGAAAAGTATCGCCTTGTAGTCCGTAACAATACGGTAGTTTGAAGACCCTTTAGAGGTCTCAGTCTGGGGGAAAAGTATCACCTTGTAGTCCGTAACAATACGGTAGTTTGAAGCCCCTTTAGAGGTCTCAGTCTGGGGGGAAAAGTATCGCCTTGTAGTCCGTAACAATACGGTAGTTTGAAGACCCTTTAGAGGTCTCAGTCTGGGGGAAAAGTATCGCCTTGTAGTCCGTAACAATATGGTAGTTTGAAGCCCCTTTAGAGGTCTCAGTCTGGGGGGAAAAGTATCGCCTTGTAGTCCGTAGCAATACGGTAGTTTGAAGCCCCTTTAGAGGTCTCAGTCTGGGGGGAAAAGTATCACCTTGTGGTCCGTAACAATACGGTAGTTTGAAGCCCCTTTAGAGGTCTCAGTCTGGGGGAAAAGTATCGCCTTGTAGTCCGTAACAATATGGTAGTTTGAAGCCCCTTTAGAGGTCTCAGTCTGGGGGGAAAAGTATCGCCTTGTAGTCCGTAGCAATACGTTAGTTTGAAGCCCCTTTAGAGGTCTCAGTCTGGGGGAAAAGTATCACCTTGTAGTCCGTAAAAATACGGTAGTTTGAAGCCCCTTTGGAGGTCTCAGTCTGGGTGGAAAAGTATCACCTTGTAGTCCGTAACAATACGTTAGTTTGAAGCCCCTTTAGGGGTCTCAGTCTGGGGGAAAAAGTATCGCCTTGTAGTCCGTAACAATACGTTAGTTTGAAGCCCCTTTAGGGGTCTCAGTCTGGGGGAAAAAGTATCGCCTTGTAGTCCGTAACAATACGTTAGTTTGAAGCCCCTTTAGAGGTCTCAGTCTGGGGGAAAAGTATCACCTTGTAGTCCGTAACAATATGGTAGTTTGAAGCCCCTTTAGGGGTCTCAGTCTGGGGGAAAAGTATCGCCTTGTAGTCCGTAAAAATATGGTAGTTTGAAGCCCCTTTAGAGGTCTCAGTCTGGGGGAAAAAGTATCACTTTGTAGTCCGTAACAATACAGTAGTTTGAAGCCCCTTTGGAGGTCTCAGTCTGGGGGGAAAAGTATCGCCTTGTAGTCCGTAACAATATGGTAGTTTGAAGCCCCTTTAGAGGTCTCAGTCTGGGGGAAAAAGTATCGCCGTGTAGTCCGTAACAATACGTTAGTTTGAAGCCCCTTTAGAGGTCTCAGTCTGGGGGAAAAGTATCGCCTTGTAGTCCGTAACAATACGGTAGTTTGAAGCCCCTTTAGAGGTCTCAGTCTGGGGGAAAAAGTATCACCTTGTAGTCCGTAACAATACGGTAGTTTGAAGCCCCTTTAGAGGTCTCAGTCTTGGGGGAAAAGTATCGCCGTGTAGTCCGTAACAATACGTTAGTTTGAAGCCCCTTTGGAGGTCTCAGTCTGGGGGGAAAAGTATCGCCGTGTAGTCCGTAACAATACGTTGGTTTGAAGCCCCTTTAGAGGTCTCAGTCTGGGGAAAAGTATCACCTTGTAGTCCGTAAAAATACAGGAGTTTGAAGCCCCTTTGGAAAGTGTGTTAGATGGGAAGGGAAGCGAGAAAGAAAGGCACAATAACTGAATCTCGGGATCGGGTAATTGTAACGCACGCTAGAAATGGATAAGAGAAATGCTCGTGGTGTGTTGAGAGAGGGAGACATGAGCTAAGACTGAGGTAGTTCCCTTCAGTTTATGCACTTCTGATTCAGCTGTGAAGCCATTGAGAGAGAGACATGAGCTAAGACTGAGTTAGTTCCCGTTCAGTTTATACATTTCTGATTCAGCTGTGAAGCCATTGAGAGAGAGACATGAGCTAAGACTGAGTTAGTTCCCGTTCAGTTTATACATTTCTGATTCAGCTGTGAAGCCATTGAGAGAGAGACATGAGCTAAGACTGAGTTAGTTCCCGTTCAGTTTATACATTTCTGATTTAGTTGTGAAGCCATTGAGAGAGAGACATGAGCTAAGACTGAGTTAGTTCCCGTTCAGTTTATGCATTTCTGATTTAGTTGTGAAGCCATTGAGAGAGAGACATGAGCTAAGACTGAGTTAGTTCCTGTTCAGTTTATACACTTCTGATTCAGCTGTGAAGCCATTGAGAGAGAGACATGAGCTAAGACTGAGTTAGTTCCTGTTCAGTTTATACACTTCTGATTCAGCTGTAAAGCCATTGAGAGAGAGACATGAGCTAAGACTGAGTTAGTTCCCGTTCAGTTTATACATTTCTGATTTAGCTGTGAAGCCATTGAGAGAGAGACCACAGTACACCAATTCCCCTCATTGACTGGCTCCTTTCAGTTTTCCACGGAGAGCTATTTGTTTCAAGATATTTCCTTTAGCAGAGGCAAATATTCTTATGATTGATTGTGGGTAGGGCTTAGGGATAAGAATAGACCTTACAAGTGGCATACCACCATAAAACAACGTAAGCCTAATGGATAAAACACTTTAAATTGGTTTACGCTGGTGATGAGTGTTAACAAAAGGAGCTGAGAAAAGCTACTGTGAGACATGAGCTAAAACTGAGTTAGTTCCTGTTCAGTTTATGCACTCCTGATTCAGCTGTGAAGGCATCTTATTTAATGCCTTGTGATGATGATAATAATGATGATGACAATGACCTGGTCCGATAAATTAAAAAAACCCAAAAAAAACCGGTTGGCGATCACTTTTAAACCCTCCTCTCAATGATAATCCTGTCTTCAAAATAATGGAATCAGAATCGGCACACAAAATGTGTCTATTTTTCTTGATGGTGGGTGGGGTGGGTGTGGGTGGAGGGTCGCCTGGATATTCTTTTTCGGGGGTCTGTCTTAATAATCTTTGCAACATTAAAAAAACCCACAACTGTGCGTCGGGTGAAAGTTTGCCACGTACAGTGATGCACTAGTATGAAGCGATGTGCGCTAGGCGGGGGGAATGCCTGAAGCCTGAATTCAGGCAATTTGATGCTGCTTCATGCAGCTGAGTGCCTGAAGAAAGGGCTCTTTGACATGGTATCATTCTTTTGTACATTGGGTTTGGGCAAGAAAGTTCAGGCAAACGTTCTGGTCACTGCAGGCACCCATGGCAAGGTGGGAGTTTTGAGGGTCAGGGTCGCGCATACCGACACTAGTCGGACTCAAAATTAACTAACACTGGCCCCCTTGCTTTTTCCAGTACCTGCAGCATCGGAGGCGCCTGCAGCAGGAGCATGAGAAACAGCTGCAAGAGCACATTCAGGTACCGGTACCCGATTCCTTCTGTTCTAATGTGTCAGCCACCTTAACCACCCGTCATGTTCCTCCCTGCTGCACCTTCCCTCCATCTGTTTATCCGTCCATCCCTCCATCCCTCCATCCATCAATCAATCCGGCAACCTATCCTATGATCATCCATCAGCCTATCCATTTAAGAATCTCTTTTGATCCAATTCCATCCATCCATCCAATTCTACTTATCCATCCATCCATCCACCCAAAGTCCTCCCACCAAAATCCTATCCATCCGATTGTGTCCATTGATCCATCAGTCAATCGACCAATGTATCCACCCATCCATCCAATTCCATCTACCCATCCACCAATATATCCGATTCTGTCCATTTATTTAACCATCCAATTCCATCCACCCATCCATCCAATTCCATTCATTTATTTAACCAACCATCTGTCAATTCTATCCATCCATCCAATTCCAACTATCCATCTGACCATCAACCCATCCATCCATTTCTATCCACCCAGATCGATTGATCCATCCATTTGTGCATCTGTCAACCTATCAATCCATCCATCCATCCATCCGTCTGATCCATCCACCCACCCACCCATCCATCCATCTACCCACCAATCCATCTAATTTCATCTATCCATCTAATCAATATCCATCCATCCAAATTGATGGATCTGTGCGTCTGTCAACCCACCTAACCCACCTAACCACCCATCCATCCATCCATCCACAAGACCACCCATTCACTCACCCACCATCCACCCACCTGATTTCAATCCATCTTTCCGCCCCAACCATCAAACTACCCATCCAAATTCCACCCACCCTTCCCATCCACCCACAATGCATACCCGTGTCCTCACACGCTGTCTGGCATATACATCCATGTTTATCCCAGTGAAGGAAAATAATTATCTGAAAGATGGAGAAGAAAGAAGACTAAAGCGTCTTTTCCCAAAAATGTGATAATTAAAAAACACAAAAATACCCCAAGATTAACCCTTTCGCCGCCAATGTCGCATTTATGCACCACAGTGGTTTAACACCCATGTCACCAAAAGGCATCAAATGAAAGACCTTATTTTCTTATTTTTGGGAGGGAAGGATATGCCTAATGCTATACATTTCACATGGAAATTCCCAATACTGCAGATACATTTTTATTTTGACTGTTCAGTTTAATTGGGGTTGTCTTGCTAAAAAAAAAAGAAAAAGAAGGCTGGCGGCGAAAGGGTTAAGCAGGGGTTAAGCAGGGGATAAGTGTGGATGTTTTGCCTAATATGTTGCCTCACGGTACTGTGCTATGTTTTGGGTCGCACCCGTCGTGTCAGAAACTGAAACGGTTCCACTGCACATCTCACTGCAAAACAGTCACGGTTTGTTAAATGTTTCACCAACACCCTCACATTATATTATATCGGAATGCAATGTAATTGGGGCACTGGTGTAATTGTCGTACTGTTGTTTATTGTTTTGCTGGTTCAAAGTTTAAAAAGTAGTAATACCCCTTGATTCTTTCTGTGTAGTGCCTTGATGGGTGGGTGGGTGTTCATTGTTGGCTTTTTAGTTTTCAGTGGTTTGGGTTCTTAAGTCAGATGAACTGATAGGGATCTGTGTGTGTGTGTGTGTGTGTTGTCAGTACAGCTTTTATAGTTAATCTGACAATAAATTGGTTCCAGTCCAGTCTAGTGTGTGTGTGTGTGTGTGTGTGTGTGTGAACATTGGACATTGGTTTATTGCCATGAAACCCAAACAAAGGCTTATAAGGCACAAGTTAAGAGTACAGACAACGCAAAGTACTATAGGTGCTTTTTGTTAAAACAAATACTAAGATATTTTGCCACAAATGGCTGTAGTTCATCTATGTGTGTGTGTGCATGCATGCGCACATGTGTGTGTGTATGGCTGTGAGTGTGCGCACAAGTGTGCAGTCAATCACATGTGTGTGTTGTGTGTGCGTGTGCGTGCACATTGTGTGTGTGTGCGTGTGCGTGCACATTGTGTGTGTGTGTGTGTGCATAATGCGTCTGTGTGTGTGTGCAAGTGTGTATGTATGTGTGTGTACATGCATGTGGGCATATGTGTGTGTGTGTGTGTGTGTGTGCATAATGCGTCTGTGTGTGTGTGCAAGTGTGTATGTATGTGTGTGTACATGCATGGGCATATGTGTGTGTGTGTGTGTGTGTGTGTGTGTGTGTGTGTGTGTGTGTGTGTGTGTGCCTGTATGTGTGCGTGTGTGCCTGTGAGAGTGGGCGCAAGTGCGCAGGCACACCGCATGTGTGTGCGCGTGCGTGTACATGTGTGTCTGTGCGTGCATAATGCATCTGTGTGTATGTATGTGTGTGTGTGTGCACGCATGAGCACAAGCGTGGGAAGAAGGGGGGGGGGTGTCTTAAAAGGGACGTCCCACCGTATCACTATCTCTTGTTGTGTCGTTGCCTGCTGTGATGTTTCTTATTGTATGGATCTGTACACCTTTCTTTTTATTGTCGACTGCCAACGCACAA
>CM065704.1:27925512-27935512 GCA_017654935.2 Phymorhynchus buccinoides
CTCCCCCTCTCTCTCTCTCTCTCTCTCTCTCTCTCTCTCTCTCTCTCTGTATAGATCTCTCTCTCTCCCCTCTCTCTCTCTCTCTCTCTCTCTGTCTCTCTCTCTCTCTCTCTCTCTCTCTCTCTCTCTCTCTCTCTCTCTCTCTCTCTCTCTCTCTCTCTCTCTCTCTCTCTCTCTCTCTCTCTCTCTCGCTCTCTCTCTCTCTGAACCAGAGAGGATTATTGATTGTAGATGGCAGGACTCAGGCACGATCACTTGTATAATAGCCACAGATCTGCGCAGTATAGACTGTTTAAGACTACAAATAGAATAGAACCATATATATCAATTTAAATCTGAACAGATATATTAAGAGTGCGCTTACGACATTTAGATTTGGTGTTTCTAGCATTGCCTGTCATCGTGCTAGATACAGTAGTCCAATTTCTAGCGAATTAGCTTGTCGTTTGTGTGGTGCAACAAAAGATGAAATTCACTTTATACTGTGTTGTCCTGCATTACATGATCTTAGAACGAAATTTATTAAGCCAAAATATTCTAATGACCCTTGTCTCTATTAGTTAGTTTTATTGTTATCTTCTAGAATTGAAAATGTTATGCACAATTTGGCTATGTATGTTTATGAAGAGCAGAAAAGAGTGCATGCTATTAGTATACATGTAACAAATGTGACAGTATATATTTCCTCTTTATATTCTTTACCATTATTTTATGTGTATTTTGTTTATTTGTATGCAAAACCCCTTCAGTATGGGGCTTTTGGCGTTAATCTGATTAAAATTCGCATTCGCATGCGGAAAAAAAGAGAGAAAAAAAAGGGTGGCGTGCCTCTGGCTTTGACGCGCTCTCCAAGTGGGAGCAACCCAAATTTCACAGACGCCTCTGTGGCTATAAAGTACCTAGTGAAGAACAAGGGGGAAAAAAAAGCAAAAAAAAGAGTCTTACGAGATTGATCCATATCTAGATGATGTTCCTCCTGGGAGAGAGAGAAAGTAAAGTATGTCAAGAAGTGGGGCCATCACGTAGTTGGCCTAGTTAACCTTCGGAACTAGGTTAACCTATTCTTACCACCCATAAAAGGAGTAGCAAAGAAGATGGTAAGCCATAGAAACATACTCCCAGTTCATAGGGTGAGCGAGAGAGAGAGAGAGAGAGAGAGAGAGAGAGAGAGAGAGAGAGAGAGAGAGAGAGAGAGAGAGAGAGAGAGAGAGAGAGAGAGAGAGAGAGAGAGAGAGAGAGAGAGAGAGAGAGAGAGTATGAAATGAGAGAGAAAGAGAGAGAGAGAGAGAGAGAGAGAGAGAGAGAGAGAGAGAGTCACTAATAATTTGCTATATTGATCCCTATCCCCACTTGACGCCACCTTTTGATTTAGACCAATCGTGTTCAGTAAAGATATCCTGAGTTTAACCCTTTCACCGCCAAAGTCGCATTTTAGCACCACAGTGATTTTAACACCTGTGTCACTAAAAGGCATCAAATTGGGGTCTATTATCTAAAGACCCTATTGTCTTAGTTTTGGGAAGTAAGGATAGATCTTACTTTGTATTATGTCACAGAAGAATCCCCAATACTGCAGATGGATGTTGTTCTCTACCCAGGTAAAGTTGATGGAATGTTTGGCTGAAATATGGCTGGCGGTGAAAGGGTTAATGTTGTTGTTTTTCCAGCACATTTAATCTGCCAAATTTGCCCCATCTCTCTCTTTCTTCATTCACACCACTCCACACCACAACACAACACAACAGAACAGAACACAACAGAACACACAACACAACACAACACAACACACACACACACACACACACACACACACACACACACACACACACACACACACACACACACACACACACACACACACACACACACAGAGGTTTAAAGTAGTATGAGTTTGTTTCAGGTTAAATTCCTGCTTTTTGTTTTTTTCCTTTCCCCCTCTCTGGAGTAATGTTTTTAGAGATCAGATAGAGAGACAGACAGGCAGTCAAGACACACCACAATGTCCTGCCCCCTTCAGTGTAGAGACAAAAATAAAGCCTTGCCGAGAAGAGACAATGAAGTCCTTGCTGGCTGATTTTGGTCTCAGTTTATTTCCTTCACAGTTCTATTTTTGGCGGCTTTTGTATTTTGGGACGACTTTTGTATTTTTGGCGCGACCTACATCACTGTTTCTTTCACTATTGTTTCCATTCTACGTTCTCTAGTTGACACCCACCTACCTACCCACTTCCCTGCTGTCTTTACCCCTTTTCTTAACAGGAGATAATCCGTGGGAGCTACTCTTTCAGTTTTACACTGATTTTGGTAGTTTTTGAATTGACCAGAAACTGAACTTCAATTTTTTTTAAATTCATCCCCCCCAAAAAAATCAAAAAAATCAAGAGAACTTTTTTTGACCACAAGCGATTTGGGGCGTTCTGAACTTGGTTGTTCTGTCTTGGAAAGTTTACAAAGGTAATGTAATAATTTTACAAGGCTTATCAGACTCAAACTGTCTCTGTCTATTATTTTAACTGTCTGTCTCGTTATCTCTCTCTCTTAAGTTACCCCCCCCCCCCCCCTAACCCCCCCCCCCCCCCCCCCCCCCCCCCCCGAATCGTCGGACAGGGCTCTGCCCCTACTCCGCCCCTATACCCTGGACCCATGGGTCCCTGCTTTTCATTTTTTGTTCATTTTGGAGAGTAACTGCACCCTTGGAGATACAAAGACCATTGAACTTATAAATAATATAACTAAGCTAATCTACTGGTACCACGCACACAATACAAAAAAGAAGCATTGCTGCGGTTATAATAGTATTTTTAAAAAACTACCCTACTCCTAGTTACTCCCACCATCTCTTCACGTGCGTAGCGCTTTCTCTACGTATCGAAAGAACTACCCGTTGTTACCACTACGACCCATAGAGAACAAAATTATAATGATGACTGTGCCAATCTGTCAGTTTGAATTCCGACAGACTAACCCTAACCCGATTCCTAACCCTAACCCGAACCCTTTTCATAACCTAACCCTATTCCTTAGCTAAGTTTAACCCTATTTTAACCCTAACCCTTTGTTGCCGCAGTGATTTAGCCCAGTAGTGTTATCGATACGTAGTAGTGATATCCGTACTGATTTATCTTGGTAGTGTTATCGATACGTAGTGATATCCGTACTGATTTTTCTTGGTAGTGTTATCGATGCGTAGTGGTATCCGTACTGATTTATCTTGGTAGTGTTATCGATGCGTAGTGGTATCCGTACTGATTTAGCTTGGTAGTGTTATCGATACGTAGTGATATCCGTACTGATTTAGCTTGGTAGTGTTATCGATACGTAGTGGTATCCGTACTGATTTATCTTGGTAGTGTTATCGATACGTAGTGGTAGCCGTACTGATTTATCTTGGTAGTGTTATCGATGCGTAGTGGTATCCGTACTGATTTATCTTGGTAGTGTTATCGATGCGTAGTGATATCCGTACTGATTTATCTTGGTAGTGTTATCGATGCGTAGTGGTATCCGTACTGATTTATCTTGGTAGTGTTATCGATGCGTAGTGGTATCCGTACTGATTTAGCTTGGTAGTGTTATCGATGCGTAGTGGTATCCGTACTGATTTAGCTTGGTAGTGTTATCGATACGTAGTGATATCCGTACTGATTTATCTTGGTAGTGTTATCGATACGTAGTGATATCCGTACTGATTTATCTTGGTAGTGTTATCGATACGTAGTGGTATCCGTACTGATTTATCTTGGTAGTGTTATCGATGCGTAGTGGTATCCGTACTGATTTATCTTGGTAGTGTTATCGATGCGTAGTGATATCCGTACTGATTTATCTTGGTAGTGTTATCGATACGTAGTGATATCCGTACTGATTTATCTTGGTAGTGTTATCGATACGTAGTGATATCCGTACTGATTTATCTTGGTAGTGTTATCGATACGTAGTGGTATCCGTACTGATTTATCTTGGTAGTGTTATCGATACGTAGTGGTATCCGTACTGATTTATCTTGGTAGTGTTATCGATACGTAGTGATATCCGTACTGATTTATCTTGGTAGTGTTATCGATGCGTAGTGGTATCCGTACTGATTTAGCTTGGTAGTGTTATCGATACGTAGTGATAGCCGTACTGATTTATCTTGGTAGTGTTATCGATGCGTAGTGATATCCGTACTGATTTATCTTGGTAGTGTTATCGATACGTAGTGATATCCGTACTGATTTATCTTGGTAGTGTTATCGATGCGTAGTGGTATCCGTACTGATTTATCTTGGTAGTGTTATCGATACGTAGTGATATCCGTACTGATTTATCTTGGTAGTGTTATCGATGCGTAGTGGTATCCGTACTGATTTATCTTGGTAGTGTTATCGATACGTAGTGATATCCGTACTGATTTATCTTGGTAGTGTTATCGATACGTAGTGGTATCCGTACTGATTTAGCTTGGTAGTGTTATCGATACGTAGTGATATCCGTACTGATTTATCTTGGTAGTGTTATCGATACGTAGTGATATCCGTACTGATTTATCTTGGTAGTGTTATCGATACGTAGTGGTATCCGTACTGATTTATCTTGGTAGTGTTATCGATACGTAGTGATATCCGTACTGATTTATCTTGGTAGTGTTATCGATACGTAGTGATATCCGTACTGATTTATCTTGGTAGTGTTATCGATGCGTAGTGGTATCCGTACTGATTTAGCTTGGTAGTGTTATCGATGCGTAGTGATATCCGTACTGATTTATCTTGGTAGTGTTATCGATACGTAGTGATAGCCGTACTGATTTATCTTGGTAGTGTTATCGATGCGTAGTGATAGCCGTACTGATTTATCTTGGTAGTGTTATCGATACGTAGTGGTATCCGTACTGATTTAGCCCAGTAGTGTTATCGATGCGTAGTGGTATCCGTACTGATTTATCTTGGTAGTGTTATCGATGCGTAGTGGTATCCGTACTGATTTATCTTGGTAGTGTTATCGATACGTAGTGGTATCCGTACTGATTTAGCCCAGTAGTGTTATCGATGCGTAGTGGTATCCGTACTGATTTAGCTTGGTAGTGTTATCGATACGTAGTGATATCCGTACTGATTTATATTGGTAGTGTTATCGATACGTAGCGATTGCAGGATGTCCCTTATCACATCTCTTAATATTTTTCCGCCATTTCTTTTGTCTTCTGTCTCAGTCTCTGTTTCTGTCTCTGTCTGTCTCTGTCTCTATTACTCTGTATAAATACATTTTCGCTTGTTCGCTCGATCATTCATCGTGTCCCATAATATGCACCGTGTCTGAGGCCAGGAGGACGTGAAACAACATTTTGTTCATTCCTTCATTTGATTTCTCTCTCTCTCTCTCTCTCTCTCTCTCTCTCTCTCTCTCTCTCTCTCTCTCTCTCTCTCTCTCTCTCTCTCTCTCTCTCTCTCTCTCTCTCTCTCTCTCTCTCTCTCTCTCTCTCTCTCCTCTCCCTCCCTCCCTCCCTCCCTCCCTCCCTCCCTCCCTCCCTCCCTCCCTCCCTCCCTCCCTCCCTCCCTCCCTCCCTCCCTCCCTCCCTCCCTCCCTCCCTCCCTCCCTCCCTCCCTCCCTCCCTCCTCTCTCTCTCTCTCTCTCTCTCTCTCTCTCTCTCTCTCTCTCTCTCTCTCTCTCTCTCTCTCTCTCTCTCTCTCTCTCTCTCTCTCTGGAAATGGAAGATAGCAATACATTTTCCTGGTTATTCTCTTTTAAGTCGGTATTTCAAGCTGAAAAATATATTTCGATTGTTTCAGACAGACGGGATAGAATCTGCCTTAGCCGTTTTAGAGCAAGAACATTTGGTTTAAAAGCTAATAAGTTTTGGTTTGGCTTCTCGGCCTTTTGGCTAAGACAGTGATTCAGGAACATCAATTTTTGTTTATACCATGGTTGGTTTGCTCAGCCCGTCGTACATGGCGAAAGCCGATACGCGACGTTAAACTGAACTTCCATCCTTTGGCAATACAGACAGACATACAGATACTTCTTGCCCAATGTGTAATCACCTCATAGAAAATGAGCGTCATTTTATTTTCAACTGTGTAAGTTACGAAGATGTGAGAAAAAGGTGTCCATTGTTCAGTACTAGAGATGCACAAAGTAAAGATTTGATTCAGATTTTATGATAATAACAATGTAATTATCTCCCTTGCAAAATACATCCCAGAAGCAGGATCAATAAGGAAAAGAAAATGTGAAACAAGGCAACACGTAGGGCCTATGTTTGTTTTCCTTGTTGTGCCTATGGTCTTATTGAGCGGTAGTAATTATATTTTTGAATTAAACCAGTCCAGTAAGAGATAAATAATTGATGACTATGTGGATAGTCCTTAGTAATTTGGGGATATTGTGTGGATATTTTTCACACTTAATTTTTGATGTGCTTATTGCACTTGCTGAGATTCTTGTTTTTTCAAATGATTATGGTACTGTTATTTTGTGCGTGTTTTGTTTTGTTTAATTTCTTGTTTTATATTATTGTTAAGAAATGAATATGTTACCTCCCCCCCCCCCCCCCCCCCCCCCCTGTCACCAGAGCTTGTTAGCTAATGACAGTAAAGTTTGAGTGTTCGAGTGTTCAAATTGTTCTCTCTCTCTCCCCCCCTCCCCCTCTCTCTCTCCCTCTCCCTCTCTCTCTCTCTCTCTCTCTCTCTCTCTCTCTCTCTCTCTCTCTCTCTCTCTCTCTCTCTTATAGACAGATTGTAGGAATAGGCCTGGCCTAGAATCTCAATCCTTGCGTAATAAAGTTTTCAAGTGTCAAGTGTCAAGTGTGTCTCTCTCTCTCAAAGTGAAACCCTTTGTTATTGACAATAAATCATCAAAGTGCCAAGCGTGTGTCACTGTGTGTGTCTCTCTCTCTCTCTCTTACTTAGTCATCCTTAATATATATTCCTCTTTTCGTTCTTCTTGTACATATTTACATTGCTTCCGTCTATGATAGTCTGACCTGTGCGCTCTACACACATTAACTCTTTCAAGTCGTTCCACCCAGAGAGAGGGGGAGAGAGAGAGAGAGACACAGAGAGAGAGAGAGACAGAGAGAGAGCTGTCAATTTGATGAATTTGTTTCAAGGGAAGTTAAAATCTGTATGCACACCACACGTTGGTCACTTCTAAACTGGCTTTGCTCCCTTAGACCACAAATTTTGCCTCTTACTATGCATTTGTAGTGGTTTGAAGTGGGGTAACTAATTGCAGTAGAGTTTTTCTGTATAAAGTCTATATATAAAAAAGTCTGATCTACCAACTTCCCTATGTCTAAACCTGAAGTAAAAACCTGTAATCTTCTTTCATTTCTCTTTTTTGTTTATGTATGTTTTGTTTGTGTGTATGGCTGGAGTGATTTGTCAGTTTTTGTTGTTGAATAATTCAAAATCGTTGCGATGCGAAAGAGTTAAAAACTTCATGGCAGTTAAAAGTGAATAAAGGCGGAGCAGGGAGAAACCCTGATTAACCAAAGTGATGGCTCATTTTTCTCGAGTTTACCCCAACCCCCCAAAAAAAATGGTGCTGCACTGGTGCTGACGCGCTCTCCAGGTGGGAGCAGCCCGAATATCACAGACTAGAAAATACCCAAATACAAATAGAGTGGAACCTCCCTGGAAGGAAAATGTTTTACGTCCTCTCGGTCACAGACACCTATGGGACATTTGTAAATACAAAGATGGTGGGAACAATACTGGCTGCAATGCCCGGAGGCAGTGCAACACCAGTAAAGTCCCAAGTTTTTAACAATATAGATAGGTGTAGCGGTAACCACGCCTTGGCTAAACCTCATCGGCTATGGTACCGCCACAATACATAGTGGAACCTGACCCTTTTAAGACCTTGAAAAGCCATCCAAAATAAGGTTTCAAGTGGGAGGGGTGGGTGTACAAGGGAGGTAATCTTAATACGTGCTTACACAGAAGGGAAATGAACCTCGAGTGTGGCACTGCACACAGTCTGTTTTAATTTAGTCCCTGATTGTGTTTGATAAAGGCAAGTCAATATATTTCCGAAATATTACCAGCGACAATGTGGGCGTTGCAGGTTTTTTGTTCATCAAAGAAGGGAAATGTCTCAGAGAAGTAGGTCTTAAGTGGGTAAGGGGAGATGGGGGGTGGGGGTGTTTTCTTATAAGGGAGGTTCCACTGTAAGTCATTTTAATTTTATGTCCCATATGTACCTTCCGAGGTCGAGAGGACGTAAAACTTAAACTTACGATACGAAGTCATTTTAATTAAATCTGGTCTCCAGAGTTCTCCTGTCCTTCGTTGGTTTTCCATTCGTACCGTTTCTTCTTACTTTTTTGACTTCATTACGTCGGAAGTGCTCATTTTACATTTGTATTGTAACGCGTTCTTCCCAGTCTATTCATTGCGAAGAATCAAAAAGAAAGGTAGAAAAAAATTATTGAACAGACTTGACGGTTTGACACAAGCTTAACATATGTGACTCTGCACCACGAAAGGGACATTAAGTGTCAAACTGACCATTCTGAGAAAACTATACATTTGAAAACTGCAGACGATTCTCTTTCTAATGATACAAGGGAGGTTATAAGGAAGTTCCACTGTAGTCATTTTAATTAAATCTGGTCTCCAGAGTTCTCCTGTCCATCGTTGGTTTTCCATTCTCACCGTTTCTTCTTCCCTTTTCCCCCATCATTATGTCGGAAGCGCTCATTTTACATTTGTACTGTATGTTCTTCCCAGTCTATTCATTACGAAGAATCAAAAAGAAAGGTAGAAAAAAATTATTGAACAGACTTGACGGTTTGACACAGACGAAAGGGACATTAACACTTGTAACCCCGATTAAAATGACGACTCTACTCCCTGTAACCACCAAATTAAAGTTGGTAAACTGGGACAAAAATGGGGTACTTTGAAAAAAATATTAAAAAATAACTACTTCAATGGATTGACTTTCAAATGTTCAGGGTTTGTGTATAAATGAAGAATGTTTAACTTGCAATGTTTTTTTTAAGTTATGTGATATTTTTGATTTTTTGATATTGCAGTTTTAACTCCAAAATACATAACAAGGTGGGTGTACGGGGGCGGTTTTAGACGGCTTGGTAGGAGAAAGTAATGGACCATATGGGCGGAATCAGGCTATAAGGGGCTTAAAAAGTTAAGTGTGTTAACTGACCATTCTGAGAAAACTATACATTTGAAAACTTCAAACAATTTTCTTTCTAATGATACAAGAACCATTCTTATATACTTAATGTTCCTTTCGTGGTTAAAGGTTTATATAGTAGGGTTTCTTTGTGGCCATTTTGAGAAAACGGACTAAATTCTAGCCTAGCTGAAGAAAATGCATTGACCTACTCATTTTAAAGCGTTTATAAGACCATTTAGAGACCATATTAAAGATTGTCCTTTATAAATATGAAAGATAAGATGTTAGAGAATTAAGTGCATATGTACTGCATTTCTAAAGCATGGACAACCCGAAAAATGTGTGTGTTTGAGCGCAAGCATGCCACGCAAAAATGCTAGCCCAGCGACTTAATGTCCCTTTCGTGGTGCTAGGTCACATATATTATTATCGTTTCTTTGTGGATTTTTGCCTTCCATGTCCTTTTTTTGCATTCTTAGATAACAGACACGCCCAGGTTGTTACTCTTCTCTTCCATAATGTCTTTGTTTACAGGTAGAGAATACTTTGATATGAAAGACAACAAAAAGAGAAGAGAGTAAGAGAATTAAGTGCATATGTACTGCATTTCTAAAGCATGGACAAGAACGAAAAATGTGTGTGTGTGAGCGCACGCATGCCACGCATGCATGCATGCACGCACACCACACACATGCACGCACGCACGCGCGCGCACGCAGAGAGAGAGACACACACACACACACACACACACACACACACAAAACACACACACACAAGGATAAAGATTTTAGGCTACGCCTAGTCTTCCAGAGAGAGAGAGAGAGAGAGAGAGAGAGAGAGAGAGAGAGAGAGAGAGAGAGAGAGAGAGAGAGAG
>CM065704.1:27945512-28023012 GCA_017654935.2 Phymorhynchus buccinoides
CTACACTTCTGGCCGCTCTTTAAAATGATGTATTTTAAAAGCGTACAAAATAATAAACATACGTAATACAGACACTACAACAGACACGACGAGTATGCAGTGCTTCTTTTGATGAGTATAAGTAGGATACATAGTTTTAAATGTTTTCCAAAAGATATAAAAAGTTACGAAATGGTGCAGAGATAACATTCTGGTTTACAGATTAAAATTATTGAAAAGCCAGGGGAGGTAACTCATGATTGGAGTGGTAAAAATAGACCGCGTGCCACAAACTATTGCGATTTCGCGCTTGTTTTGTTGTTGTTGAGAATTTCTTCATTAGAATTCTGCTGGTGTGGTAGGGGTTTGATCGTCAGGAAATTGATAGAATGCGAAACTGCTTTGTCATGCAGCTCCGCTTCATGTGTTTTGCTTGCTTTCCAATTTCTTACATTACCAATGTATTTTTTTTTAATGTAAACTGCATGGAGTTTTTTAAGTGTCGTTTCCAAAAAAAAGAAGCATTTTAAAAATTTACATCTCACTATCAGCATTTTCTTTTTTTACTGCAGGGTTTGCACAGTCTTTGAAGGTCTTTAAAAGTCTTTGAGAAATGGGGTGCCCTTTTCAAGTCTTTGAAAGTCTTTGAAATTGGATTTGGTCTGTGAAAATCATGAAATGGTTTGTGAAAAAGTCATTGACACCATATATTTTGTTGCTGTTTGCTTCCAGAATTGATAAAGAAGTAATTTAATTTAACTTATTTTCCATATAGCAGACGTCATCGATTTGTCGAGTTATTTCCCTTCACTGTATCCAGATCTTTTGGCTACACCGGTGCAACTTGAACGATCTTGATCGAAGCAATCGTCGTCATTGCATGTCTTGAGAGGTCCCTTTTGGCTACACTGGTGCAACTTGAACGATCTTGATCGAAGCAATCGTCGTCATTGCATGTCTTGAGAGGTCCCTTTTGGCTACACTGGTGCAACTTGAACGATCTTGATCGAAGCAATCGTCGTCATTGCATGTCTTGAGAGGTCCCTTTTGGCTACACTGGTGCAACTTGAACGATCTTGATCGAAGCAATCGTCATCATTGCATGTCTTGAGAGGTCCCTTTTGGCTACACTGGTGCAACTTGAACGATCTTGATCGAAGCAATCGTCGTCATTGCATGTCTTGAGAGGTCCTTGAAAATAGGATTAAGGGTCTTTGAAAAGGTCTTTGAAAATTTGTGAATTTTAATCAGAAAAATCTGTATGAACCCTGTTAATTGATACTGGATCATAATTCGCTATGGATTTTTAAATATTAGTGATTAAAAACGATATTTAACAATAAAAAAGCATTGTTTTGTTTTGGTTTGTTTTTTTGTTATTGTTGTTGCTTTTTCTTTTTTTCTCTTTTTTTAATTTTTATATTTGCACTTGTTTCTTTTTGAGAATGTAGTTGCACTTAACTGCACAATATGTTAATTTTTTTTAACAATATTTAGAAGATTATTATGGCTTGTATCTCCATTAGCTTAACAGTAGTATGTAGGAATACTATATTTGACTTAATTGCCTGGTATTAGCTTGCTAATACACAGAGTTGCCTCTGCTTTTTCGTACCACATGGTGACTAAATGAAACAGCCCTGTGCCACGATGTCGATGAAATTGAGGTTGTTGGGTTGTTTCCCTTGGGGGAGGGGAAAAGGCACAGGTCACGGGGCCACCTATTCCCCGGCAGGGTACAGGGCAGCATCCATGTTGGGTGGTGGTAAGGAGGAGGTGAGGGGAGCAATGAAGCTGAAAGTAAAGAGCTATTTTAAAGGGATCTGACACTCTCCTTGAAGCAAAGTTAAAAGCAAAGTCACTACAGCTAACATATTTTACAGATTATAAGGCAATACTTTTCCCCCCCAGATCAGACCCTTGCACCTTATACAGACAAACCTCTATTTTAAGACTTCCAAAATGTCTGGAAAAATCGGTCGTAAATTGGAGGGGTCGTATGACGGAGGTTTTCACTGGCAGCCGTAGAAGGAAAAAGTTCAGCACAGTTCATACTCTCTTCTTCATGCACACATACAATGACATATTAAAACTGGATTTGGGTCTTTCCAACTCCATAGGATTGTGCAATCGATGTATTACAGTTTCACTTCGCCGACTTCTGTTAATCACCTCCACTCTCGTCCAAAGTCAGTGGTTTTCTTTTTCAAAGTCAGTGGTTTTCGTGCTTTTCCTACGCTTTCCGCCATCTTTTCTACAACAAGGGAAGCGACTCCGCTTTCAGGCCCATGACCGTGGTTGTTTCCCTTTGCTCGAAGTCTATGCAGACGACAACAACGGTCGTAAAAACCAACAAAATGGCGGTCGTAAGTCGCGTTTTAGAGGAAGTCGTTTAAGAGAGGTCGCTTACATAGTAAAATGCATCCGTGCCAACAAATCCGGTCTCAAATGAGAGGTGGTCGCTTAACAGAGGGTCGTAAAATAGGGGTTTGTCTGTAATATGACTAATAATATAGAAATAAAATAAAATAACAAAATCAGAATTTTGTGTCAAATTTAGGTGGGTGGTGGTGCGCCTTATAGCAGGGTACACTGTACCCTGCTGGGGAATAGGTGGCTCCGGGACCTGTGCCTCCCCTCCCCAGGTATTCCAGGATTCTGTAGAAGCACCCATGAAGAAACCATGTCCTGTGTGTAGACTGCGCTAGTGATATGACTGTTTCCTAATCTTTCTGAAACTCAGCGTGTGATTGAAAACAACGACAAACAAACAAAGAAATCCCTGAATGTACGTTGTTGCCTTGATTGCAGATAAACCATCTGTGTGTAGACTATGCTATCAAGTAATAATATGACTGTTTCCTAATCTTTTTGAAACTCAGCGTGTGATTAACTCATTCAAGTCATTCCGGCCATATATGTCCGGAATTAATAGATAGCTGTCAATTTGATGCATTTGCTTCAAGGGAAGTAAGTCTGTGTGAACCTTGGTCACTTCTAAACTCGCTTCGCTGTCTTAGACCACAATTTTGCCTCTGTAGTGGTTTGTTGTGGGGAAACCAGTTGCTGTAGACAGTTTTTCGATGTAAAGTCTGTATATAAAAAAAGTCTGATCTACCACTTCCCTATGTCTAAACCTGAAGCAAAAACCTGTAATCTTCTTTCATTTCTCCTTTTGTTTATGTATGTTTTGTTTGTGTGTATGGCTGGAGTGATTTGTGAATTTTTTTTAATAATTCCAAATCGTTGCGATGGGAATGAGTTAAAAACGACAACAAAGAGACCCCCGAATGTACATTGTTGCCTTGAGAGTTGATTGGCGTGCCGATGCTAGATTGCCGGTTGCCAGTTGCTGATGCCGCCCCTTTGTTCTTTGTTGTTTGTTTTTGCAGCCTCAGAGCCTAACATATATAAAGTGCGTTCCGCCTTGAAACAGAAGCTGGAAACGCGGCGCACAATGATTGCGCACAGCCCGCTCATGGCTCGGCGCAGGGACCGCGCCCCGCTGATGATGAAGCGCAAAAACCCCTTGTCACGTATGTAGTAGCTGGGCTAACACCTCTTCCCCTCGTACAGAGTGCTTGATCCTTCCTTTTCCTTTTAGCTTCATCGTTACTATCGTTATTATTATCATTATTATTAACAACTTTTGGTCTCTCCTTGTTTTCGCTGATTGTTCGGTGCTACGGCTGAAAATGTTCAAGATGTTGGGGTGGGGTTTTTTGGGGGGTGGGGGAGGGGTGGGGCTTGTGTGTTTGTAGTTCGTTTGTGTGTTTTGTCTGCCACATTCATGATGGGGATATTAGGGACGACTATGGCGACAGTGATGATGATGATGATAACTGCAAGGAGATTGATGATGATGATGAGGATGAAGATGATAATTGCAACATTCATGATAATAATGATGATAATGATGATGATGTGATGTACAGTGAATGAGCACAAAGTCTGTACTGTCATTGATTATAGCTAGAATGTCTGTGCAGTCATTGAGTGCATATATAGAAAGTCTGTGCACTCAAGGAGTACATCTAGAATGTGCAGTCAATGAATACAACTGGAACGTTTGTGCACTCAAGGAGTACATCTAGAATGTCTCTGCAGTCGATGAGTACATCTAGACAGTCTGTGCAGTCATATATGTACATCTAGAAAGTGTGCAGTCATTGAGTACAACCTAGAAAGTCTGTGCAGTCGTTTAGTACATCTAGAAAGTCTGTGCAGTCAAGGAGTACATCTAGAAAGTCTGTGCAGTCAAGGAGTACATCTAGAAAGTCTGTGCAGTCGATGAGTACATCTAGAAAGTCTGTGCGGTCAAGGAGTACATCTAGAAAATATGTGCAGTCAAAGAGTACATCTAGAAAGTCTGTGCAGTCAATGAGTACATCTAGAAAGTCTGTGCAGTCATTGAGTACATCTAGAAAGTTTGTGCAGTCAATGAGTACATCAAGAAAGTCTGTGCAGTCAAGGAGTATATCTAGAAAGTCTGTGCAGTCATTCAGTACATCTAGAAAGTCTGTGCAGTCAAGGAGTACATCTAGAAAGTCTGTGCAGTCAATAAGTACAACTAGAAAGTCTGTGGTAGTTTTGAGAAAAATTAAAAAAACTGTTTAAAAAATTAACCACGTTGACCACAATTGATTAACTATGATGAATATGTTGGTGTGGTCTAAAACCCAGTGCGTCAGATGGGAGTGTTTTGAGGGTCAGAGACGCGCATGTGTGCGGTCAAAATGAGCGCTGGTGTCTCGTTTTGTGGCAGTAGAGACAGGGGTGTGTGGCAGTAACCCGGACTCCGGCCCCAACTCCCCTCCCACCTCCACCCCTACCGCTGCCGCCGCTGCTGCTCACAGCTCTGCCCTTGCCAATGGGAGTCTGTCCTCACTGCAGGCCAAAGAGGTAGGCCTGCTCTTGTGTTGGTAGGGCAGGTATGGTGTGTGTGTGTGTGCTCACTGCAGGCCAAAGAGTAGGCCTGCTCTTGTGTTGGTAGGGCAGGGAGGGTCAGTGTGTGTGTGTGTGCTCACAGCTCCGCCCTTGCCAACGGGAGTCTGTCCTCACTGCAGGCCAAAGAGGTAGGCCTGCTCTTGTGTTGGTAGGGCAGGGAGGGTCAGTGTGTGTGTGTGTGCTCTCAGCTCTGCCCTTGCCAACGGGAGTCTGTCCTCACTGCAGGCCAAAGAGGTAGGCCTGCTCTTGTGTTGGTAGGGCAGGGAGGGTCAGTGTGTGTGTGTGTGCTCTCAGCTCTGCCCTTGCCAACGGGAGTCTGTTCTCACTGCAGGCCAAAGAGGTAGGCCTGCTCTTGTGTTGGTAGGGCTGATATGGTGTGTGTGTGTGCTCACAGCTCCGCCCTTGCCAGTGGCAGTGGGAGTCTGTCCTCACTGCAGGCCAAAGAGGTAGGCCTGCTCTTGTGTTGGTAGGGCTGGTATGGTGTGTGTGTGTGTGTGTGTGTGTACTCACAGCTCCGCCCTTGCCAACGGGAGCCTGTCCTCACTGCAGTCAAAGAGGTAGGCCTGCTCTTGTGTTGGTAGGGCAGGGAGGGCCAGTGTGTGTGTGTGTGTGTACGTACGTGTGTGTGTGTGTGCGTGTGCGTGCGTGTGTGTGTGTGTGTGCGTGTGTGTGTGCGTGTGTGCGTGTGTGCGTGTGTGTGTGTGCTCACAGCTCAGCCTTGGCCAACGGGAGTCTGTCCTGACTGAAGGCCAAATTTGTGCACTCTTGAACAAAATGCTTTGAAGGATGACTGATGGTGTCTGACTTGTATGTTTTGAAATACTTGTTAAGCTGTTTGTTTGTCGCTGTAGACATTATGTATGGTAGGTTAACCCTTTCACCGCCAGCCATATCTCAGCCAAAAATGTCCATTAAATTTACCTGGATAGAGAACAAAATCCATCTGCAGTATTGTGGATTCTTCAGTGACATATAAAACAAAGTATATCCTTACTTCCCAAAACCAAGACAATAGGGTCTTTGGATAATAGACCCCAATTTGATGCGTTTTAGTGACATAGAACCATTGTGGTGCTAAAAATGCGACTTTGGCGTGAAAGGGTTAAGCTGTTTGTTTGTAGCTGTAGACATTATGTATGGTAGGTTAAAATTCCATGTTGCTTGCTTAGATTTTCATTCCTCCTTCCCCTAAGATTCTTGATTACTGTAGTATTTCTTCTTTCTTCCTTGCATTCTTCTCTCTCTCTCTTTCTGCTCAGTCTGTTGTGGAAACGTAGCTAACAGACTTCCAGATTTTACATACAAAGCCGGATGTAGAACTACAACAACAAAAAATCAGAGAAAGAAGAGCAACTTAATTAAAAAAAGATTTCAAAAGAAAGGGAGAGATGAAGGGGGTTTCTAGCAGGGAGGGGAGAGAGAGAGAGAAAGAGAGAGAGAGAGAGAGAGAGAGAGAGAGAGAGAGAGAGAGAGAGAGAGAGAGAGAGAGAGAGAGAGAGAGAGAGAGAGAGAGAGAGAGAGAGAGAGAGAGAGAGAGAGAGAGAGAGAGAGAGAGAGAGAACGAACATTTTATTTACACAGGGTAATGAGATAAGTATGCATACTTTTTTACACCCAGCCCTGTGGTGAGAGAGATGTAGAGAAAGAGAGAGAGAGAGAGAGAGAGAGAGAGAGAGAGAGATTTTAAAAAGTATTTTCACAGATATCTTCAACAATGTGTAACAGTTTGGCTAGCAGAGGAAGCACCATGCAATGAAAAACATCAGGCAACTGACTCCATGCTCTGACTCACACCTGTGCATGTGCATGTGCGCACATGCACACCACAGCCGTTCAAAACACACAAAATCAAGCTGTTTCTTCGTTAACCCTTTCTCCGCCAGCCATTTTTGCAGCCCAAAAGTATTATCTGGGTAGAGAAAATAAAATATCTGCAATATTGCGAATTCCTCGGTGAAATATATAACATTAGGCCTATCCTTACCTTAAGGTCTTTGGATAACAGGCCCTGATTTGATGCCTTTTAGTGACATGGGTGTTAAACCATTGTGGTGCGTGAATGCGGCATTGGCGGTGAAAGGGTTGAATCAAGAAATCTTAGATAAAAACTGCACCAAGCATGTCCATATAAAAATATTCTGTCTGTATGTTCTTTATAGTATTTGTGATATATTTCTTTGATCAGGTTTATGGCAAAAACTTTTGTGTTGAGCAGTATCATGCAAGATATTTAGTACAAAATGTTTTTAAATAATACACTTAATATCGCAAGCATAAATAAAACTGCCCATTAGTGAAAATCTAGCAATGCCAAACGAATATTACAGTGGAACCTCCCTTATAAGACATCCCATTATAAGACTCCCTCCCACATAAGACCTACTTCCCTGAGACATTGCCCTTCTTTGTAAGTATTACGATGACCTCCCTTATAAGACCCCTCCCTTATAAGACCCCTCCCTTATAAGACCCCTCCCTTATAAGACCTCATTTTGGATGATTTATGAAGGTCTTATAAGGGATGTTCCACAGCACAGCTTATTTCCAAACATACTACAACTATATTCTTGACTGTTATTTGTGAAAGGTTAGTTATGGTAAACTTCAAGTTGGCTTGAAAAAACTTCTGAAAATATAGATAAACTAAACGTCCTTCCCTGAACAGCAGTGACACACACACACATGCATCATACACACACGCATGCACGCACGCATGCACACACTCACACACACACACACACACACACACACACACACACACACACACACACACACACACACACACACACACACACACACACACACACACACACACACACACACACACACACACACACAGAGAGAAACACACACACACACACACACACACACACACACACACACACACACACACACACACACACACACACACACACACACACACACACACACACACACACACACACACACACACTTTATTCAATTACACATTTATAAATCAGAACCCAGACAGGAATGCTGACTTTTTTTGTTTTTAAAGATACTAAGCAAACACAATAAACATCACAAGTACCACATCTGAACCAGTCAGTGTAAGAAATAAATAAAAAAGAAATAATAAGAAATAAAGATAGAACATGGAAAAAAACAAGATGCCCAAAAACAGAAAGAAAGAAAGAAGAAAAGGGAACATGAAAAAGAAAGAATGAGAGAAAAGAAAAGTTACATTAACCCTCTCACCACCAGCCATCTTTGAGCAAAAAAATATTCCATTAAACTTACTTGGCTACAGAAAAGATTTCATCTGCAATATTGTGGGATTTCTCTGTGACACATTTAGAATAGGCTCAAGCCTTACTACCCGAATTTAGGAACACAGTATCATTGAATAACAGACCCTGATTTCAAGAGTTTTAATGACATGGGTGTTAAATCATTGTGGTGCAAAAATGCGACATTGGCGGTGAAAGGGCTAAGAAATTGTGGAGAAAACATTGAGAAAAGTAGAGAAACATCCTCTGGTTCGGCCACAAATATACATTGCATGCCAGATTGGTGAACATCACATCGCTGTAATCAACATTTTTATCTTTCAAAGGATGCCACTGGTTTCCCCCAAAAGAGGTTTGATATAAGAGCGAGTGATGATATGACTGCTAGGGAGAGAGAGAGAGAGAGAGAGAGAGAGAGAGAGAGAGAGAGAGAGAGAGAGAGTTTAGGTGATAAAAGGACATGTAGATAAGATAGATAGAGAGGGAGGGATGGAGGGAGAGAGAAAGAGATGAAGAGATCAGTCTTGACTGTTTTACTGATTAGGCCCATTTTCAAAGAATGAAAGAGAGAGAGAGAGAGAGAGGGGCAGGGGATGGAGTGGGCATGGGGGTTGGGGGTAGGGGGGCACTTGAAGAAGCATTGAAGGCCCGGTGCCAAGGAATGCAGCCAGGCTTCCAGACAAGTCAACACCTGAGCTATTCTGGGCCCCGGGGCTTGTCAGATTGGAATCCCACCTGCCTCCTATAGCTGTACTGAGGGGGAAAAAAAAAAAAGTGTTCCTCCCAGGTGTTTTTGTTCTATGTATCTATTTTGAGGATTTTACTAAAAAGGGAGGGGGAGGGAGGGGTTGGGGGGGGGGGGGGGGAGTCTGGAGAGAGAGAGATAATGTGAGGGAGTGTGTGTGTTTGTGTGTGTATGTGTGTGTGTGTGTGTGTGTGTGTGTGTGCTTGTGTGTGTGTGTGTGTGTTTGTGTGAAGTTCGAGAGAGAGATACATACTTGGACACATACATACACACACACACACACACACACACACACACACACACACACACACACACACACACACACACATTACCGGAAAGGCATACCCGCAATTCTTTTTTTAAGCTTAGCACACACACTCACACACTTATATACACACACTTACAATACATGCACACTTACACATACATACACTCATACACACTCACACAGAGGCACACACTTGGACACATATACATGCACATGCCTACAAAAACAAGCATATGGACACACACACACACACGTGTGTGTGTGTGTGTGTGTGTGTGTGTGTGTGTGTGTAGTGAAGTCAAGTCAAAATGATCTTTATTGCGGGTTAAAGAATAAGCTAACAAGGCTTTTTTCATCCTCTGTGTGTGTGTGTGTGTGTGTGTGTGCGCACACGCGTATAGTATGTGTGTGCGTGTGTGTACTTGAGTGCGTGTCCTCGCGTGCATGCATGTGTGCGTGCTCGTGAATGCGCATGTCCGTATGCTACATACATTCATGTACGTTTCTGCTGTGACATTTCAGGAGACCACCCCCTACATGTTTGGCATTATGCGGCCGGGCATGACATACCCGGGCACTGACCTCAGCCTCTACACCTCCCCATCCATGCCTAATATCTCTTTGGGCAGACCGCCTGTCTCCGGACCCTCATCTGTGAGTGTGTGTGGGTGTTGGTGTGTGGGTGTTTGTGTGGGGGCTTCATCCTTAAAGCTACAGCAGGGATATAAAAGGAGGGAGGCGAGGAAAAATGGCAGTTTTCACAAACACGCTGCGAGCAAACCCTTCTTTTCTCCTCTTGCTGGTAGATGTGTGTCTAAAAATAGCCACCCAATTCCTGGAATCGGATGCTGAGGCTTTAAAGGACCGGAGTCGAGCCGCATGGCTTCATTCTGCCTCCCTCCTTGCGTGCCGCAACTCTTTATTCCTACCGTTTTCTCTGTAGACAGCAAGTGTCGGAATATCAGCACGTGATTCTATTGATCGGGTGTTTTGGCTTTAACCACGCAGGCATTCACTGCCGGAGAAAAATTGAGACACGGGGACTGGCAGGTAAGGGGTTAACCACACAGGCTGAGACATTCACGCATGTACACATTGATCTCAGCCTCTACATCTTCCCGTTCTGGTCCATGCCCAATATCTCTCTGGGCAGACCGCCCGTTTCCAGACCCTCTGTGAGTGTGAGCTCTTATTAGTCTGCCCTCGTGTTGATAGGGCAGGTGGGGCTATTGCATCTCGTGAGTCCCGCCAGCACCTTTTATTTTATTTTTCACTGTCAACGTCACACAGTGTGGGCCTTTATTGGGTTTGATGCTTTGTCTCACAAGCACACAGCCGTGCACACACAATCTGCAGGCATGCATGCATGCAATACACGCACACAGAGTGACATTCACACGCTTGCACACACGCACGCGCGCACACACACACACAATGACGACAACAAACATGATAAAGATGACGATGATGATGACGATGATGATGACAAAGATGACAGTGATGATGACAACGATGATGATGACAAAGATGACAGTGATGATGACGACGATGATGATGATGACAAAGATGACAGTGATGATGACGACGATGATGACAAAGATGACAGTGATCACAGGGCTCCCCATTTTGCTTGACCATAGAGGGTATTTTCACCCCCAGGAAGCACCCTCAGGGTGAACTTATAGAGGGTGAAAAATCAACCAGTCTAGAATGATCAAGTACTATCATGACCTGACCTTCACCTTTGTGAGCTGATGAAAGTGGCAAGTTGGACCGCGCTATCAGCATGCACATCATGGCTTCGGCCCTGGTGACGTCATTTTGCTGACCTTGCTTCGACTCTTCTTTCTTCTTCTCAATGAAGTTCTGTAGGAAGTTACTGCTTCCTTTCAAAACGCTCACCAGATCTTTGTGCGCCCCTTACAGTGTTTAGCGCAGTCAGCCAAACCAGCGTCACTGGCAGTAAAATCATTTTTGCACACCGTGCAAAAAGCGTGATGCTCCCCACCCCCCTCTTCGATGCTATGATGCATGGAAACTCCCGATGGTAGCTCGACAGATATTTCTGGTTCGCAGTCCTCGGAGTTGCTGTTCTATTTGGCTTGGTCTTTTTAGCTTCATTTTCCGATTCTACTTCTTCCACCTCTGATTCGTCGTTCGTTTCGTGTCTTTTTCGCTTTTGCTGTGCACCGTAATCCATTTTTTTCCTCACAAGAACTGAAGCAAACTTTCTCTCAACTTGTGCGCGCCAACTGCAAAGCAGTTTCGAAGCTGACTCGAAGGAACGCATCGGGTGCCTCAAACTGAACGGATCTGTGTCCTTGACAACGCTCGCTCGAAATTCAAAGCTGCCGGTAATGAAAATGCGGAGTTTGCTATTTCGAGTCGTAGCTGCGTAGCAGACACCCTAATTTCGTAGCATGCTACGCCAAAATCGTAGAGTAACCAGGTCTGAGGAGAAATAATGTTTAACGCCCTCTTTGGCCTTTCGGCCATGTGGGGCACCCGTAACCAGGTCTGTCACGCACTCGGCGGATTTATAGTGCGTCTCATAACCCTCGAGTAGTAATTATAGTGCGTCGTTTCACCCCCAGTACGAAGTTTTAATGCGTCTGTCACGCACATTTGACGCACAGACGCACAGAATGGGGAGCCCTGGATCATGACGACGATGATGATGATGACAAAGATGACAGTGATGATGATGACGATGAAAAAGTTGGCAGTGATGATGACGACGATGATGACTACGATGATGATGACAAAGATGAAGAGACTGATGATGATAATGACGTTTTGACCACAGGTAACTAAGTCGTCCACAGAGGAAGAACTACGCACGGCATTATCAGCGGGAATGGGCCTCCCTCTGGCCACACACCTGCTGCCAGGGGGCGCCCCCTGCTTCTTCCCCGCCTTACCCGGTGAGTACGCTCCATCGTTTTTGGCTCACGCGTATGAACGAAGTGTCTTTTTGGCTCACTCGTATCAACCAGGCATGAAAACATTTCCGCTGTTTCCGCCGTCTCTGCTGAATTTTTTTTAGAAATTGAGCGATCTGCGCCGCAAAATGAAAAATCTCTGCCGAAAAGAAAAAAAATGCTGTGAAATGAGTACTCGCACCTAGGGTAATGTACAAACCAAATAAGCTTTGAAAGTAGTGAGTCTTGAGTCTTATCATGATGGTTGTGTGTGTGATTTGCAGTGATGGAGGGCGATTTGGCATTTTTCATTATTGCTATGTGTAAGGCTACATAGTAGGATGTGTGCTATGTCAGTGCTCCTTGTTACTACAGTGGAACCTCCCTTATAAGACTGACTCCCTCCCACATAAGACCTACTTCTCTGAGACATTGCCCTTCTTTGTAAGTATTAAAATGACCTCCCTCATAAGACCCCTCCCTTATAAGACCTCATTTTGGAAGATTTTTTAAGGTCTTATAAGGGAGGTTCCACTGTATTAAAATTACCTCCCTTACAAGACCCCTCCCCTTAAGACCTCATTTTGGAAGATTTTTTAAGGTCTTATAAGGGAGGTTCCACTGTATTAAAATTACCTCCCTTACAAGACCCCTCCCTTATAAGACCTCATTTTGGATGATTTTTGAAGGTCTTATAAGGAAGGTAATTTTAATACAGTTAATACAGTGGAACCTCCATTACAAGACCCCTCCTTTATAAGACCTTAAAAAATCATCCAAAATGAGGTCTTATAAGGGAGGTTCCACTGTATTATCCTTATTATTATGATGGTTGTGTGTATGTTTTGCAGTGATGGAGGGCGATTTGGCCGCGGGCGGTGCCCAGGCTGCGGCCTACCTGGCTGCGGCCGCCCATGGCAAGCTGGTGGCCGCCCACCCCTACACCATTCCTGTGTCCACCGTCCCCACCACCACCACCCCCCCCGCCCCCATGGCGGAGTCCATCAACCCAGCCCACCGGCATCACAGGTGAGTCATCCAAGTGACAGCCCGCTTTACCCTATTGCATTTATTCCAGCCAATACTGCCTGCAGACCTGCCACTTGCTCCGATTTCAGAGGAGCAGCTCAGATATGTTGAGCATTGCTCCTGGCTCCTCTTGCAACCTCCCCAGCTCCTATATTTTAAAATCTGTCTTGTATACATTTTCCACTCAATTTCACAACAAAGAGCATGCATTCAAAGCACCAGCTAATGGACATCTAAGGGTCAGCATGAGACAGTGAGGGGCTACACGAAGCATAGGCCTATCTCAGGCTAAATGACCAACAAATATTGTAGATTGGTCAATATTTCTTTCTCTAAAATGGATCTCAAATTGACAATGGTCAATATTTCTTACTCTAAAATGGATCTCAAACTGACAAAAACGACTGCATGTTTGAAGAACAAAAGAGAAGGCCGCACATTTCGAAGTGGCAATGGATTTTACTGGGGGGCCAGTGCCAGCCCCTAGATTCTCGCTCCTCTTTTTTATTCTCAGAATGTGGCAGGTCTGCGCCTGTAATAATAATAATAATAATAATAATAGTAATAATAATAATAATAATAGTAATAATACGAGGGGTGAATGCCAGAACTGCCCATCTGTGCTCTTTATTCCTTTTGAGATAGACCATTCTGGCAGGCACCCCTCGAATAATAATAATAATAAATAAATATTCTATAGCGCTATTCTCCTGACACAGCAGGACTCACTGCGCTTTACGCAAAAAAGTTATAAAAAAAAAGTAAGTTTACCTTTACGCACACAAAAGATATTCAAAATACTTGTGCTTAAAATTATTTTTTTGTAAATCACTTTACATGAACAAAGCAACATTATCGCACTAACACAACTCACATTTAAAATACCTTCATAAAACATGAATTATTTGTATTTTTAAAAAACAAACCCCACTTAAATACAGGGTGGACTGACAGTGGATGGACAGACAGAAATTAACAGATATATTTTCTGAAAAGATGCGTCTTCAGGCCAGTTTTGAAAGAAGACAGAGATGGAGAGCTGCGGAGAGAGAAAGGGAGATTGTTCCAGATGTGTGGTGCTTGTAAACGAAAAGACCCGTTTCCAACTGTTTTGTACTTGGTGACAGGTTTGCAGAGAAGTTTTAGGTTGCTTGATCTGAGGTTGGGTTCTGGTATGTAGGCAGAGAGGAGAGAAGAGAGGTAGTCAGGAAGAGGAGAGAAGAGAGGTAGTCAGGATGAGGAGAGAAGAGAGGTAGTCAGGAAGAGGAGAGAAGAGAGGTAGTCAGGAAGAGGAGAGAAGAGAGGTAGTCAGGAAGAGGAGAGAAGAGAGGTAGTCAGGAAGAGGAGAGAAGAGAGGTAGTCAGGAAGAGGAGAGAAGAGAGGTAGTCAGGAAGAGGAGAGAAGAGAGGTAGTCAGGAAGAGGAGAGAAGAGAGGTAGTCAGGAAGAGGAGAGAAGAGAGGTAGTCAGGAAGAGGAGAGAAGAGAGGTAGTCAGGAAGAGGAGAGAAGAGAGGTAGTCAGGAAGAGGAGAGAAGAGAGGTAGTCAGGAAGAGTGTCTTCGAAATAACGATAGGCAAGAGTGGTCACCTTCTAGTCGACTCTCACGTCAACAGGGAGCCAGTGCAGCTGTGTCCTTAGCTTGCCCCCACTCTGAGACCCCCTCTGATGGCATTTTCATCACGCACTAAGTTCTGGCTTGTTATACACGCACTATGAAGAAGCTTCTCTTTTGCAATGAAGTGATGGTAACTTGTATGGCGCTCTGTGTGTTTCAAAAGACAGATTTTCCTGAAAAAATGTGTCGAAACAAATCTGAACACTAGAAGAAGTTTTGTCTTTGCCAAATACAAATGGAAGAGGGTTAACCCTTTCATCGCCACTGTCGCCTCTTGGCACCACAATGATTGAACACCCATGTCACTGAAAGGCATCGAATGAGGGTCTGGTACCCAGTGACCTTATGTTCTTCATTTTGGGAGGTAAGAATAGGCCCTGTTTTATGGATGTCGCAAAGGAATCCCAAATATTGCATATGAAATCTTTTCTCTACCCAGGTAAGTTTAATGGAAAGTTTTGGCTGAAAAATGGCTGGCGTTGAAAGGGTTAATAACCCCTTCCTGTCAGGCCCCTGTCTACTATGGGCAGTACAATGTCATTGATGTTGTCATAACTTTTCATGTCACAAGTCTGGAATGCTACTTTTTGTTTTAGAACAGTCAGGGTGGGTGGGAATAAATATCCAAACCATTTTCCCAGATTGAGTCTAGGAAAACTCTTTCATATTTTATAACTAAAACAAGATAACTCTTTCAATTTTTCTCTCGCAGTGAAGGGATTAACCCTTTCACTGCCAGCCATATTTCAGCCAAAAATGTCCATTAAATTTACCTGAGTAGAGAACAAAATCCATCTGCAGTATTGGGGATTCTTCTGTGACATATATAAAATAAGGTCTATCCTTACTTCCCCAAACTAAGACAATAGGGCCTTTGCATAATAGACACCAATTTGATGCCTTATAGTGACATAGGTGTCAAATCACTGTGGTGCTAAAATGCGACTTTGGTGGTGAAGGGATTAAGGAGGGCTTGTGGATAATGATAAATCGAGGGGTAATTGCCTAAACGTGTTACCACTCTTCTCTTCTTTATTCCTCTTGTGATAAAGCGTTTAGGCAATTACCCCTCAAAATTATGTTGGAGCTTTTGAGTATTATTTGTGGAGCATATTCCAGGCATGCTACTCTTCATTGAATTCTCTGAACTGAGAGAAGAGGGAATTTAGAAAAACAAAATTTGATGGCTTGGAGTCAAAGCGGACTATCTTTAGATAGTCCATTGACATATTATTGAACTTATTGCGAAAACTAATAACTTGTATAAAACAAGACTCCTGAAATATAAAAAGCAAAAACCCCTTTTTATATTTCTGCAGTCATTGTTTGATACAACTTATTAGTTTTCGTAATAAGTTCAATAATATGTCAATGGACTATCTAAAGATAGTCCGTTTTGACTCCAAGCCATCGAAATGTCAGAGGGTTTTTTAACACCATTGTGACTGATACTGCCATTACCTGTTCACAGTGCTAGCCTAAGCCTGCCGTCGGGCAGCTCATAGAAACCGGGTGCTTATAAACAAACATATCTAGCTAAGCTGAATGATGTCCTATCAATACTAAATGTTGCACACTTCAGGGCTGCCTACTATCCCCCCGTAAGGAGTATTTGTCCCTGGAAACGGTCAAAAATGGCACCCTGTCCCTGGAATCCACTTTTCTGTCTGGTGTCCCTGGAAACTGAGTGGAATCAAAAGTTTGTAGAGCAGTCACATGTCTTGTTAGCTAACCTTACTATTGAACCCAGGATCCTCCCGTGGGGATACCGGGGGGTCTTTTGTGTAAATAGTTCCCCCACCTTCTGGAAGTTCTGTGCTTGTAACTTCCTCTAATCTGTCACTCTTTTTAACTCTGCCTTTTTCCTTTGCTTACTGTCATCTACTATCTTTCCGCCTTACCGGTCCATTCTCCTGCCTTTTTTTTCACGAAACACTTTCAAAAACATTTCCTCCTCCGGCCGAAGTCGGACTTGCTGGGCCCTAACTATTTCTTAGTTAGGCGCATAACGGCAGCATGACGCATCTGCGCTCATAATTGACAGGAAACTGTCTGAGCGATCGAAGAAGAAGAAGAAGAAGAAGAAGAACCCAGGACACCCCCAAAATAATAGACACTTGAAATCTTCTTCACAGACATCCGCGGCCCTTGGGTCGGACCCACTCTGCGCCCCTGCCGCTGCCCCACCCCGCCGGATTCCAACAGTCGGCCCTGCCAGGGGGCGCCACCCTGCCGCAGCAACCGCCGGGCCTGATGATGTCGCCGTCACACGAGCAGTACATCAAGGACAACCCCAAGCTCTACCTGAAGCAGGTACAGTGGAACCTCCCTTAGAAGACCCGTATTCCCCATGGGGATACCGGGAGGTCTTTTGTATCAATAGTTCCCCCACCTTCTGGAAGTTCTGTACTTGTAGCTTCCTCTAATCTGTCACTCTCTTTGACTCTGCCTTTTCCCTTTGCTTACTGTCATCTACTATCTTTCTGATTTACCCCGGTCCGTTCTCCTGCCTTTTTTTTCGCGAAACGTTTCAAAAACATTTCCTGCAGCCGAAGTCGGACTTGCTGGGCCTAACTATTTCTTAGTTAGGCGCATAACGGCAGCATGACGCATCTGCGCTCATAATTGATTGGAAACTGTGGGCGATCAAAGAAGAATAAGAAGAATAGGACCCATGGGCCCATGGGCGCTACTCTTTCAGTTTTACACTGATTTCAGTTTTTTTAATTTTACCCCAAACTGAACTTCCTTTTTTTGTAATTCATCCAAACTAAACAAATTTTACCACAAGTGATTTGGCCGTTTTGAACATAGTCCAGTTGTTCTATCTTGGAAGTTTACAAAGGCAATGTAATCATTTTACAACTGTCTCTGTCTATCGTTTTAACTGTCTGTCTGTCTCGTTATAGCTCTCTCTTAAGTTGCCCCCATGAATCGTCCGACAGGGCTCTGCCCCTGTACCCTGCCGGGGCCATGGGTCCCTGGACCCCTGCCTTTCAGTTTTTTTTCATGTTGGGGAGTTTCTCCCATGTAAGACCTTCAAAAACTTATAAGGGAGGGGTCTTAGAAGGGAGGTAATTTTAATACTTACAAAGAAGGGCAATGTATCAGAGAAGTAGGTTTTATATGGGAGGGAGTCTTATAATGGGAGGTCTTATAAGGGAGGTTCCACTGTATAGGGGGGGGGGGGGCGGAGGACTAAAGGGTCTGCTACACTGCATACAATTTGACCTCAATACGACACGATTGTGACGAGGTCTGTGAGTCATGATTCACGTGAAATACTTCCGTCTAAAACTAACTCCACTGTTTTCGTTCACTACGCTCATGCATACCGCAGTACACGAATCAAATAAAATACCCGATACAATTTTTTTTTTTTTTTATCACATTCGTGTACGGGAGATTACAAATGTAGCGAACATGACTAGTAGGATTTCATCAGATTCGTTTAGACAGTAGAATTTCACGTCAATCATGCCTCACAAATGTCAAAATGATTTTGATTTAATCGGATCGTAGTGAATCGAATGGTATGCAGTGTAGCAGACAATTTACCCTTGATTGACGGCGTTTTGTTTTGTGTATAGAGTTAAGTCTAACTTCGAAATCAGTGGGTCAGACTCAGAGCGCGAAATATTCCTCCAGATTTTTAGAGGGTCCCCTGGATATTTTTAGGGGTTCTCTCTCTTTATATTTTTTAAGCATTTAAAAACAAACTGTATGTCAGGTATACAGACCTGTTTTCCCTTCAGATTTGTCTGTAATTATTACGTTTTGAGACCTTCGATTACGCTATTACGGTTAGCAACAAAAGCAACTTAGCAACTTTTACATCATGGATGATGAGTCGTTATTGCATCCACTGAGTGATGACAGCGATGAAAATTCCTTTTTTTGTGAAAGATAGGAATTATAAGATCGTGAAGTGAAAGGGTAAGTGAATGGTTTTGATCTACATTTCCATTTCAGTCGTCTTAGGCTTCAACAGTCTGCAAAAGTAGGCAGTGAATGACTAGTGAATGCAGTTTGCGAATACACTTTCGCATTTTGATTTTTTTTGTGGAGCCATGCATCCCCATAACATCTTGAAATTCATTTTGCAAATCAGACAGACATCTCGGCAACATATTCAAAACAAAAAACCCCACAACATCTGCTAGGGTATATTTTATTTTATTATTTTTCTGAAGCTACCCCCCCTTTTGTACGGAGTGACGTCCCTTGGGCTAGGATTTCAGAGGTGATAGAGAGCACAGAGTGTCAGGCACAAGAGGGTTAATGTCCCTTTTAGTGGTGCTGGATCACCTATTATGTGCTTCAATGTCACTACTGTGTTGTTTCAGCACATACGACAGACGGTTCTGCAGCGGGCAGGCAGCAAGACTCACATGGAGAATGTTGACGAGGAGACGGAGGTTCGCCTCGCCCAGGTAAGCTTAAATGCATCAATCTTAGCTCATGTATGAGCTGACTACAGTAACTCTGTGGTAACCAGTCATTTTGAGACTGCTACAGACCTGTTTACTCTACTCTTTTCGAGTGGTATTCTGCTCAGTTTGGACCTCTACTACTCTTCAAAACTGAAAATAATGCTCTTTAATTCTTGATTACTACTCATTTTCAGTGAACATTATTTGATGGTTTAATGAATAAATCTACACATTTTGCACCCAAACTACTCATTTCAGCAATCCAGACTACTCAAGGCTTGTGTAGGGAGTAAACAGGTCTGCTGCTAAGTGATGGTGCATGATAAAGCGTGCAGTCCCTCGTGCATAAGTCGCACAGCATGTTTCTGAGCAAAAGCAACAAAATATTCAATGTCCTATTTCTGTGAAGGGCATATTATTTAACCCTCTTGCATTTAGTGTAGTCCGGCCAAAACCGGCCAGTCAGAAGTTGCCTCTGTGTATTCAAGTCGGCCAAAACCAACTGTAGCTTGCCCCCCACTCTGAGACCCCCTCTGATGGCATTTTCATCATGTACTGAGTTCTGGCTTGTTATACACAAACTATGAAGAAGCTTCTCACTTGCAGTGACGTGATAGTAACTGTACGGTGCTCTGTGTGCTTCAAAAGACAGATTTTCCCCAAAATGTGTGAAAGAATCTGAACGCTAGAAGAAGGTGTTTTTTTTCTGTCACAAATGAGAATGCAAGAGGGCTGAGTCTAGGCTAAAAATTACCAATATGCAAGATATAAAGCTAAATTTGGAATGATTTATTTGTTTATCTGGTTATTTTCAAAACCGCCACAACATAAGCAAAGAGCCAAAACTCTTCCTTCTATGTCAGATTTCTAATAGATTCTACGGTATATGTTTTGTTAGTTTTTTAATGACAGGGCTCCCATTCGCCTCGCAAAACAAAGGGTCCCAGGGACTCCTTCACTTACAGAATAGAGGGTCCTAGAGGCGGGATAGAGGGTCCCAGTGGCATGGGGGTCCCTGGGAGCCCTGAATGATGACCTTTAATTCCGCCCCATTGCTTGCCGCAACAAATAGTTGGGCAGAACAATGTAAACTTCCTGCCAGTATTCGAAATGTGCTAAAATTTGAGTTGGGGTGGGGGTGGGGGTAATGTTGTCAATATGCCTTGCAGAAAGAGAAAAAAAAGCCTTAGAGTCATGATTGTCTGGTACATATATATTTTGGAGTAGAATAGTGAGTGACTAGCTCCTTAGATAATGGTCGAAATACACGGGAACATCTTTCACTCTTTCCCCATGGCAACACTGCGATAGGCCCTAATATTCTTACTAGCATAGCACTGTGTTGCTGTGGGGAAAGAGTGAAAAATGTCAATGTGTACTGAGACCTTTAGTGCTGAGGCTTGTATTCTTCTGCATGAATCTCTGATGACTGAAGCTTCATTCCATCGCTAACGTAACCCAGACCTGTTTTCCCTACGGATTTGTCCGTAATTATTACGTTTTGAGACCTCCGATACGCTATTACGGTCAGCAACACATTTCCGCTGAACGAGTGCGGAAAAAAAAGAAGAAGAAGAAATCAAAAGAAGGCATGGCGTTTGAGCCGTACTCGCTGCTCTGTCGTGTGCTATCAAAGGTATCACTTCGAGTGATGTCCCTTGAATGAATACTTCTGGTTTATTTCTCCTTGCCGCCATTTTTTTAGGTACGAAATGCAAAATTTCGGCAGTTGTCGAAGCTGGGTTTGGATGGGAAGTTGCAGCATACGTGTACGCACAAATCTCCATTCCACCCCTGTGATTTACCATCTCCAATTCTCTCAAGTTTGCCTCCCACCCTTTGCTTCATTTACCACGAGGCGACCATTAGCATTTTCTTCTGTACTGGTAGCAGCGTGTTTTGTACTATTGTAGAGAATCCTTAGATTCTGTTATCCTCACATGGCTTTGGAGTGCTGTTTAACCCTTTCACCACCAAAGTTGCATTTTAGCACCACAGTGATTTAACACCTATGTAACTAAAAGGCATCAAATTGGGGTCTATAATCCAAAGACCCTATTGTCTTTAGTTTTGGGAAGTAAGGATAGACGTTATTTTATATATTGCACAGAAGAATCCTCAATACTGCAGATGGATTTTGTTCTATACCCAGGTAAATTTAATGGAAATTTTTGGCTCAAGTATGGCTGGCGGTGAAAGGGTTAACTCAATCGCATCGCATCCGTTACACTAAGCTGCGAACCTACAAATCGCATGATTTTGAATTTATTCCAAAATCTGAACAAATCGCTCCAGCCATACACACAAACATAACGGGCATACACGAAAAGAGAAATGAAAGGGGATTACAGGTTTTTACTTCAGGTGTAGCAATAGGGAATGACTGAAAATCTGCTTAACGTCCTCCGGTCTGGAACAGACACATATGGGACATTAGTAGATATAAAGATGGTGGGAACGATCCTGGAGGCAGTGCCACACCAGGAAAGTCCTGAATTTTTAACAATGTAGTAAATGTATAAGCCATAGGGAAACGGTAGTTCAGACTGGGTTTTTTTATAGAAAGACTTTTTACAGAAATTGGTTTCCTCACTACAAACCACTGATGCAAAGTAAGATGCATAAATGTGGTCTAGGGGAGCGAAGCGAGTTTAGAAATGAACAAATTATGGTGTGCCCACAGATTCACTTCCATTGAAGTGAATTCGTCAATCTGAAAGCTTTGTATTTCTTCTGCGCACATTTAAGGCAAATAAATTGTCCTCCATGATGACATCACATGTGGCATATATTTATGCGGAAGGATGCTATTGAGTTAACTGCCTGAGAGATGAGTGCACTTTTAATACGATGCTTGCCTCATAATCTACTTTTATCTTTCAACCTCACTCTGAAGCCAAAGTCGATTATATGTTTTCTTAGATGCTTCTTTGAAGCAAAAATTGGATAACATTTTAATTAGGTACTGTGTGTTTTATGTTATTTATTTATGGGTGCTGTGATCTGCATGTGATACAACAACGATATAAAGTGTGATAGATATTAATGGTCTTAGGTTTTTTCCTTTGCTTTATTGTATTTGTATGCTCTCTCTGTACCCCTTTGTTTCTTTCTTTCACACACACACACACACACACACGCTTGCACGCACACATGTATGCATGAATGGACACATGCACACACACACACACACAAACACGTATGCAGGCATGTGCACACACGCGCGCACATACACACACACACACCACACCACACCACACACTTACACACACACACACACACACACACACCACACCACACACACACACACACCACATCACATCACACCACACCACACACACACACACACACACACACACACACACACACACACACACACACACACACACACACAGCTGTTCCCATTTTCAGGTCAGAATGCTCTTTAAATAATTGATTTTATCGTTGACTTTTCCATCCATGGTCTTCCTTTAAAAAAGGTACATGTGAGTGGGGGGGGGGGGGGGGGGGGGGGGGTCATCCGAACTTGGACTAAATTTGTATCTTAGCACACTACTCATGTCAAAGAATTTGTACACAATTCTCTCCACCACTGTTGTTGTGTACTGTGTGGGTGATGGTCATATAGGCGGACCTGGCTCATCCTTTCTGTACACCATTCTCTCCACCACTGTTGTTGTGTACTGTGTGGGTGATGGTCATATAGGCGGACCTGGCTCATCCTTTTTTGAGGATGAAGTTGGGTCTGTCTCCCTCCCTTTGCTGGAGTTGCCCATGCCTTGCTAGGCAGTGTTATCATTTAAAAAAAACTTGGTGAAGGGAGTTGATTAAGAGAGAGTTCCTTCCCCTTATTCACTTCACCACAATCTCCTCTCCTAGTCCTAGCCTCACTTTTTCAATCTTTGCCGTCAAAGAAGCTAAATACGGTACAGTTCTGTTATGTCAACCTGCTGGAGAATGGGCCAACAAGTCAGAAAGATAGTAGATGACTGAAAGCAAAGGGAAAAGGCAGATTTAAAGAGAGTGGCAGATTAGAGGAAGTTACAAGCACATAACTTCCAGAAGTATGGGGGAACTATTTGTGCGAAAGACCCCCCCCCCCCCCCCCCCGGTACTCCCCACGGCATACATACAGTGTGGCAAGGTGGTGGTTCTGTGGTGTGACAGGAGATGAAAGAGTCGCAGGAGGAGGAGGAGGCCATGGAAAACAAAGACCCACCGATCAAAGACCTCTCCGCTTCCGCCACAGCCTCGCCCCCCAAGGTTTTCAGCTGTTGAACCGTCTTTTCCTTTCATATAGCACGCAGTCTCTGTGTGTGTGACTGTGTGTACACGGTTATGTTGCGGGGTGCTTCTGCCGTTTTCAGTTGTGATCGTTTTCTGTTCGGCTGGTGTATGGTTGGTCTCTGTGCTATTGTTGCTTTCTTTCTTTTGATTACTGTAGCTAGTTTGCTTTTTATTACTGCGTGCTGTTCAGCTGTTTTGCTGTTTACTGTTTAGCTGTTTGCTGTTCAGCAGTTTGCTGCTCAAGTGTTTACTGTTCAGCAGTTTGTTGTTCAGCTGTTTACTGTTCAGCGGTTTACTGTTCAGCTACTTACTGTTTACTGTTCAGCTGTTTGCTGTTCATCAATGTTCATCAGTTTACTGTTCAGCTGTTTACTGTTCAGCAGTGTTCAACAGTTTACTGTTCAGCAGTTTACTGTTCATCAGTGTTCAACTGTTTACTGTTCAGCAGTTTACTGTTCAGCAGTTTACTGTTCAGCAGTGTTCAACTCTTTACTGTTCAGCAGTTTACTGTTCAGCAGTGTTCATCTGTTTACTGTTCAGCAGTGTTCAGCAGTTTTACTGTTCAGCAGTGTTCAGCAGTTTTACTGTTCAGCAGTGTTGTTCAGCAGTTTACTGTTCAGCAGTGTTCAGTTGTTTACTGTTTACTGTTCAGCAGTTTACTGTTCAGCACTGTTCAGCTGTTTACTGTTCAGCAGTGTTCAGTTGTTTACTGTTCAGCTGTTTACTGTTCAGTAGTTTATTGTTCAGCTGTTGACTGTCCGGCTAGTGTGCCTCAGCTAGTTGGCCTCTGTGCTTCGTGCTATCGCTTATTTTATTTTTTTTTATTACTGTATAATGTTCTGCTAGTTCACCTCTGTGCTAATTTAGCTTTCTTTTTTCCTTTTATTGTTGTTCCGTGTTGTTTAGCATTCAGCATTTGAGCTGCTGATCTGTTGGTGTTGTTGTTGGCGTAAATTGCCCGACTACAGTCGACAGAGGGGTATACGTTTGTTCATCTTTTTTTCGTACGTGTCATTCTGTCTTATCTGTCCGGGCTATCTCTCATGAACCACTGGATAGAATCGTTTCAAATTTGGTGTGGTGGTGCATCACCATGAGTGGAGTGTTGCTGTTTCACCTCTTGTTTGATTTCAGTGAGCCAGTACTTTTTCGACATTTGTGTTGTATTCGGTTAGCTTTGTCAGTATGCTGCTTTTTTGCTCTTTACTAATAGCCATTTTGCAAATATGCTTGTTGATTTTAGATGGGATATCATCCTTTTGTCAGTTCGGGCCAACGCACAGCTGGGGTACTATACTGGGTTCCTGCATTTGTCTTTCTTGCATTTCTGTTGATTTTTTTGTCGTGTTCGCTTCTTTTCTTTTTTTTAAATCTTGAAGCTGCTTTTTTAATATGCATGTATGTTGTCACAGCTAATTTACTAATACTTATTTTTCCTGTTTGATCTGTATCTATTCGTCTTTTACAGTCAGACGTAAAGTGTGAGTTAAAAAATCAAATCAGATATTGGAAATTAGAAAAGCATCAATTGATGATCAATGTGGTTACATCAGCACGGCTACCTACTGTCCCCCCCCTAAGGGGGGAAACAGTTAAAAATGGCATTTGGAATCCACTTTTCTGTCTGGTGTCCCTGGAAACTGAGTACAAACAGATTCATAAATGTCCAGTCTTGACTAATTGTCTCCAAGTGGAATCCATTCACTTCAAGGTTCTTACAAGTCCTGACAGCTGTCCCTGCAGCAAGACCATACTCAAAATGGATCGCAGAAGCAGCACTTTTACACTTGAGAAACATCGCTCAGCATCTACTCCACCTTACCCCCCTCCCCCACCTTCCCGTTTCAACTGACCGCTTAGCAGACGAAAAGTTTGTAGAATGGTTCATCCTGGTGTCGTTTTGCGAGAAAACGTGTATATCTGTGTCAGCCATAGCTTTTGTATCTGCTTAGACATTGTTCACAATGCTGGGAAAGTGTTCCTTTCAAGATCGTTGGCTAAAAGATGGACATTATCCTTAGGCCTACAGGTCCTTACAAGGTCCTTACTTTTGAACCCTGTAGAATCAAAAGTTTGTAGAACAGTGACTTGTCTTGTTAGCTAACCTTTGCACATTTTATTTGATTCGTGTGTATTGCGGTCTGCATGAGTATAGGGAGTGATAATAGTAGAATTATTTTTTAGACGGAAGTATGTCGCGCGAATCATGCATAACTCACAGACATCATCACAATCGTATCATGTATGCATGTATAGAGAAAGAAAGACTGAGAGAGAGAGAGAGAGAGACAAAGAGAAATATAGACAGACAGAGAGAGACTGAGACACAGAGACAGAGACACTTAGAGAGAGAACGGGAGAGTTACAGAGAGAGAGAGACAGACAGACACAGAGAGAGACAGACAGAGACAGAGACAGAGTCACACAGTGAGAGAAAAACAATGGAAAAACCCCCAAAGAGAGAGACAGATAGAGAGACAATGAGAGAGACAGAAATGGAGACAGACAGAGAGAGAGAGAGAGAGAGAGAGAGAGAGACACAGAGAGAGAGAGAGAGAGAGAGAGAGACAGAGATTGAACACAGAGAGAGACAGAGACACAGAGAGAGACGGAAAAAGCCTAATCCCGGGTTCACATTAGATGCGTAAGTTCCGTACGGAAAACCCTAACTAAGTGGAAGAAAGAAGGATAAAAGTTTACGCATATAGGGGACATTCGGACACGTGCGCAAATCTTTTTTCCTTCTTTGTTTCACTTATTTATGGATTGCGCACAGGTTTCCGCATGGAATATCCGCTTACGTGTGTTACAAACAGCCTTAGTGTTCTCGTGAAATGGAAGGCAGTTTTCCTAACCCGCTTAACCCGGTTGGTTTTTTTCCCCCTTCTCAGGAGATGAAGGAGGCAACCGGTGACAACCGCATGGAGGAGGCGGAGGGAGGAGGAGGAGGAGCCCCCCCAGAGTCCCAGACCCCCCAGGGGGGTGCGCCCTCAGCCACCGAGCTGGAGAAACAGCAGCGTGAGCGCCACGCCTTCCTCTCCCAGCAGCGCGACATCATCAAGTCGTCGTCAGCGTCAGCGTCGCCAGTGTCAGCGTCAGTGCCGCGGCCCCGCCTTACCCCTTCCCACCTTCACCACCACCACCACAAGCCCCTGTCCCGCACCCAGTCGTCTCCCTTAGTCACCTTTTCCGTGCCGCCGCAGAAGTCGACGGCGGAAGCGAGCGCAGCGGCGGCCGCGGGCCCCGTCAGCTACAGTTTCACAACTGGTGAGCCAGGCTCGGATAGCTCTAGTTGGCTGGTTTTTTTTGTTGTGTGTGTGTGTGTGTGGTGTGTGTCTGTCGCTGGCTGGCTGGCTGGCTTTGTCGCTGTCTCTCTTGTTTCGATCTGTCTGTCTCTTTCTGCCTCTCTCTTTGTCTGTCTGCCTGTCTCTCAATCTCTCTCTCTCTCTCTCTCTCTCTCTCTCTCTCTCTCTCTCTCTCTCTCTCTCTCTCTCTCTCTCTCTCTCTCTCTCTCTCTCTCTCTCTCTCTCTCTCTCTCTCTCTCTCTGTTCCTCTCTCTCTAAGTATGTATACTTATCTCTACCCTGTATTAAAAAAAACCAAAACACTTTTGTTCTCTCTCTCTCTCTCTCTCTCTCTCTCTCTCTCTCTCTCTCTCTCTCTCTCTCTCTCTCTCTCTCTCTCTCTCTCTCTCTCTCTCTCTCTCTCTCTTCTCTCTCTCCTCTCTCTCCCTCTCTCTCTCCATCCCTCCCTTAACATGCTCAGGAAGGCAGATTTGACTGTTCACGGATTGATAAAGAAGTAACCATTTCTGTGCTGCCGCAAACGTTCTTGGGGGACCAGCCACGGGCCCTGTCAGTTATTCACCACCGGTTAGGGGCTGTGGGCTGCGATGCTTGCTCTCTTGTCTGTCTGTCTGTCTGTCTCTTTCTGTCTGTCTCTCTGTATCTCTCTTTGTGTCTCCCTGTCACCTTTTCCATGCTGTCTCAACAATCTGCAGGGAAAAAAAAATGCTACGGGGCGGGCGGCCTCTCAGCTATAGATTCACCTCCGGTTAGTGGTTTGTGGGCTGCACTTGTCACTTGCTCTCTTGTCTGTCTGTCTGTCTGCATGTCTTGTCTGTCTCTCTGTATCTCTCTTTGTGTCTCCCTGTCACCTTTTCCATGCTGTCTCAGCAATCTGCAGGAAAAAGATATGCGACATCATCAAGTCGTCGTCGTCAGCGTTAGCGCCATGGCCCCGCCTTGCCCCCTCCCACATTCACCACCACAAGCCCCTGTCCTATAGCCTCTCAGCTATAGATACACCTCCAGGGGTTTGTGGGCTGCACATGTCGCTTGCTCTCTTGTCTGTCTGTCTGTCTGCATGTCTTGTCTGTCTCTCTGTATCTCTCTTTGTGTCTCCCTGTCACCTTTTCCATGCTGTCTCAACAATCTGCAGGGAAAAAAGATGCTACGGGGCGGGCGGCCTCTCAGCTATAGATTCACCTCCGGTTAGTGGTTTGTGGGCTTGCTCTCTTGTCTGTCTGTCTGTCTGCATGTCTTGTCTGTCTGTGTAGCAAATTGATCGGTTTCTTGATCGATTCATCCATTCGTTGCGGCAGGTTTGATCTTGATCTTGATGGGTTGACGCTGGCAGAATCCAACTTGGATATAAACGCCAGCGGGGGGGAAAAACTGGGGAGAGCACTATGGTCTACACAGAAACTAAAAATAAAAAATAAAAATTTAAATGAGATTTTGGGGGTTACTTATCGGCAGGCTACACGATTTGTTTTTTTATCCCAAGGTTTGGCGTATGACAGCCTGATGCTGAAGCACCAGTGCTCCTGCAGCAACATCGACAATCACCTGGAGCATGCCCACCGCATTCAGAGCATCTGGAGCCGACTGAACGAAACGGGGCTGGTCACACGATGCGAGGTGACACTGGGGACAGAGAGAGAGAGTGTGGGGGGAAGGGAATGTGGAGTGTGTGCGTGTGCGTGTGACAAGTTATTGTGCGTACACAATATGCCATGCACGATGCAAGGTAACGCTGGAGAGAGAGAAGGGAGAGAGAATGTGGAGTGTGTGTGTGAGAGACAGTATTGTGCATGAGCATGCACAATCGCACATATGTACGTATCGTGCCGTGCGTGCACACACATACACAATGCACAACACACACATACATGATGCAAGGTAACGCTGGAGAGAGAGAAGGAAGAGAGAATGTGGAGGGGTGTGTGTGTGTGACAAGTATTGTGCACGAGCATACACAATCGCACAGATGCATGTGTGTCGTGCGTGCACACATACACAATACACAACGCACATATACATGATGCAAGGTAATGCTGGAGACAGAGAGAGGAAGGAGAGAGAATGTAGAGCACACACACACACACACACACACACACACACACACATACTTACAAACAAACTGAAACAGTACTGTCTTTGTGTTATGATTTCACCTTTCTTATATTTACCTTACTTTCTGTCTCCTCAGGGGAAATTGATTTGATCATGAATGCATATTTCTTTTCATTTCTTTTCATCGTGTTTTGATATAGCAGGCATGGTAATTTTCAGAGAATTCAGAGGAAAGTGAATGCAGAAAATCATACATCAAAAAGGGTTTTAAGCTTGAGCAGATGCTCTTTCCCCTAGTTTTCGAACAGTTTTGCATATTCGTCTTCAAGAGAAATTGCCTCCTGATCACCATAAAGGGCTTTGGTAAAGGTCAAGATCTGCCACCCCCCATGCATTTCTCCGTTAATTGTATTTTTCCGTGTTTGCCTTTCTTACCATACATAAAGCTGTATTTTAGGAACATTTTGAGCTAATTACCTTTTTGGAATACTAACCCTAACCCTAACCCTAGCCCTAAACCTAACCCTACCCCCCACTATGTACTGCAGTACACCGCGATTTGTCACAGTTGTGGTTCGTTGCGTTTTTCCGTCTTATAGGGTGGGGGGTAGGGTTAGGGTTAGGGCTAGGGTTAGGGATAGGGTTAGTATTCCAAAAAGGTTATGAGCTAAAAATGTTCCTAAAATACATGGTAAGAAAGGCAATCACGGAAAAATACAATTAACGGAGAAATGTAGGGGGGGGTGGCACATCTTGACCTTTACCAGGGCTTTTAATCCCTTGGTTACACCAAGAGACAACGTCTCCTGAAACCCAACACTATTTTCAGAGAAAAATGCTTTTCCTCCTTTGCCATGCCTGTATAGGCTTTATTTCCTGTGAATAGACTGGTCGGTCTTTGAGTACCGTCATTTTCGGACTATAAGGCGATATATTTTTTTCTCCAATTTCGACCTATGCGCCTAATAAACGAAGGCGCCCTATTAGTGAACAAAATTGTGAGAAGAGAGGCAACGATTGCCGTACTCGGTACAATCTACTGTGAGTCACAACATTGAAAGTGGTAACGAGTCGCCGATACGACAAATATTCGCGTTAAAATGCTTCAGAATCCCTATTATCATCCGAGATACCGTCCAACAGATGCCATAACCGTGCTTTGGATGTAAAAAGCTTCGTTGTAGAGCTTAAAATGCCATAATTCTACCAGTTTTTGCGAAGAAAAGTCTAAACACAACAGCAGGAAGTCAAAAAAACGGAAGTTTGATTATTTGAGAAGGGAGCCAACTCTCGTTTATGACAGCAGTAATGGCGGTCGGTAAGTGTTTACAGGACGTTTACAGGCTTCAAACTTCGACTTTCTTTTGCGAGGTGTGTATCGCCTTATAAATGAGGGTGCCTTTTACTTTAATTTTGTCAGATTTTTCTTGAAAATTGCCCTATTCACCTTATGCACAGCAGCGCCTGATGATCTGAATAATACGGTACAAAATTTTAAGAGAAGAATAAGGATCAATGAAACCATGAACGATAGATCTCTTTTGTCGTAAGCAAGGGTTCATTTTCATTTCAGCTGGTGCGAACTCGGAAAGCCTCCATAGAAGAACTGAAGAGCGTGCACACGGATCTGTACGCTGAAATATTCGGAGGAAACCCTTACAACAGGCAACGCTTGATGGGTAAGGATTTAGCCTATCGTTCTTCTGCAGATTTTTTTTTTCCTTTGTCAGTGTCTTTATTATTCAAACTATGTAAGGCTGTGTGCGCATATGTTAGCCCAATCCGTGAAATTGCCTATTTCATGAAATGGGCAAAATGCTTTGCTCAATTTATGAAATGGACAATGTATATCACATTTTTGAATCCCCATTCACACAGGTATTGATTAAGATTGATTGAATGGCATCACACTTTTCTACATTGTAGTTGCACCCCTACCCTGCCCCCCAACTCGACCAGATGCTAAGCTGGGGCATGCCTGAGCTACATGTTAAATCATTTTTATCAAATTAAGTCTGAATAAAATAATTTGAACTCATCTACAGATGAGAATTCTCATTTGTTTGAACCAATTCTTGACTTATGTGTGCTAATGAACAAAAACTATTTTTCATTCATATTGTTTTTCTCAACTGCAAGTTATAAATTGGCTATTTCTCGAACTGGGCAAACCATTTTGCCCATTTTATGATATGTAACACATATACGCGCAAGTTCCGCGCGGAAACCTATGCGAAAGAAATTTAAAAAAAAAAAAAAATCTGGAAGTAAGAAATATGAATAAGTGTGCCCATTACACGCGGAAACCCATCCGTGATCCCATCCGCTTATTTCTTATGTAAGTGCATGGGGTTTCCGTCCGGAACTTGCGGATTGTGGATGTAATGCGCACAAGGCCTAATGAATATAACGTTAAGAGATAATAGCAGAAATAAACAAATCGCGACAAGGCTTATTCTCCTTTCCTGACTAAAGTTGGGCAAAGGACAATAAAAGCAAAATTCGTATATCAGCATGTGGAGGCACATGCATGTAGCAGTGGGAGAGAGTAATCATGAAGTGTGTGTGTGTATTGAGAGAAAGCGGGTTAAGATGCGAAAACTGTCCTTTGAGTTTTATGATTTGTTGACTGGCTAAGTCAGTTTTCCTCCTGAACCTGAGTCAGTAAAGATGCAGAAACTAGACTTGCCTTCAAGAACTGATATAATATACTGAGTGAGAGGAGAGAGAACCTGTGACAAACAGCAACAACACCAACATAGCCTCCACTGCAGTTGGTTGGGTTCTTGTTTGTTTGTCATCTTTTTGTATAATTCAAAAATGACCGCAATAAACTCTCTTCATCATTGCTACAGTAAAGAAGATCACAATTCCCTTCATCATCAAGATCGTGGCAAGTTCTCTTCATCATCATTACTATGCAAAGGTCTTGGTGGGTAGTAACTGAAGTAGTGTTGTTTTCTTGGCATCGTTTTGCAGAGAACTTCCCCGTGCGGTTCTGCATGCTGGCCTGTGGGGGTGTAGGGGTGGACTCTGACACTGTTTGGAATGACAGTCACACATCCACTGCTGCCAGGATTGTAAGTACTGTGCTGCAATTTACTGTACTGTGCTGTTGTGTTGTGTTGTGCAGTGTATTGTACTGTACTGTATTGTATGTTGGCCTGTGGGGGTGTAGGGGTGGATTCTGACACCGTTTGGAATGACAGTCACACATCCACTGCTGCCAGGATTGTAAGTAATGTGCTGTAATGTTCTGTACTGTACTGTTGTGTTGTGCAGGGTAGTGTATTGTACTGTACTGTTCTGTGTGTGGGGGTGGACTCTGACACTGTTTGGAACGACAATCATACGTCCACTGCTGTCAGGATTGTAAGTAATGTGTGTTATTTACTGTAGTGAATTGTACTGAAATGCATTTTTAGCTTGCAAAGTGTGTGTGTGTGTGTGCGCGCGTGCGTGTGTGTGCGCGCACGTGCGGTCAAGACTCATTAAAATCTTTAGCTTAGCAATTTTCTCATAAGCTATAAATAACAGCACAACCAAACTTTGCACGGTGATAAAATTCAATCATTATGTCTGCAGTGACTCCATTTTTGAAAAAAACTAACCAGAGTGGGAATTGGGATGGTACTAAGTAAATCAGTTAACAACTTTGGAAGCGAGAGCCATTAGAAAGAGTACATGTACACTTTTCAGAGTGCAAGACTACACAGGCTACAATTAGGCCTAAGACATCATACAGAACATTGACTACTACTCCATATCGCCGTCCGCATGCAAAAGAGACGTAACTCAAAATTGGTCATCTTCGATGTGTTGGACTTACCAGTTGATCTAGACAAGCTGCATCATCTAACAAAGCTGTAAAACAACAATTTGCAAAGATAAAACACCGATGGTGACGCTAAAGGAACAAAAAATGACGTTATGTGGCCTGAAATGACCAAAATATTGAGTTTTCCATTCCTCCTGTGAAGTGACGTCATTCGACTTACGTCTGTACTGCATGCAGGCGGCGATATGTTTTCATCATTGATGAGTTGCGTCATAAGCCTATGTGATTTTCTGATGACAGGCGGCTGGCTGTGTGACAGAGTTGGCGTGCCGGGTTGTGGCTGGAGACCTCAAGGTAAGAGCTCTTCTCTCCGTTGTGTTTGGTCCAGCGATCCTAATGTAAAGCAGACCTGTTTACTCTATTCTTTTCCGGTAGTAATCTACTCAGTTTGGACCTCTACTACTCTTCAAAGTTGACGATACTGCTCTTTAATTCTTGATTGCTACTCATTTTCATTGAACAGTGTTTGATGGTTTTAAGGAACAGGGTCTGTATTCACGTTGAGATAACATGAGACTTAGCATGATGCTAACTTAGAAGCTCTTCCAATGTCCTATAGGATTTAATAGGACTTTTGGAAGAGCTTCTAAGTTAGCATGATGCTAAGTCTCATGCTATCTCAACGTGGATACAGGCCCTGGACTATGCATTCACACCAAAACTACTCATTTCAGCAATCCGGACTACTCGAGACTTGTGTAGGGGGTCTGGTAAAGGACTACGATCAAATACAAATATCAGTGGATTCCTGCTAACTAAAAAAACTATTGTGACCGGATCAACTCCTTAACAAACACTCAGGCATCAGTATGCTCACAATATTGTTCTGGTCCCAGTTTAACAATCGTTATGCTTAACACTATTGTGACTGATGCTGCCTCGGCCTATTCTCAGTGCAGGCTCAGTATGCTTAACACTATTGTGACTGATGCTGCCTCGGCCTATTCTCAGCGCAGGCCTGAGCCTGCCAGTCTGAGTGGCTCATAGAAATTGGGTGCTTGACAAACACAACGCATCTAGCTAAGCTGAATGATGTCCGATCATGACCAAACTTTGCGTACTTACACGCACACACACACACACACACACACACACTACACACACACACGCACACACACACTACACACACACTACACACACACACTACACTACACTACTACTACACTACTACACACACTACACTACACTACACTACACTACACTACACTACACTACACTACACACTACACACTACACTACACTACACTACACTACACTACACTACACACACTACACTACACTACACTACACTACACTACACTACACACTACACACACACACACACACACACTACACTACACACACTACACACACACACTACACTACACTACACTACACTACACTACACTACACACACACACACACTACACTACACTACACTACACTACACTACACTACACTACACTACACACACTACACTACACACACTACACTACACTACACTACACTACACTACACTACACTACACTACACTACACACACACACTACACTACACTACACTACACTACACTACACACACTACTACACTACACACACTACACTACACTACACACTACACTACACTACACTACACACACTTCGTTTTTGGTATATATTCAAATTAACACTACACACACTACACTACACTACACTACACTACACTACAAAAAAAAACTACACTACACTACACTACACTACACTACAAAAAGAGAGAGACACAGATAGAAAACATGCTGTCAAAAACATAGATGTGTGCAATAGTAAAAAGAGAGAGACACAGAGAGAAATATGCTGTCAAAAACATAGATGTGTGCAATAGTAAATTGAGAATTTGTCGAAGTCAGTGTACAGTTAGAAACAAAACCTGTGTTGTTGTGTTTCTCCAGAACGGTATTGCCATTGTTCGACCACCGGGCCACCATGCAGAGAAGGATCAAGCTATGTAAGTTGCCTCTGTCCCTGCGATAAAAAAGAAACATCTGCATGCTTACATGCACTTACAAGCATGCGCATACGCCCACGCACACTTGCACACACACACACGCACACGCACACACGCACACACACACACACACACACACACACACACACACCTTACAGACACATCTACTCACAACTCAACCACACCAAGCACACACCGCAATATAATTTTGTCTGAATCACTTTTAGTGGAAGGACGTTAAACTGAAGAACAACACACATACACATACACAGACACACATATACACACTCTCTCTCTCTCTCTGTGTCTCTGTCTCTGTCTCTCTCTCTCTCTCTCTCTCTCTCTCTCTCTCAGTCCATGATTGCTGTTCGTAAAAGAAATATCCGAAATATCACAGCACAGCATTATTTCATGGGCATGTCATTGGGGTAATTTGCCCTTCAACACTCTCTATCTCTCTGTCTAAAATCTTTATCCTTGTTGTCCTTTTCAGTGTTCAGTGTTCTCTCTCTGTCTGTCTGTCTGTCTGTCTGTCTCTCTCTCTCTCTCTCTCTCTCTCTCTCTCTCTCTCTCTCTCTCTCTCTCTCTCTCTCTCTCTCTCTCTCTCTCTCTCTCTCTCTCTCTCTCCCCCTCTGCAGCCTCCCTCTCCCTCTCTTACGTATTCCTCTGGTCGTTTGTTGTTCTCATTTAAAAAGATTATGATTATTATTTGTCTTTCCAGGGGATTTTGTTACTTCAACTCGATCGCCATCGCTGCCAAGCAGTTGAGAGAAAAGTACAAACTGAACAAGGTTCTTATTGTTGACTGGGTGAGTAAGGGTTAAAGAGCGGCATGTGTTTGGTTGCTGATGGGTCTGCTTTAGGCATTCGTAGAAACATTAATTAATCAACGTAAGCATTTGCCTCAAACATCCAATTCTGCCTGTTTGCCCCAATCTGTTCCTGTGTTTGCCTCAAACATCCAATTCTGCCTGTTTCCCAATCTGTTTGCCTCAAATGTCCACTTCTGCCTGTTTCCCAATCTGTTTGCCTCAAACAACCAATTCTGCCTGTTTCCCAATCTGTTTGCCTCAAACAACCAATTCTGCCTGTTTCCCAATCTGTTTGCCTCAAACGTTCATTTCTGCCTGTTTCCCAATCTGCTTCTATGTTTGCCTCAAACATCCAATTCTGCCTGTTTCCCAATCTGTTTGCCTCAAACATCCAATTCTGCCTGTTTCCCAATCTACTTCTATGTTTGCCTCAAACATCCAATTCTGCCTGTTTCCCAATCTGTTTGCCTCAAACATCCAATTCTGCCTGTTTCCCAATCTGCTTCTATGTTTGCCTCAAACATCCAATTCTGCCTGTTTCCCAATCTGTTTGCCTCAAACATCCAATTCTGCCTGTTTCCCAATCTGCTTCTATGTTTGCCTCAAACAACCAATTCTGCCTGTTTCCCAATCTGTTTGCCTCAAACAACCAATTCTGCCTGTTTCCCAATCTGTTTGCCTCAAACATCCAATTCTGCCTGTTTCCCAATCTGTTTGCCTCAAACATCCAATTCTGCCTGTTTCCCAATCTGCTTCTATGTTTGCCTCAAACAACCAATTCTGCCTGTTTCCCAATCTGTTTGCCTGAATCGTCCAATTCTGTCTGTTTCCCACAAATTTGTTCCTGTGTTTGCCTCAGACATCCAGTTCTGCCTGTTTCCCAATCTGTTTGCCTCAAACATCCAATTCTGCCTGTTTCCCAATCTGTTTGCCTGAATCGTCCAATTCTGCCTGTTTCCCAATCTGTTTCTGTGTTTACCTCAAACATCCAATTCTGCCTGTTTGCCACCAATCTGTTCCTGTGTTTGCCTCAAACATCCAATTCTGTGTATTTCCCAATCTGTTTCTGTGTTTGCCTCAAACATCCAATTCTGCCTGTTTCCCAATCTGTTTTTGTGTTTGCCTCAAACATCCAATTCTGCCTGTTTGCCACAAATCTGTTCCTGTGTTTGCCTCAAATGTTCAATTCTGTGTATTTCCCAATCTGTTTCTGTGTTTGCCTCAAACATCCAATTCAGCGTGTTTGCCACAAATCTGTTTCCGTGTTTGCCTCAAACGTCCAATTCTGCCTGTTTTCCCATAAATCTGTTTCTGTGTTTGCCTCAAACGTCCAATTCTGTGTATTTCCCAATCTATTTCTGTGTTTCCCTCAAACGTCCAATTCTGCCTGTTTGCCACAAATCTGTTTCCATGTTTTCCTGAAAAGTCCAATTCTGCCTGTTTTTCCCAGGACGTGCACCATGGCAACGGAACGCAGCAGGTGTTCTACCACGACCCCCACGTGCTCTACATCTCCATCCATCGCCACGACAACGGCAACTTCTTCCCCGGTACGGGCGCACCCATGGAGTGCGGGGCGGACTCGGGCCAGGGCTTCAACGTCAACATCGCTTTCGGGGGAGGCCTCAACCCTCCCATGGGGGACGCCGAGTACCTCACTGCTTTCAGGTGACTTCAGTAGTTCAATCACCTTCTGGAAGTTGTGTGCTAGTTCTCAACCCTCCCATGGGGGACGCCGAGTACCTCACCGCTTTCAGGTGAATTTAGTAGTTACCCCGCCTTCTGGAAGTTCAGGGGAGGGAATAAACCTCACTGCTTTCAGGTGACTTTAAATAGTTCAACCACCTTCTGGAAGTTCTGTGCTAGTTTTCTCAGGGGAGGCCTCAACCCTCCCATGGGGGATGCCGAGTACCTCACTGCTTTCAGGTGACTTCAGTAGTTCCCCCGCCTTCTGGAAGTTATGTGCTAGTTCTTTCAGGGCAGGCCTGCACCCTTCCGTGGGGAAGGCTTAGTGTTTCACCGCTTTTTGGCGACATTATGTACCCCTCCCTATCCATCTATTGACCCTAACCCCTAGCCGTTCCCTTGTTTGACCTTGTATTTTTGTTTGAAGTAACTGACAGGGCATTAGCAGCACTAGTATAGTTGAATTGGGTTTTTTTTAGATATTGAAATTCTAACTCCATACAGTTTCATACAAAGTTCAGTAACTACAACTCACTCAGTAGTTTTGTTTTGTCTCTTGTGAATAAAATAATGTCACTTTACACTTGTGTAGTTGTTTGTTTGTTGTATCTTCCAGTGACGTTGCAGTCTGTTTCAGGTTTTTTTATATTGAAACTTTGACTAAACTTTGACTTTTAATTTATTAAGACAACTTTTATAGCGCCTAATCTTTAAGCTGTAAGCGCTTAATGACGGGGGAACAGGTGGGCTTTGAGGTTAGATTTGAAAGCAGAGAGGGTCGGTTGCTGACGGAGGGAAAGAGGAAGTTTGTTCCAAGATGTTTAATAAACGCTGACCCTGTCTTCCAGCAATAAACAGGCCATGTTTTATTGTGCTCTATTATTGATGTTCATTGTGTTTGTTTTTTAATGTATTCTGTTATTACCGATAGTGATAATGTTGTGTGGTTCAGGACCATCGTCATGCCCATTGCTCGCGAGTTCAACCCGGAGTGTGTGCTGGTTTCCTCGGGTTTCGACGCCGCCAAGGGCCATCCCACTGCTCTCGGGGGGTACGAGGTCTCTGCGGCATGTGAGTGGTGTTCTGGAACGTACCATGTTGGTTGGGAATCACAAGTGGTTGTTTTTTTCGTGACGTTACGGTTTTAATGTTGAAACGAAAAATGTTATAATGCAATGATTATGGACTACTGAACCCAGCGCCCCCTGTGGGGATACCGGGGAGTCTTTTGTATAAATAGTCCCCCCCACCTTCTGGAAGTTCTGTGCTTGTAACTTCCTCTAATCTGTCACTCTCTTTGACTCTGCCTTTTCCTTTTTGCTTACTGTCATCTTTCTATCTTTCTGCCTTTCCGGTCCATTCTCCTGCCTTTTTTCAAGAAACAAAAGATTTCCTCCAGCCGAAGTCGGACATGCTGGGCCTAATTATTTCTTACTTAGGCGCATAACGGCAGCATGACGCATCTGCGCTTATAATTGACAGGAAACTGTCTGAGTGATCGAAGAAGAAGAAGAACCCAGTGAGTTCAAAGAAATAATATGATTATGTAGTTAGTGAAAAAGAAACTTATGCTTGTATGTTAACAAACATTGATTACCCTACACATTGTGAGTAGAATTCTTCACAGTTTGGACCTCTGCTACACTTCAGAATTGATAATGATGCTCCTTAACCCCTTGACTGCCATATAACGTGTCACATACTGACTTGATGACATCACTAAGGACATCATCAGATGAAGAGGAATAACTCTGATATTCTGGTTTTTGCTCTAACACAGTCAAGCTAGTTATATCCCCAGACCATTTTGCCAGATTGGCTCTATCAGTTGTCATTTTCATGTCAAGATTTGTACAATGATTTTTTTCTTTCCTTTTCTCTGGCAGTCAAGGGGTTAATATAATTCTTTCACATTTTCAATGAATGGTGCTTGATGGTTTTAAAGACCCACCACGTCTCACATCAAAATCATGGTTTACACGTGTTTTCCCTCTTATAGCTGGTAAGAAATCTTCCAAGCATAAGAGGGAATGTGACACGTGACGTGGGGGGTCTTTAATGAATAGGACTGATACTTCAGCTGTCCAGATTGCTCATGGTTTGTGTAAGCTAAGAGGTAGGTGGGTGGGTCAGTGTTAATCTTCCAAGGCACTATCAGGCATGGGAATTGGAAAAGTAAAACAAATCTGAAAAGCCGGGGTCTGGGGGCCACAGAAGGTCCCTAGTAGGGGTCCAGAGGGTAATGCTGAAGCTTTTTTTGTGTGTAATTGAAGCCCTAAAACAGCATTAGAATGCTAAATTTTTTTTTTTTTTCGGTGGAGAGACTTTTTTTGGAAAAGCAATGTCATTTTGGCGGAATTTTTTTTCTTTTTCGGACAATTCCCATCCCTGGTTGTTGTTATTGTGAAAACGAAGGATGTGTGTGTGGCAGGCTTTGGTCACATGACGCGTGAGCTGATGTCTCTGGCGGGCGGGAAGCTGGTGCTGACGTTGGAGGGGGGCTACGATCTGACCAGCATCTGTGACGCCTCCCAGGCCTGTGTGCGAGCCCTGCTGGGAGACGAGGTGAGGGGAAAAACAAACTGTTTTGCCGAAATACTCAGACACTGTTCAGACTTAGCACACATTAAAAACCCAGTGGCAACGAAAAAGTTGTCATTTGGTCAAAATTTACCCCCCTCCCTTTCCTTCCTCATCAGTCACACGAAAATCGCATGCAAATTAAAAAAAAAAAATTTAAAAAAAAAATTGGGTGGCGCGCCTCTGACTGCGACGCTCTCTCCAGGTGGGAGCAACCCGAATTTCACAGAGACGCCTCTGTGACCATAAAGTACCTAACCTAACCTGACATAAGAATTGAGACATGGGATGAGTATGCTACAATCTGACCAGCATCTGTGATACCTCCCAGGCCTGTGTGCGAGCCCTGCTGGGAGACGAGGTAAGGGGAAAAAGAAACCTCTGTTTTGCCCAAAACACTCAGACACTCACTGTTCAGACATAAGAATTGAGACATGGGATGAGTATGCTACGATCTGACCAGCATCTGCGACGTCTCCCAGGCCTGTGTGCGAGCCCTGCTGGGAGACGAGGTAAGGGGAAAAAGAAACCTCTGTTTTGCCCAAAACACTCAGACACTCACTGTTCAGACATAAGAATTGAGACATGGAAGAGTATGGTACGATATGTATGTGTGTGTGTGTGTGTGTTTATTTTTAATGATAATAATTATTGTTTTTGTTAATTAATAACCGTTCAAGGGTGATGACTTTCCGTGTGCTTTCAGCTGATGCCCATCAGTGAGAAGGAACTGACCCGTCCAGTGTGCAAGCCGGCCCTGGAGACATTGGAAACCACCATCAGAATACAGAGTAGGTGTTGGAGAGAGACAGAGAGAGAGAGAGAGAGAGAGAGAGAGAGAGAGAGAGAGACACAGAGAGAGAGAGTGACAGAGAGAGTGAGACAGAGAGAGCAGGCATCAGAACGGTCCGCGGATTTCCGTGGTTTTGGTAGCGACTGGCCGCGGTTTTGGCACTGCTGGCCGCGGTTTGTACTTCATGAGGCAGGGCGATCTTATTCTCAAATGGTATTCTTAAATGGTTTGTTTTCATACTGCGCCTTCGCAAACGAAAAATCGCGGCCATGTTTGTTTTTTCTTCCGAGTGTAGAGCTCCCTAGACTCTTACTTTCACTGTTTCAGAGTTTGTTTTGATGACAGTGATTGTGATTTGGGTTTTAAAAGAGTCGATTTAGAGGATATGATCGCAGGAGACTACGATGATGTGAGAACTTTTAACTTTTCCGTGAGAAATCGGGATAGCGAATGATCGCAATGATGCCGACTACAGACTAGAGTTTTGTGGGGTCCGACTCGATGTCGACTCCGATTCATGGCGAGTGTTGTTCGTCCGCGGATTGGACTCTGGAGTATTCTGATGCCTGGAGAGAGAGAGAGACAGAGAGAGAGAGAGACAGAGAGAGAGAGAGAGAGAGAGAGAGAGAGAGAGAGAGAGAGAGAGAGAGAGAGAGAGAGAGAGAGACATAGAGAGAGAGACATGGGCATGGGCACACAGGACCTCGGTTTATTGTCTCATCCGAAAGACTCCACGTTCAGACCGTTAAGGCCTAGTGCAGAATGAGAGGAAAAAGTCCCCTGTACCATACTGTATATGATTTGACACAAATATGATACGATTGTGACGATGCCGGTGAGTCATGAGTTCACGTGAAATACTTCCGTCTAAAAAATAACTCTGCTGTTTCCGTTCACTATACTCAAGTAGACTGCAATGAGCACCATCCACCAGACGCTGCTGGAGGTCCATGCTGATGGTAAAGCGCTTTGTGCTCGATGAAAAGCGCTATGTAAACAACCCTTCATCATTATTACCGTATTTTCCGGGCTATAAGCCGCTACTTTTTTCTTCAACTTTGACCCCTGCGGCTAAAACAACGATTGCGGCTAATTTGTGAATATTTCCCCTTCCATATTTTAGGCTGGTCGTCAACTCCAGCCTGTGCGTGTTGACATCGTCAATCTCAGTAAAAACGAACCGTTCTCTAGTTGAAACTGAAGAATTTAATCAGCGATATCACGATCTGACCACACCCTAAAACAGCATTAGAATGCTCAATTTTGTGTTTTTTTCGGTGGAGAGACTTTTTTTTGGCGGAAAAGCAATGTCATTTTGGCGGATTTTTTTTTCTTTTTCGGACAATTCCCATCCCTGGTTGTTGTTATTGTGTGTTAGCGTGGAGAACGACACAGTCACTGCCCTGGCCTCCCTGTCCTTCATCATCATCATCATCATTATTGTTGTTGTTGTTCTGTACAGCCCGACACTGGCCCTGGAGAACGACACCGTCACTGCCCTGGCCTCCCTGTCCTTCATCATCATCATCATCATTATTGTTGTTGTTGTTCTTCTGTACAGCCCGACACTGGCCCTGCGTGAAGCGCTACCTGAGCACCATCCACCAGACTCTGTTAGAGGCCCAGAAGCTGGACAGTGTGGAGAACGACACCGTCACTGCCCTGGCCTCCCTGTCCTTCATCATCATCATCATCATTATTGTTGTTGTTGTTGTTCTGTACAGCCCGACACTGGCCCTGCGTGAAGCGCTACCTGAGCACCATCCACCAGACTCTGTTAGAGGCCCAGAAGCTGGACAGTGTGGAGAACGACACCGTCACTGCCCTGGCCTCCCTGTCCTTCATCATCATCATCATCATTATTGTTGTTGTTGTTCTGTACAGCCCGACACTGGCCCTGTGTGAAGCGCTACCTGAGCACCATCCACCAGACTCTGTTAGAGGCCCAGAAGCTAGACAGCGTGGAGAACGACACCGTCACTGCTCTGGCCTCCCTGTCCTTCATCATCATCATCATCATTATTGTTGTTGTTCTGTACAGCCCGACACTGGCCCTGCGTGAAGCGCTACCTGAGCACCATCCACCAGACGCTGCTGGAGGCCCAGAAGCTGGACAGCGTGGAGAACGACACCGTCACTGCCCTGGCCTCCCTCTCCATGGTCACCGCCAAGCCCAGGTCAGACTGCACCCTTTCCTCCCCTTGTCTTTTGGTGTTTATATCCAAGCTGGATTCTGCCAGCACATACCCATCAAGATCAAGATCAAGATCAATTTCTGTGCTTGTAACTAAACTTCTTGTGTGTTTTTTTCTTTTTGTTTTTTTAATCTAAACTTCTAATCTGTCACTCTCCTTGATTCTGCCTTTTCCCTTTGCTTACTGTCATCGAGCCTACTATTTTTCTGCCTTGCCGATCCATTCTCCTGCCTTGTTTTTTTAAGAAACTCTTTCGGAAAGATTTCCTCCAGCCGAAGTCGGACTTGCCTTGCCGATCCATTCTCCTGTCTTGTTTTTTAAGAAACGCTTTCAAAAAAGATTTCCTCCAGCCGAAGTCGGACTTGCCTTGCCGATCCATTCTCCTGTCTTGTTTTTAAGAAACGCTTTCAAAAAGATTTCCTCCAGCCGAAGTCGGACTTGCTGGGCCTAACTATTTTCTTAGTTAGGCTCATAACGGCAGCATGACGCATCTGTGCTCATAACTAACAGGAAACTGTCTGAGCGATCGAAGACAGCCTTTCTTCTTTGGCAGACCCGTAACCCGCATTCTCCAGGCTACGGTTACGGGGTTCAAATCACGGGATGCAAAAATTATGCGCAAGTGTCTTGAAAAACCATTTCTTCTTCTTCTTTGATCGCTCAGACAATTTCCTGTCAATTATTAATGCAGATGTGTCGTGCTGCCGTTATGCGCCTAAGTAAGAAATAATTAGGCCCAGCATGTCCGACTTCGGCTGGAGAAAATCTTGTTGAAAGTGTTTCTTAAAAAAAGGCAGGAGAATGGACTGGAAAGGCAGAAACATAGTAGATGACAGTAAGCAAAGGGAAAAGGCAGAGTCAAAGATAGTGACAGATTAGAGGAAGTTACAAGCACAGAACTTCCAGAAGGTGGAACTATTTATACAGAAGTCCTCCGGTATCCTCACGGGTTTACAAACTGCTAACATTGACTCTTAACATGTTCCTATCCCTATCCCTAACCCTATTACTTATTTGAACGAAACCTTTATGCGATAGATAAACGGAATAAGAAAATAGATTTGTTGACGAAAAATTCGACTAGGAAGAATCACTATCCCTGAACATGGTCCGAGTGTTGCAACAACCCCGTAGCCATGGTCACTGTGTTCTTCTTTCAGGCTACTAACAGGGTGTCAACTCACTTTAGACAAGTGTAGAGTGGCACAGTGGTAGCGCGTTCGCCTCTTGTCAAGTAAACCCGAGTTCGAACCTGGGTACAGAGTATTTTTCCTCTCACTTTGCACTAGGCCTTACGGTGTGAACGTGGAGTCTTTCGGATGAGACGATAAACCAAGGTCCTGTGTGCCCTATACACTTAGCATATGTTAAACCCAGTGGCAACGAAAAAGTTGTCATTTGGTCAAAATTTACCCCCCCCCCCCCCCCTCCTTCCTCATCAGTCGCACAAAAGCACATGCAAATTTAAAAATAATAAAATTGGGTGGGGCGCGCCTCTGGCTGCGGTGCGCTCTCCAGGTGAGAGCAACCCAAATTTCACAGAGACACCTCTGTGACTATACAGTACTGATCAGTGTCATGACTTGCACAACCATTTGGAGCGTACGGGGCTGTGATAGTTTTTGTTTCTTTTTATTTCTGGTTGAGTAACCAAGCTATTTATAATGAAGTTATACTCTAATTTTAATATTCTCTGACCTTCCCCCCCCTCTTGAATTGAAAGCAATACGTCGTTGGAGACTTTCTTGGCATGTTGGAGTGTTGGACATATTTAGTACACCAGCTCTTGAAAATTCATTTATCGATGTATAAAATGTGTCTGTCAACCGGAAGACAAAACAATGAGACAATGAAACCTGAAATGTTCTGATCGATTAATGTTAGAACAACAACAATGCAAGAGCACAACAAACTAAATCTTATAGAACGTACTCAACGCATAAAAAATATATAATTTTTATAAACAAGACTGCATTATTGCACTTTTTGTTATTTATTTGTATTTTTTCATAGATAGAATAGATGTAATCTTGATGTCATGTACCAAAAGCCTGTTGTGAGAAGTGTACATTGGAGTACACTTAACACAAAATTCAGGGGACAAAGATTTTTGTGTGTGTTAACCAGTATTTTGTGTTAAGCATTAAGTAATGATAAATAAGGGGTTCATCTGTTCAAACAGATGTTTGTGCGTAAACCAATATATTTCATGTTACCCAACTTTGTGTTTAGAGTACTCCACTGTACCTAAAGGGAGACAACGCTGTGCTGTTGTTCTGTTACCCAACTTTGTGTTTAGAGTACTCCACTGTACCTAAAGGGAAACAACGCTGTGCTGTTGTTCTGTTACCCAACTTTGTGTTTAGAGTACTCCACTGTACCTAAAGGGAGACAACGCTGTGCTGTTGTTCTGTTACCCAGCTTTGTGTTTAGAGTACTCCACTGTACCTAAAGGGAGACAACGCTGTGCTGTTGTTCTGTTACCCAACTTTGTGTTTAGAGTAGTCCACTGTACCTAAAGGGAGACAACGCTGTGCTGTTGTTCTGTTACCCAACTTTGTGTTTAGAGTACTCCACTGTACCTAAAGGGAGACAACGCTGTACTGTTGTTCTGTTACCCAGCTTTGTGTTTAGAGTACTCCACTGTACCTAAAGGGAAACAACGCTGTGCTGTTGTTCTGTTACCCAACTTTGTGTTTAGAGTACTCCACTGTACCTAAAGGGAAACAACGCTGTGCTGTTGTTCTGTTATCCAACTTTGTGTTTAGAGTACTCCACTGTACCTAAAGGGAGACAATGCTGTTCTGTTGCAGTGGTGGATCTGCGGAACTGGAGTCGGAACCCATGGATGAAGGCACCTAGATCGGAGCGCTGTCTGTAGGAGAAGGCAAACGGAAAGGCAGAGAGGAAAGAGAGAGAAGAAAGACAAGACAGGAAAGAGCGGGAAAGAGGATGGGAGTGACCTACACTGCTGGAGGCAAACGGAAAGGCAGAGAGGAAAGAGAGAGCAGAAAGACAAGAGAAGGAAGAGCGGGAAAGAGGACGGGAGTGACCTACACTGCTGGAGGCAAACGGAAAGGCAGAGAGGAAAGAGAGAGAAGAAAGACAAGACAGGAAAGAGCGGGAAAGAGGATGGGAGTGACCTACACTGCTGGAGGCAAACGGAAAGGCAGAGAGGAAAGAGAGAGAAGAAAGACAAGACAGGAAAGAGCGGGAAAGAGGACGGGAGTGACCTACACTGCTGGAGGCAAACGGAAAGGCAGAGAGGAAAGAGAGAGAAGAAAGACGAGAGAAGGAAGAGCGGGAAAGAGGATGGGAGTGACCTACACTGCTGGAGGCAAACGGAAAGGCAGAGAGGAAAGAGAGAGAAGAAAGACGAGAGAAGGAAGAGCGGGAAAGAGGATGGGAGTGACCTACACTGCTGGAGGCAAACGGAAAGGCAGAGAGGAAAGAGAGAGAAGAAAGACAAGACAGGAAAGAGCGGGAAAGAGGATGGGAGTGACCTACACTGCTGGAGGCAAACGGAAAGACAGAGAGGAAAGTGAGGGAATGAGAAAGAGAACAGGAGTGACCCACACAGCTGATCTAGACTACACACGTTGGGGGGGGGGAGAGTAGGGGGAGGGGGTCTGAATTGTTGTCTGACTGGCTCAGCTACGATTCCTGTGCCTGCCCTCCATCCCCACCCCCCTCATCCCCCCTTCCCTTTCGCTCTTCTCCTCCCCATCCTGTGAATTCATACTTAGCAGTGCAGCCTGTGTTCAAAACGCCTGACTGGAAGGCATCCACCAGTTGCACTGCCCTGCCCCCCACATTTCGCTGTTCTATCATCTCTACCCACCCACTCACCCACCCCCCTTTTCCCCTGAAGTGCCACCTTGTGTGTTAGAGATCAATGTTGTGATGTTTTATGAAAAAAAAAATTGACAACAAAACATAAAAACAACGTAGCACCGAACATGGCTGTATTATTAATATTATTATCATCATCAGTGTTGTGATTTATGGATTATGTAAAGCCGGTGTCCTGTTTATTATTCTTTTTTTTTCTCACACCCCCCCCCCCACCCCCCCTCTTCAACTAGTGGATTGAAAAAAAAAAAAATCAAACTTGTATTTTCCCCCTTACTTTGTGCTGCTCAATGGGGTAAATAGGAGGAGTAAAGCCAGTGTGGCAGAGAGGAAGCATGGAGCTGTTCTGTGTTGATCTGGCTTCACTTCGCCGGGAGGGCTCTGGCGGGAGAGATTGGCCGTTAATTCTTCAAGGCGCTTCAACGCATACGCGTGTTGTCGTCCGTTTATCGGGCAGAACAGATTGGTGATTAATTTGTGTCAACTGATTATATAAAGACTCATCCATGTAGACATCATCATGTGTTATCATGGGCTTACCTGGCAGGATAAATTGGAGGTTAATTCGTCAGAACTGACTATATAAAGACGCATTCATGTAGACATCGTCAAGTCTTATCATCCGCTTGACTGGCAGTATAGTTTGGGGGTTAATTCGTCGTCGCTGACCACATCAGCACTACAAATACAGACGTTTTCCTGTACTTATCATGTACGTACACACTTTGAATGATTAAAACTGGTTGAGACGGAAAGCCGTGAAGATTTGACGACCTTAGTTAAAGGAAAACAGCAAACTGTAGGTTTGACGACTCTAAGGAAAGACGGCCAAGCAGAACAAAAAGTCTCCTGTTTGGGTTGTCGTTTGTTCTTGACTTGACTAGCGGCCCTTTAACCGGCATCATCGGGTGTGGTATTATACATTCAGTGGCAGCGTTGACATGGTATGGGGGGAGCAGGGTGCTTGTTTTTCTGTGTGTTAAATGTCCACTTTGTGTGTGTGTGTGTCTGTGTCGGTACGTTTTTTCATGACAAGGTAGACTTAGACTGAGAAATCAGTGGTTCGTATTTATTATGTCTTGCATGAAATACACACACACACACAGGCACGCACGCACGCACACACATGCGCACACACACACACACTAACGAGTCGACATCCCACCCCTATGTCAATTTGTATGGGGATACACGGTCCACATCCAATACCGGTGCTCAGATTTTGAAGAACATGTTCATGTCTGGGATGGGGGGGGGGGGGGGGGGAGAAAGTGTTTGAACCAGGAATAAAGGCGCACTCAAGTATTATCATGGTTTGGAAAGTGTGAGACACGTGATCTGGTGGGTCTTTAAGAAGTATTATGGTAGGAGATCACCTCTATTATCCGGAGCAATTAAAAAGATATAACCGTTTAAATATAGAAACCGTCAAATTTGTCAGAATTTTTTCTACGGTTTGTAACTTTATAGTATCGGTTATATCTTTTTTTTATTGCTCAGGATGACAGAGGCGATCTCTTACCATAATACTTCCTAAGCATCATACTACCATTACCACTTATCAGAAATTGCTGCCCTCCCCACCCCAATTTGTTTTTTTTCTTCAAAAAATCTTATTTTCTGGGCCACTTAGAGACGATTTCCTTCCAGTCTGATTAATATAAGTGTATGCAGCACACCACCAAACCTTCAGCTGTGTCAATACGGTTGTTGCTGAAAATGGTGTTCAATTGCATTGTCTCTGAAAATCGTATACTACAGCCCAGGTTTGGGTGAAGGGCTTTCACATCACAGTCAAGAGATGCCAAGGGGTTGTAGATAAGATCGGGAGGGAAAGTCAAGTCAAGTCAAGTCAAGTCAAAATGAATCTTTATTGAGGGTTTAAGAATAAGCTAATAAGGCTTTTTTTCATCCTGCCCTCAAGGGGAGGGGAGGGGAAGAGAGGGGAGGGGAAGAGAGGAGTGGGGAAGAGAGGAGTGGGGAAGAGAGGAGTGGGGAAGAGAGGAGTGGGGAAGAGGAGTGGGGGGAGAAGTGTGTTTTCTCCCAGTGCGATGGGACTGGACTGAAGAAGAGGGAACAAATTATGGTGTGATGTTGAATAATTATATTTTGTTGTTTGTTTTTCTTTTTTTTTGCGCCATGTGCTTGGTTTATGTGTCCTTGAAGAGAGATGTCTATATTTGGATCCATATATCTACCAAGCAATACACTATGTTCTACGTCGATGTGTTTTCACCCCGATTTCTTGTTGCTCGTCTTATTCGGGTTTCGTTTTTGGTTGAATATATTGATGCAGCTTGGGGTTCCTTGGGTAGTTCGCTGTGCTCGATTCGTTTTGTGCTATCAGAAACTCAAACAGTTTGGATGTGATGGAGATGCGTTGAACATATTGTATTTTTTCTGACTATACATGAATTTGATGACATATTTTTTGGCTTGACTGCTTAAAGGTGTAACTGTGAACAAGAACTGTCCTTGTGATATCGGCTTATTGTGTCGTTCTTGTGTACGTGGTTATATATTTGTTATATGTTCTTTTTTGTGAGCTTGTCCGATCGTTGGTTTTTATGTTCGGTGTTTGACCAGTGTGAGGCTTGGTTTTTTTTGGGTCCGTTTTTCAAGATGGTTGACGACAGGGATTTAATTATCGTAGTTTTTAAATGTTAATATCCATTTTTTTGCCAGGTCTAAATTGTCTAATTTTTGTGCTGTTTTTTTTGGTGTGATCTGTGACTGAAGCACCCCCCCCCCCCCCCCCCTCCCCAAATAAGTAAAATATTTAGATATTGTGAATTGTTATTGTGGTTGCAAGTCAAGGATTAAGACAATGCTTCTGTGTCTGTTGTCGTCAAAATGTACACAGATGTTTTTATTTTACACTGTGGTTTGTGATTTGATCTATTTATTTATATTTAAATATGATTTGTTGGTTAGATGATAAATGTTGTCCCTGAAATAAGTTGATGCGTGTGTGTGTGTGTGTTGTGTGTGTGTGTGTGTGGTTTTACTTTCAACAGGCATATTGTGTTTTCATCATTGCTCGTTTGTTTGTCTGTCTTATCTGTCCGAAACAACTCCTATCAACAACTATTTGTTACAGCTTACATTTGGATTATTTTCTCGGAATATTTTGTGAAAAAGCAGCCCCCACACACAAAAATGCCTATGAAAAGAGAAGAAAATTGTTTGGCAGACAAGTACAGCATCGCATGCGAATCACATAAATGTTTGGGGCGATGAGAACAGTCACTCGGATGTCAGGTTTTATTTTCTAAACTGTCAGTAAATTCTCAACCCCCTTCAAGATATCGCTGCCTGAGGCAAACATCATTACCGTAAAAACTGGACTATAAGACGCACCTGTATATAAGCCGCATTCCTTAAATTGACAAAATATTAGGTATTTATTCACAAATAAGCCGCAGCAGTTTATAAGCCGCAGAGAAAATTGCAAGCGCACAAACCAACACAAATGTAGAAATTATCCTATCAGCACATGAGTATTTAATGTTCTCAGACACTGTAAACGTCAGATGTGAATCTATTGATGACCAGAACCAGTTTTAAGTCTAAAGAAACTCAAAACTCATACTGATAAACGTAGAACGGAAAATGATCCACAGATAAGCCGCATCAGTCTATAAGCCGCATGGGCCAAAGTTGAGGGGAAAAGTCCGCATTTTACAGTACTTCCTGGGGTTGCCTTGGGAACAAAACCCAAAAGCAAATAAAAAGTGAAACAAAACTCAACACCGTCTGTGATTCAGTTTCGGCAGCATTGGTTTTATTTCTGCCTCAAAATCGAGGTTACTTGCACTTAAATCTGAATCATTTGACTGCTTATTACTATCACTGTTAACCCTTTCACCGCCAGCTATCTTTGAGCCAAAAATGTCCATTACACTTACTTGGCTACAGACAAGATGTCGTCTGCAATATTGTGGGATTTCTCTGGGACACATTTAGAATAGGGTCAATCCTTACTACCCAAATTTAGGAACCTGAATCATTGACCCTCATTTCAAGTGTTTTAATGAAATGGGAGTTAAATCATTGTGGTGCAAAAATGCGACATTGGCGGTGAATGGGGTTAATGATTTGTCCCAGGAAGATTCAGAATTTTCCTAATCTTGAGAAGATTCAGAATTTTCCCCGGTAAAATTCGGAATGTTCACGGATTCCAAATTTCCCGTGACATCTCCATAGCACCAGTCAGGATTGTTATTGTTACTGTAGTGTTTCTGTACAGCTTGATTGCGCGAGAATTTTTTGTGTGTTTTTTGTTTTTTCGAGAAAGATTTATTATTTTCAAATTCCTGTCATATGTATTGTTGTTGTTTCTCTTTGTTCCATTTTATTTTGCGTTAATTATGTTGATTTTTGCCACTGAATTGGATAACTTATTTTATTAATGTTAATTATTTATTTATATTTTGTTATCCTGATTGAGGAAGGCAAGCTAAGTTTCTAATTTAGGTCTTAGTTGATGCGAATGAATACAAATTCTACACATACACAAAAAAAAGTTGTCTAAGAAAACAAAATATAACTTGCACACAAGATAAACGATAACACCTTGCAAAGCATGAAATAAAGTTATATGGCCCTAACATTTTGTTCTTTTTTGTTTTGTTTTGTTTTAGGTCTGTGTTTAACACCTGAATAGCGTATATTTTTGTTTTGTTTTAATGTTAACCCCTTCACTGCCAGAGGAAAACTGAGAAAATTATCCATTTTCTTATACAATTTTAAAAGAGACCTGTTGAACTCAGTCTGAGAGAATGGTCTTGGAACATATCTTTCCTGACTTGTCTAAACCAGAAAACCACATCACACAGCACGTAGTTGACACAGGAGCGGACAGGGAAGGGGTTAAACTGCTGTAACTCAGTGCGTTCTCCCATTCTGTTCTGAAAATAGGCTCCATCACACATTGCTGATTCAGATCCATATCCCCAGAGTAATTTGATGGCTTGGAGTCAAAACGGACTATCTTTAGATAGTCCATTGACATATTATTGAACTTATTACGAAAATTAATAAACTTGTATTAAAAAAAGACTGCTGAAATATAAAAAGCAAACCCCCCTTTGTATATTTCTGCAGTCATTGTTTGATACAAGTTATTAGTTTTTGTAATAAATCCAATAATATGTTAATGGACTAATCTAAAGATAGTCTGTTTTGACTCCAAGCCATCGTAACTAAAAATAATTTGTATATTCAAGCAGTTAATTTGGATTTTTTTTTTTTTTCTCTATGCAAATCTGCATTATCGTTCTGTATTGAGTATCGTGATAACACAATGAAAGCTCTGTAGAGTTGAAGTGATTGCATTTCGTCTTAGAAATGGTATGCTTATATATATACACAAAGAAGAAAGTTAAGCACCCCACCACTTTTTTGCTGTAGATGAGATGAAATCGAGATTTATTGCAAATAATCAATAAAGAATGAAACAACATTGATTGGTAAATGAAAGTTTGACTATCTGACTATAAGAAAACGCATAATTTAATGTATGGTTTTACAAATGCATTCTCATATTCTGAAACAAAAAGGGTTGTCATTTTCAATTTTATAAATACCATGTTTAAGTATCAATGTAACAATTTCATATGCCTATATCAAAAGTTAATTATTGTGGGAAAACGTCATGAGGAGTGTCCAAAACTCATTTGGCAAATCAAAGTTCAGTAGCGTGTGTTTCCTCCCTGTGCCTGGATGACTGCTTCAACCCTGCTTATAACGGAATAATGGTAGCCTTGTAATAGCTAAGGGGTGCTTAACTTTTTTCTTTGTGTATATATTTAGAAACAAACAAAACAAACAAACAAAAATGAGAAAAGGAAGCGACTTTGAAAAATGTATAAGGAGCATTATGAACAATGAAACTGAGTGATGAACTCTGAAAATTACGAAGGACGAAGAATCTAATGATTCTTCTTCTTCATTCGCTCAGACAGTTTCCTTGTCATATGAGCTTAGATGCGTCATGCTGCCGTTATGCGCCTAACTAAGAAACAGTTAGGCCCAGCATGTCCGAATTCGGCTGAAGAAATCTTTGTAAGAATTTATAGAAAAAAGGCAGCAGAATGGACCAGTGAAATAGAAAGATAGCAGATGACAGTAAGCAAAGGGGAAAGGCAGAGTCAAAGAGAGTGATTGGTTAGAGGAAGTTACAAGCACAAAACGTCCAGAAGGTGGGGGAACTATTTGTATGAAAGACACACCCCCGGTATCCCCACGGGGAAGAATCTAACGATGAACAGTGAAAATAATGGCTAACAAACCATGAAAATGGCGTGACAGAAGGAAGAAACTGTGAACAATGAAAATTATGGACAATGAAATTGAATGATTAACATTGAAAATTATGAATGGTGATGAACGGGGAGAGTTATTTGACTTTGAAGATAACGATGAACAAAGACACATATGAACATTAAGAATTATGAACAATAAAAATGTGATTTAAAATAATCAACAGTGAACGAGGCTGTGATTATATATTTGTCTGTTAAAAAAATCACTGGAAAAATTGTGACAACCTTTTATAGATTATTATAGCATCTACATTTTTTTGTTTTACAAGACGGTTTATGGTTAATTTGTTTGTTTTTGAATTGATCGACATGTAAGTCCATTTTTATTATTTGTTGATTGACCTGAGTTTTATGATTTAATATTCATGCAGATTGATACTCGTCTGTGATTCTCTTGTCTGGATTCAGATCTTTTTAAAGGGTCACCCTGAGGGATGAGTTTTTGCAAGAAACACGTCCAGAACAGCAGGAAAACACCCTTTACAGAGATCGCAACACCCACTTTGCTCTGCTTTCCCAGAAATCAAGCCATCAAAAAGGCGATTCCTCCTTGGCGGAGGTGCTGGAAGTCAAATTCTTTCACTCAAAGAGAAGGCGTGTGCCGTCTCTTTTGGAATGGCTGCCTGTGTTTAGACCAAATCGTTTGCACGAACTTTTCGCAATGCAAGCCCTTTTTTTTTCTTTTTTAAATTTTATAGAGTTTATCTAAAAGAGTTTCGCTCACAACAAAGGAAATAGCTCCTTTTTTTTTTTTGCTGCACTACAAAAAAAGAAAACGCTTCAACCACAATGAATGACCTCCACCCACCCCATCCAAAATGGCTACTCTCTCCGGCATCTCTGCCAAGGAAAAATCGCTGTTTTGACGGTTTAATTTCTAAGAAACCAGACGTGTTTCTTGCAAAAACTCATCCGTCCGAGTCCACCTTTCAGTTACTGTTTGTAAAGATTGTTGCGTATGCTCACGTTTTATCTCTTGAGATTGTTTTATTTTTTGTAGTTGTTATATTACGTTTATTAATAATATATGTATATGTTATTTTTTAAAGCATGTACTGTTTTCCTGTGAATCTTCATTTTTTTATGCAGATAACATCATAGATTCAAGTGATTTTTTGTTTTTTTTTGTTTTTTGTTCTTGATGTTTCTTTTAACAAAAGAAAGAAAAAGTGAATGTTTTGAAATATTTCTACGGTTGACAAAGTAGTATTGCCAACACTGCCATAGTTTTCTTTGCTCATACTCATAGCTTGGGCTCTAAGAGGTTTGGGTTTGATTCTCGCTTGACATAGGAGGGTGAATTTTTTTTTTTTTTTTTTTTTTTTTTTTTTTTGGGGGGGGGTCATCTATTTGAACATTGACTATATTGCAGCTCTCTCACATACACATACATACATGCACACACACACACACACACACTTTCAACCATATCAGATCGTATTTGTTCATTCGTGAAAAAACACCCACCCCCGTTACCATATTTTTCGGACTATATGGCACACCTTATTATAAGGAACCCCCCCCCCCCCAAATTTCTTATATTTTGTTGCTATAGTGTTGTTAGTCATATTATAAGGCGTAGGGGCCTCAGTCTGAGAAAAAAGTATCGCCTTATAGTCCGAAACATACGGTACTTTTGACGAACCAAAACATCTTGCTCTACTTGATTTGAGGAGGACGGGCAGAGAAGAGAAAGACAAAAATAATTTATTTTTATGAATTTTATTTACTGTTATTATTGTCAAAAGAAAAGAGAAAAAAAAGAGAGACTCTTGTCGTTGAAGTGCTTTCAAACATGTGATTTGTGTGTGTGTGTGTGATTTCGGAAGGGGATGGGGGGGAGGATGATTGGGAGAAACGGGGAGAGGGAGGGTGCTGGGAGAGTTTTTGTTTGTTATTTATTTCTAATGCTTTTTTTGTGGTTTAATGTGACTAATGGAAATAAACGAAACCTGCATATCTACCGCCTCCTAACAACTGCCCTGAATATGATCTACAGTGGAACCTCCCTTATAAGACCTCCCATTATAAGACTCCCTCCCACATAAGACCTGCTTCTCTGAGACATTGCCCTTCTTTGTAAGTATTAAAATTACCTCCCTTTAAGACCCCTCCCTTATAAGACCCCACTTTGGATGACTTTTGAAGGTCTTATACGGGAGGTTCCACTGTACTGTAATTATTGTAAAAATCTCCCCCACCCCACCCCCACCCCATTGCCCCCATCCACCACCCCACCCCATTGCTAGCAGGCTTACTCCCTGCTGATGATGATCTGTATATAGTAACAGAGCAAGAGGTGTGAACAGTGTTAGCACAAAAGCACACACCCACACACACACAAATTGTCAGTACTCGTCCGTACAAGTCACGGCAGCCTCTGTGTCGGTCACCATATAACGTCTGTACATAATAACGCTTGCAGTTAGTTGTGCATATTATTATTATTATTATTATTATTGTTATTATGTTGATGCAGGTGTGTTGTTGTTGATCATTATGGTCTGTATTATATATATATATATATAGTTTGCTTTGATAAAGCTTTTCTGTGTCCAATGTCTTTATTTGTGAACCTCAGAAACAAAACCAGTTAACGTTAACTTTGAGTAATGTTCCGTGTTAAAAAAATAAAACAATTAAAAAATTATATAAATTGTGCTGATTTACTTTTTCTCCCAATGGGGGAGGGACAGTGCCTTATGCAAAGACAGCTGTTTCGACCTAAGAGAAGGTCTCATTAGTTTGCATGATCGGCCTGCAATTTGACTGTCCAGTGGATGCCAACCCGAGCAAAGAAGACATTCTACAAGAGAATGGTGTCTTTGCATCAAATCGAAAATCCACAATAAAAGCAAACCAGCACAAAGTTAAACCAGAAATAGTAAAAATCTTATGAGCTGGCTATTCACTGAGATTTTTCTTTCATGCTATATATATATATATGTATGTGTGTATGAATGAAATATCTCAGTGATTAGCTGAGCTCCGTTCCCCTAATCTGAAGGACTAAAAAAAGTTGGACTAAAAACCACAGAACAGTTCTAAAAGTTAATGATAACCGAGTTTGTTTCTGATGTTCACAAATAAAGACATTGGACACAAAAAAAAAGTTTTATGAAAGCAAATTATACATATGTGTGTATTTATGTCGACGACAACTGCACGGCAACTGTGTTAACGTCCGTGACACTGTTATTAGTGTTGGTGTCTCTGACGTGACATTGTCACTGCTTCGTGGTGGAACAGATTCCTCGATATTTTAAAACTGTAATGTCCACATCCGTTTCTCTGGTAACAGGAGATTAAATCTATTGACTGAAAAAGAAGAAAAGAGAAAAAAATCAATTCCTCGAGCTTTTTTTATGTCAATAATTTATCTCCTTTAAAGGAACACAAGTCGGGATCATGAAACCTGAAAAATTTGCCCACGTGGAAAAATTGCGGTGGTGAATATTTTTGTTTTCGACAAGGGGCTGTTGTGATGATTGAAGTATTAATAGTTGAGACACTTTGTCATGATGCCCCACAGCATTGTTAACCCCATTAAGGGCGGTATTATTATTATTATTATTACTACAACTAGATAAATTAACAAAAAAAGAAAAAAAATATTTAAAAAAATTGTAACATATTCCGAGCGGGACTTGGACCATGTTTGTTTTCTCTGTTGTTTAAGTGTTATAAGAGTTGGGGGGTTTTGGTGTGGGTTTTTTATGACGAGGGCACAGTTTTGAAGCACCCATTTGTGTTAGAAATACAGTAATTGGAGTGGCGGTTTCACACAAAAAAATACATTTTTTAATATATTTTTTTTTTTGGGGGGAGGGTCTTCTTTGGGTCTCAATCCTTTCATTTCCATCCCTTCTATATTGATTGTCTGTCAGTTTTAGACATTTGTATGTTTTAGTGAGTTATCAGTTCATACAATGATTTTATCTATATGTTGATCTCTTAAAAGACGGAAACAACATATAATTTGTGTGTCCCTTTTTTTAAATTTTATATAAATTGGGTCTTTTTTATAATGGCACAGACATCATCTTATGAAGTGAAAAAAACAAACAGCTGATAACATTAACAATAAACATTTTTTTGTTGCACACTGTTGGAAAGAAAAAACTAAAGAGCCCATGGCGCTTCACAAATGTGTTGACAGTACCGTCTCCAGTTGATGTCTCTGACGTTTGATCTACGGTACCCGTTTCCACTGTCCAGTTCGTTGCCTCGGCAACATGCAAATTACCCGTGTTGCTCAGATGTTCTCACAATGGCAGACGTTGAGCGCCTACGGATAGGATCTGATGATGAAACTTCAGAAGAATGATACAGTTTGGTCTTATCTTTATTGACATGGAAACAAACAAACGCCAAACTATTGTGAAGAGAGACACATTTCCAAGGCCTTCCTTATGTTGTTGTTGTCATACTCTGGCTAAAAGACACCAGGGATCATCCCAACAGCCGAAAATGAGGTAGGAAAAAAAAGAGCTTTTTATTTTAACTCTTCTAGCGCCATGTATTTTTTAACGTTCTTGGTTGACTGTTGCATCTCAACCGACAAGGGGAGTAAGTATTTTTTAACGTTCTTGGTTGACTGTTGCATCTCAACCGACGAGGGGAGTAAGTATTTTTTAACGTTCTTGGTTGACTGTTGCATCTCAACCGACGAGGGGAGTAAGTATTTTTTGACGTTCTTGGTTGACTGTTGCATCTCAACCAACGAGGGGAGTAAGTATTTTTTAACGTTCTTGGTTGACTGTTGCATCTCAACCGACGAGGGGAGTAAGTATTTTTTAACGTTCTTGGTTGACTGTTGCATCTCAACCGATGAGGGGAGTAAGTATTTTTTAACGTTCTTGGTTGACTGTTGCATCTCAACCGACGAGGGGAGTAAGTATTTTTTCCGAGTGCGCATTCGTTGCTTTAATAATAATAATTATAAACATTTTTAGAGCGCCCTTTCTCTTTTGAGCTCATGGCGCTTTACAAACATACAGCCATAACACATGCACACACGTGCACACCAATGAAAAAATCACTGACATAAGCTCTAAAAATAGACACACATGGCAGGGTACCTGGCAGTGAATGTCTTTGCATTTGGTGGGAGTGTAGAGTGATGTACGGGGCGAGTAGAGTTAGTATGTTAGAAGAGTTAATGTGGATGCATTTGGGCAAATAATTAGTTTATATTCGCCCATGGTGCTAGGAGAGTTAATGTGGATGCGTTGGCTTTTTGATGAAGAGGAAAGACACAGCACAGTGATCACTATCTGCGTGTGCATATCAAATTACATATGTATGTATGGTCTCTCATTCCACTACCGCATTTCACCGACTATAAGGCCATACCTTTTTCCTTGACTCGGACCCCTGCGCCTTATAACGTGACTGATTATAGAGTAAGAAACTATAATAACAAAATCTTAATCTTGTGTCAAATTTGGGGGGTGCGCCTTATGATCAGGTGCGCCTTGGAGTATGAAAATATGGTAATTTGACTGCAAACCGACAAAGGTTGGTTGTCTCTGTTGAACTGTAAAGAAGGGAAATTGAACGACATAACTGTATTTTTTTTAAAAAGGAAATAAACGAACATACTAACCTTTGTTTTAATAATAGCTATTACTGAGCTTCATTTAAAAAAAAAAATTATTTTTTTTATTACTGAGCTTCAGTTCTACGAGATGGCTCCTAGCTTACAGTTAACCGCATCCCATTCAGAATGACTTATCCCTAGATTAGGTATTGAAAGCAAGAGATTTATTAATTTGTCAACCTTCGTACTAATTGAGATGGGTGAAGGCATTAGATTTTTTTAAAAATCCAGGTAAAACAAATGGGTGCATGTGCTGTGCTGCATTCCTTGCACAATGCATTGTGTAAACTGGGCTTTGTTGGAGAATTTCCATCAAGCTCATGCCAGAGTTCAAGCTCATGCCAGAAAATAGTTCATGCTCATGTTGTGTAAAAGCAAAGATTTTTTTGGTTAAAAATGGAGCCCTTGTATTCAGCAAAATCTAGTATGACTCGACACTGTCGTTTGTTACGTAAGTTTTTGTCTCTGCGCCTTTTGTTGTTGAATCTGCTCGACATTTTGAACACGTTCGTTTGGTTTTCTTGTTAGTTGTATTCCATGAATTATTCGTTTTGCCCATGCTTTTATTTTTATTTTCTTCATAAATCTGCTTGCATTTGTTCCGCTCATTTTCTGTGGAGAGAGTTGAAACCGTAATGGTATATTATTATTTAATTATTACATGCACTCAAGTCACACACACACAAAGCAAGCCAATTTTGTTATATCTATATATATATATAGATCCATGTCATGTGCCAATTGTTGTAGATTATGGATATATAATTATATATATATATATACAGCTTGTGTGTGTATATATATGTAGCAATGGACGATGATTTTACTTTGCAGGTGGTTTTATTGTTTTGTTGAGATGTTCATTGTTATTGTCTGTGTTTTAGACAAGTCTTGTGCTTCACTTTTCAGTTGTGGCTCTGTGTGTTGTGTGTTTAAGTTCAGTGCTCTCTATCTAACCCTCTCTCTTTCTCTCTCTCTGTCTCTCTGTCTCTCTTTCTTGTCACCTGTCCATGTCCAAACAACAAAAAAGTCTCGTCAGTAAAGTTTGTTGTCACTGTCATTTGGCTGATTGTGTGGAATTTGATTGGTTTGGAGAGAGAGAGAGAGAGAGAGAGAGAGAGAGAGAGAGCTAGTGCTATATTTCATCTCCATCTTTCCTTCCCCCCCCCCCCCCCCCCCCCCCCCCTGTCTCTGTGCGTGCATATGTGTTCATGCACACTCTATCTCCGGTTGTGTGTGTGGACACACACATAGTATATACTCACACTCTCTCTCTTTTTCTCTGTCTCTCTCTCTATCTCTCTCTTTTTTCTCTCTCTCTCTCTCTCTCTCTCTCTCTCTCTCTCTCTCTCTCTCTCTCTCTCTCTCTCTCTCTCTATCTCTTTTTCTCTGTCTCTCTCTCTCTCTCTCTCTCTCTCTCTCTCTCTTTTCTCTCTCTCTCTCTCTCTCTCTCTCTCTCTCTCTCTCTCTCTCTCTCTCTCTCTCTCTCTCTCTCTCTCTCTCTCTCTGGCTCACCCGCCCCACCCACTGAGGCAAAGCAATTCTCCAACCTAACAATCCAACCAACAACACACAATGTCATTTTAATCGTTTCAAATCAAAGACAGCAGCACATGTAATTTGCAGAAACGTTCCTAAAACGATGAACAGTTCAAAGAATTAAAGAAAATACAGTCATACATCACAATTAAAAAACTGAAATTCTTTCACATTTTTCATAATTAAACAACCCAGAGCAAAGCGTGGCTTATCATACTAACACGTAGACAAACATGTTACATTGAACATCGATGAGTATTCTAATATTTGCAACTAGAATGATAATGTCACACCAAAATTAATACCGGTGTTACGTGAAATGTATCTCCCGTGAGATAAATCCCTTTTCCTCTTTCGAATTGTTTGATGCTAGGGAACAATTCGCCCCCGAATACATTCAGAGGCGTCTTGTGGCGTACAGAAATATTAAGAAGTCAGTGATAATTTTCTGATATTTATTATTAGTCCCCGAGCCGAAGGTTCGGGGAGCTATTGTTTTTGTCTGGTCAGTCCGTCCGGTGTCCGTCCGTCCGGCGGCGTGCCTCCGTCCGTCCGGCTATTCGTCCGTTTTTCTCAAAAACTATTCAGTCTATCATCAAATTTGGTATACTAGTTTGCCAAGATGCAAGCTATCCACTGATGTATTTAGTTTTACATTAAGGTCAAGGTCGCGCCAGTTACGGGGTTCAAACCCCGAAACATATAATCGCTAATATCTCGCGAAGTTTTGCATGTATTTTAATGCAGTTTTTTTCACACCATTTCTTGATGAATGGTCTATAACACAGTTGTCATGAATTTTTCTGTGCGCGCGTGTGCGCATGATCGCGCGCGCTCAAATCACGGGTCCGAACCCCAAGGCTATATATAAAAAAACTATTCAGCTACGTGCTGTTTTGATGCGTTTTTATGTAGTTACGTGCTGTTTTGATGCGTTTTTATGTATGTGTACAGCCGCCACATTCCGATTTCGGAGTAGCTCGGCGATGCTGCGAGGGGACTTTGCAGCCGCTCGGCGTTGCACTTGTTAATTATTTTTGTCTGAATGGGCGTTTGTTGATATCGTCCCCCGTTTTGGAAAATAGCGGAAGCAAGTGCCATGGGTCTGTACATCGATTTATCGGCAAAGGTGTAGATTAACACTCTCCCGCTCGATTCCTCGGTTCTTTCCGTGTAGATTGACACTTAAATCTGAATATTTAAAAAAACAAATGTATCGCTATGGTTGTGGCCCGGCGTGCATAATATTACGGTGATGGTGATTAATTTCACGGGAGGATTTATTTCTCATGACACCGGTAAGCACAATACCGCATCATACATGATAGCAAAATCAGGAAAAGACGAGAAACGGAGTTCCAACAGCACAACACAAATTGAAACCGTTGAGCAAAACATTTTGGCGTTCGGCAATGGTCTTAATACAAGGTCACATTTTTCGCTCTTTCTCCATGATATGCAAGTAATGACGTATATATTACTGTGTTGCCATGGGAAAGAGTGAAAAATGTTAACGTGTTTTAAGACCTTAATTACATTGAAGGTGGATCCAAAAAGCCTAAAGATCTCTCTCTCTCTCTCTGTGTCTCTCTCTGTGTCTCTCTCTCTCTCTCTCTCTCTCTCTCTCTCTCTCTCTCTCTCTCTCTCTCTCTCTCTCTCTCTCTCTCTCTCTCTCTCTTATTGCTACACAGTTGCAAAAATAGCACAAGTGTCATACATGTGCCTGTAAATGGGATTCTATGCTTCCAGTTGTTCACAACAACACAAAAACAAAGAAAAAGTAACCCTGAAAGGGAATACATGTACTTGTAATCGGGACAATGGCATACGTGTTGCTGTGCAATCTGTAAACACCAATAAACAAAAAAGGAAAAGATATCCGATCGCCTAAACTGCTAAATTGCTCATAATGGAAATTGGCTGGCCAGGGTGATTCCTAAATGTCTGGAGATGATCTCTGGTGTCTTTCCAGGATGAACCGATTCTATAGCTTAACCCTTTCGCCGCCAGCCAATTTTTAGCCAAAAAATGCCTTTAAACTGAACAGGGTAGAAAAACAAATTATCTGCAGTTATTAGGAATGTCTCTGTGAAATGCGTAACAGGCCTATCTTTACTTCCAAACATTAAGAAAATAATGTCTTCAGATAACAGGTCCTGATTTGATGCCTTTTAGTGACATGGTGGTGCATAAATGCGACATTGGCGGTGAAAGGGTTAACCCTTTCACCGCCAGCCATATTTCAGCAAAACATTTCCATTAAGTTTACCTGGGTAGAGAACAAAATCCATCTGCAGTATTGGGGATTCTTCTGTGACGTATATAAAAATAAGGTCTATCCTTACTTCCCACAACTAAGACAATAGCACACCTGTTTACTCTACTCTTTTCGAGTAGTATTCTACTCAATTTGGATCTCTACTACTCTTCAAAATTGAAAATAATGCTAGATTCTACTCATTTTCAGTGAACATTGTTTGATGGCTTAATGAATAAAGCTACACATTTTGCACCAAAACTACTCATTTCAGCTTTCCAGACTACTCAAGACTTGTGTATGGGGTAAACAGGTCTGCAATAGGGTCTTTGGATAATATACCCCAATTTGATGCCTTTTAGTGACATAGGTGTTAAATCACTGTGGTGGTAAAATGCGACTTTGGCGGTGAAAGGGTAAACTAGAAAATGCACTGTGACAGTGAAACCCGGCCTGACCGACGCAAAACGAACACACTGACCAACACATGCGCGAACCTCAAAACCTGCATGTCGTCCGTGAAATTCAGAAACCTCGTATCTCAATTTTGGTAGTTTTGAGAAAAATGAAAAAAACTTTTAAAAATTAACCGCGTTTACCACAACTGATTAACTATGATGAATATTATGTTGTTCGAAACGATGCGAGTTTAGTCCTGCATTTTGAGACCCTTGAGCCTTTTGATATGACCAATAAAATAGTAAGAACATGTAATAACAAAATCCAAATTTTCTGTCAAATTTGGGGGGTGCGCCTTATAATACGGTACTTGAAAAGAACGAAGATACGAGGATCTGAATTTGGGACTTACGAGTTTTTCGTCAATTTACACAACCTCATTTACCCCAGATAGAAAGTCGTTAGAGACACGAGCTTTTGATGGAATGCGGCGGGAAAAATTACAGAGCTGACTATGTATCTAACTCAAAAACCAAAAAAATTCGAGATACGAAGTTTTGTTGTTGTTTTTTTTGTTGCTGTCCCATCTTCTGGGCTGTACAGTGGCGTTGCTCCCACGCCGCTCGTTCCGAATCCCAATTCGCAGCTACACCCGGGTTTGTTCAAGTCGCAGAAACCGAGACCAGCCGTTCCATGGGAGCGAATCTATTTTAGGCCGTCAGGAGGCAACCAACCGAGGAGACACTACACTTCTGCTGAGTCACTTCGGTGGAGTTCAGCGGAGCCTGTTCAGGACACCACCTACTAAGCCCCCTACTGATGAGACTATTCTCTTAGTCGCGGAGCCAGCGTGAGTGAGGTCCTCCTCCGAGGGTGCCACCACGACCGTCCACCGACAGCTCCCCAGAACACACTGATCCCCATGACTTTGACCCGAACGCACCAAGGCATAGACTGGATTGGAAACCGAAACTGAGGTCAATGCGAAGTTTTTTAATTTCACCGACGATGTGTAGCTTTTGTCCTCCCCCCTCCCCCCTCCCCCAGTTCCTCTTTCCCCTGAACTTACACTCCTCCACCTTTCCCTGTCTCACTGTTCAGTCGGTGACTGGCCCACACAGTGACCCGCACTGGCTAGAGAAGGGTTTACCTATAGCGCAGGGGTATAGGTAAAAACACATTTTTAAACATTAAAAAAAATCTACAGGATTGAGATGAACCCAAGCCAATGGGGTGTCTACCAAGTTTGATTGAAATCTACCAGGTAGTTTTTTGTGTGTGGAGAAAATTGGACCCATCTGGATTAAAAAGCAACAACACCAAAACAACATACATACTACAATACATAAATCAATAACAATCAGCAAGATCATGAATGAACATCGAAAGGGAAGTTCCTAAGTAAGGTGTTTACATCTCTGCCAAATTTGATCAAAATCCATCCAGTAGGGTTTTTTTTGTTTAAATATTTTTAGAAAATCGATACACCAGACAGACACACAGACCGGAAACAATACCTGTCCCAGATTCTGTCTGGCTGTGTAACTAGGAATTGGGGCATTAGGGGGAACAGTGAAAAGTCATGGGGGAGGAAGAGAGTGGGGGTAGGAAGGAGATCGACGTGTGGGGGAGGGTGGGTGGTGGTGGGTCGATAGTGTATGCCAGTCTGTCGTTTCCGACCATGACTGCCAGATAGCAGAGGGGGCATATGCTATTCCGGCGGGCTGGGCGAGAATTTGTTCATAGTGGAGAAGCCTTGCCCAGGGTACATCCCCACTCACTCGGCCAAAGGGATTTGAGGACACAGCTGGCGTTGAGGAAGGTCCCCAAAGGCCAAGCCCGTCCCTTTGGCTGCAGCACCAGAGCCGGTGCAAAGGGTCCCCCCTCGTTCGAGAGTCATATAGTCTTCCGCAAGAGACTAAACTGGAAATCATCTCTTGCACAGCTCTCATGTCATGTGTTGGTTTATGAGTTAGTTTTCAAGGGAGACACTATCAGTGATGGGATAGACTGTATGGCAACAAACACAGTTCACTCCCTTTATATTAGTTTGCAATCTCTCTCTCTCTCTCTCTCTCTCTCTCTCTCTCTCTCTCTCTCTCTCTCTCTCTCTCTCACACACACACACACACACACACTCACGCATACACGCGTTTAACACACACACACTCACGCATACACGCGTTTAACACACACACATACACACGCGCACACACACGCACGCACGCGTTTAACACACACCCACACACCCACACCCACAAACACACTGAGAGCAGGATGAAAAAAAAGCCTTGTTAGCTTATTCTTTAACCCTCAATAAACATCATTTTGACTTGACTTGACTTGATGACTTGACACTCATGTGCGAAGATACACAAGCACAAACAGACTAATGTATTCAGTTCAGTTTGCATATCACCCCACTAATTAACTAACACACATGTATGCACACACACATATTTATTTCCCTAAATGAAAACTGCAATGAAATTTAAAAAAAAAAAAAAAAATCCCGACAACATCAACAACAACACTACCACCACTCAGCTGTTTGTTTTGTTTATGTACAAAATACATCGCTTTCTTCCGACTTGGCACGTGGAGAGTCAGTGCTTGTGATGAAGTGAACACGTAACATGCACAACGAAGTATCATTAATAACCCACAACACAAACTATAGTATTGTATATATATATATACCCGAACAACAACAAGACAAAACAACAAGTGCAAACAACTGTGGTATTAATTAAAAGCAAATATTTCGAGACTAGATGTCTCTTCCTCGGTGCAAAGCCTCCAAATGCTATATACAACATTATACAGGTCCGGACCAAGTGATTCATAGGGGGGGGGGGGGGGGGGTCCTCCGGGGGTCCAGGGAGCTGCATCGGTTCCGGGTTAGGGGGTAGTGCCGATGTTGTACGCTTAGTTCAAAGTCAATTCAATCACCCTGTCCACTTTAGTCGATTGAAACAGGTTGTCAGGTGGGTTTTTCCCCCAGTGCTAAACTTTTACTATACAAAAACAACTCCCCTCTAAAGTTCCAGCTACACGTCCACTAAAATCGCACGACTGTGCGATGCGATTCGATCACGTGGTCTCGATGCGCGAATTGCATTTGTTCTTGGAGACCACGTGATCGAATCGCATTGTACACTCGTACGATTTTAGCTTACGTGTAGCCGAGCCTTAAGAGTGTCGGATTCATTCGAGAAAAAAACAAAAAGGGGCTATGATCGATCTTTTCCACTCAACGCAATATTTATTTACCCCATCAGACAGAGTCAGATTGGGCTTATGGTTTTTTTCTGTCTGTCTGCCAGTTAATTTTTTGGGGTTAATTTTTGTTTTAAAGAACCACGCAGACATTTTGGGGGTGTCTAAACTGGCATCGTCTAAACTACATGTACAACTTAACTTGGCTTTTTCAAAAACATTTTATTAACCCTTTCGCCGCCAGCCATTTTCAGCCAAAAAATACCATTTAACTTACCTGGGTACAGAAAAAAAATCTGTAATCTTGAACATTCCTTTGTGACATGTATAACATTAGGCCTATCCTTACCTCCCAACATTACGAAAATAGGGTCTTCAGATAATAGCCCCTTTTAGTGATAGGGGTGTGGTGCACAAATGCGACATTGGCGGTGAAAGGGTTAAACCAAACACTGTAAGAAGATGTAGTCCTGGGACACAGAGGCTAAGTTAAATTTTGGTATAAACTTGTCAAATTCGGATAAGAATTTAAAAAAGCAAGAAAAAAGCAATACAGTCAAACTAAGCGGTTGTACTTCGGAACCGCAGAGTGAAATAAAATCCCGTGGTCGTTAACCCTTTCACCGCCAGCCATATTTCAGCCAAAAATCTCCATTAAATTACCTGGGTAGAGAACAAAATCCATCTGCAGTGGTGGAGATTCTTCTGTGACATAAATAAAATAAGATCTATTCTTACTTAAAAAACCTACGACAATAGGGTCTTTGGATAATAGACCCCAATTTGATGCCTTTTAGTGACATAGGTGTTAAATCACTGTGGTGCTAAAATGCGACTTTGGCGGTGAAAGGGTTAATCAGAAAGCACCATTAATCATACTGTCTTCAACATTTTTTGTCACGTGTCGTACTCTTTTAATGCGAAAGGGAAGCTAATGCAAGCTGTTATAGGGCATCATTCTCTTTAGTTGTATCGTTCACCCTGTAATAAAACCCCTAACCAGAACCCAAACCTAATATGAAATCCCATACTCACCCCTAACCAGAAACCCAAATCTAATATAAAATGCCATACTCACCCCTAACCAGAAACCCAAACCTAATATGAAATCCCATACTCACCCCTAACCAGAAACCCAAACCTAATATGAAATCCCATACTCACCCCTAACCAGAAACCCAAACCTAATATGAAATCCCATACTCACCCCTAACCAGAAACCCAAACCTAATATGAAATCCCATACTCACCCCTAACCAGAAACCCAAACCTAATATGAAATCCCATACTCACCCCTAACCAGAAACCCAAACCTAATATGAAATCCCATACTCACCCCTAACCAGAAACCCAAATCTAATATAAAATCCCATACCCACCCCCTAACCAGAAACCCAAATCTAATATAAAATGCCATACTCACCCCTAACCAGAAACCCAAACCTAATATGAAATCCCATACTCACCCCTAACCAGAAACCCAAACCTAATATGAAATGCCATACTCACCCCTAACCAGAAACCCAAACCTAATATGAAATCCCATACTCACCCCTAACCAGAAACCCAAACCTAATATGAAATCCCATACTCACCCCTAACCAGAAACCCAAACCTAATATGAAATGCCATACTCACCCCTAACCAGAAACCCAAACCTAATATGAAATCCCATACTCACCCCTAACCAGAAACCCAAACCTAATATGAAATCCCATACTCACCCCTAACCAGAAACCCAAATCTAATATAAAATCCCATACTCACCCCTAACCAGAAACCCAAATCTAATATAAAATCCCACACCCACCCCCTAACCAGAAACCCAAATCTAATATAAAATCCCACACCCACCCCCTAACCAGAAACCCAAATCTAATATAAAATCCCACACCCACCCCCTAACCAGAAACCCAAATCTAATATAAAATCCCACACCCACCCCCTAACCAGAAACCCAAATCTAATATAAAATCCCACACCCACCCCCTAACCAGAAACCCAAATCTAATATAAAATCCCACACCCACCCCCTAACCAGAAACCCAAATCTAATATAAAATCCCACACCCACCCCCTAACCAGAAACCCAAATCCTACCCCTAAACCTAACCCGAAGGGACAGACAGAGACGGGAACACAAAGAGACAATGAGGGTTTATTATATTTTTTATTTATTTTTACATTGTTCATAGTCCCGTCAACAGCAATGGTTTTATCAGGACTGTCACCACAGTAAACATCGAACACGTCGATAACATCCTACATATATTCACTTTACAAACACACAACCATAAAAAATGACAAAAATATAAAGCAATTTATGACATGACACCTACCTTCATCATTGTACCATATAGCCCATAAACCTGGACAGTGCTGGGAACATTGATCCACTTTACTCTACTTATCGGATCCAGGTTAAAAACAAAACAGTAAAAAAAAGGATAACAAATACATACTACTAACAAAAGATGCATTAAAAAAAAGTCCATATAGGCAAATATGCATTGCAGAATGGACAACAGGTGCCCACTCAAGTGCGTAAGTTCTCACCTCTAGATGCCAGTGTACAATAAAAAGACCAACCTGGCGTGTCATAAATTGTAAAAAAGGAAAAATGTGGAAGGGTTTTATAAATTAACAAAAAGGCAGGAGAATGAACCAATAAGGCAGAAAAAAAGTAGACGCCAGAAAGAAAAAGAAAAGAAAAAGGCAGTCAAAGAGAGAGACAGGGACTCATAGAGACGGGGGCACATTAAGCTGTCTGATTCCCGTCTACTTGAGCGTTCACTTTTAGTTTTGTGAAATTCGTTCAGCCTGTTTCCGAGTCTCCCCCTCAAACAGGACATGTAATTCAGAAAGGGTCTTTCAAACAACAACCGGCAAAGTGCACAAAATAATATATGTCTATCTATATATATATATCTATACTAGAAACACAGTCACAACAATGTTAGTCAGCAACAATTGTATACACCGATTTACAGATCAAAAGGACAACGCGAGGGGTGAATGCCAGAACTGCCTATCTGTGTTCTTTATTCCTTTTGAGATAAACCGTTCTGGCAGGCACCCCTCGAACGGTAAAGCATTGGCACAGTCCTGTACATTTGTACACTATAATTATACATCGATCTCTCCACCCGCATTCGTGTGCATTGTAATTGTATACATTTGAAGAACAAATATTTGCACGAGGAACATTATATATGCACGTAGGCTATAATACACACACGTGTGCATGCACTTGTACACACACACACATCATGTAAAATGCACCTGCGTGCTAGCACGAACTTACACTAACCCAGACACACTCACACATTAAAGCGTGCGCATACACGCGTGCGCGTACACACACAGAACACTTCACACATGATACAGAATTGATATGAACAAACTATCCCACAAAACACTACCAACCCTCCATGCACTGTACAAATGTGGCTTGAAATGGCTTTATAGCTTAAAATGCCACTGTTAATAGTGGTGGATCCATAAAGGATGCCAGTGGTTCTACCCATAATGGTGGGAGATAATATTTGATTACAGAAACCACAAACACCACTAACTGTGTAAAATAAAAGTAAAAGATTGTGCTGGTTTACTTTTTGTCCCAAATCAAATAAAAAAAAGATCAAATGATCAAATGATACAGAATTGAAACACATTAGTCTACACAACCTTTCTTCCTAATATTACATACGCGCACATAATGACATATCAAACAAACACATAATGACATATCAAACAAACACATAATGACATATCAAACAAACACATAATGACATATCAAACAAACACATAATGACATATCAAACAAACACATAATGACATATCAAACAAACACATAATGACATATCAAACAAACACATAATGACATATCAAACAAACACATAATGACATATCAAACAAACACCCAAAACAGCTTAACCGCTATGTGACATACCAGACCAAAAGCATACAAATCACCACGTAAACCATGGGTCAGTTTTGTATTAAAGACACTGACCCACCACGATGAAGTCCCTTGGGTTTTTTTTGGGGTAGCTGTGACCCACATACAAATGTACCCAACTTCAAATTGAGGCTGCTCTTTAAAATGTTTCGGTTTGAATTTGGGGGCATTTGTATGGGAGTCAAACCTGGTCAAAGCAAGATTTCTTACCAGATATAAGAGGGAAAACACGTGAAACCCGTGATTTTGACACGTGATCTGGTGGGTCTTTAAGAAAAACAAATGCAGTTAAATAGTCCTTGTTTCGATCATAGTTGAAATATCAACTATGCTAGTTGACAGCGTTCACTAGTAGCTTTTCTTGGATGTTTTTTTTTTTTATTGGTAAAAAGGTAATTCAAATGTAGAATGTCAAAAAATCGATTGCTCTGGGAAACGTTCTCCCCAAATAACCCAAAACCCCCAGCCCCCAGACTATTGAAACATTCGCCTTGCGGACAAGCTAACATTAAAGACAAAGACAAAGACACAACGAAGAGGAGGAAACAAGAGAAGACGACGACGACGACGACAAAGAAGAAGAAATCAACAACTCCCCAGTGTTTCGTGTAGACCTAATCACTTAAAGTGCAGTCATTACAGAAAGGAAACTAAAACTCCCAGGGGGGGATCCAATATTCCTCTGTTTTTGTCTTTCTTTCTGTGTGTCTTTCTTATTTCAGCACAAAAACAAAACAAACAAACTTTGAGATAACTGCAGTTGGCTTTACAGGGTGAAGACATTATCTTCTAAAAAACCAAAATGGAATGCAAAGGAAAGTATAATTGGCTAAGGAGATGGCTGCTTGGAAGGAAAATGGGCTATCAGAGAGAGAGAGAGAGAGAGAGAGAGAGAGAGAGAGAGAGAGAGAGAGAGAGAGAGAGAGAGAGAGAGAGAGAGAGAGAGAGAGAGAGAGAGAGAGAGAGAGAGAGAGAGAGAGAGAGAGAGAGAGAGAGAGAGAGAGAGAGAGAGAGAGAGAGAGAGAGAGAGAGAGAGAGAGAGAGAGAGAGAGAGAGAGAGAGAGAGAGAGAGAGAGAGAGAGAGAGAGAGAGAGAGAGAGAGAGAGAGAGAGAGAGAGAGAGAGAGAGAGAGAGAGAGAGAGAGAGAGAGAGAGAGAGAGAGTTGAGAATTATAATCAAAAGCAGAGTTGGAATTTAAAATATTGAAACAAGAAACAAGTAAGCAAACACACAGATAGACAAATAATAAACAAATAAAGAAAGAGAGAGACTAACACGTTTAGATAAGTTTAAAAAGTTATTTTGCTGACGAACAGATGTTATTAATAAATTAATAAAAAGTCTCGAAAGCTTGAATGCATAGTAGGTGTTGTGTGGTAATTAATTTTGAGTCATAAAACGTTTAACGTATCCTTATTTACACTTTCAACAAGTGTGCATAAACCACCAATTCTAATACATCAGGGGACGAAATCCATGCGACACAAACATTCTCTAATGCCTCACGCATACCTCATACATTTCAAAATTCAGACAACATTTTGCATTCTTGTCTAAGACGCCGAAGAAAAGAATAACGAATGGAAGCGACTCACAGCAAATACTCATAATTGTTCATACAGTTTTTTCTTCTCCAACAACAGGTCTGTCAAACACTGTCGTAATTTTGATTGTAGTGTCAAATCTTTCCTCCTTCTTCGTAGGCCTACTAAGTGGGCGAGCCCACAAACAGTAGCCTAGATTGGTCTACCTAGGAAAACGGGCAATTTCTTCACAAAACCTGGATGAGAATGACCCAACACCCCAACTTCTTAAGCCTTTTCGCGGTAGGGGTTTGCCATCACGTCACGCCAAACAGTTCTTGCCGACATAACTGAGCTTTGACTCGGCTATACCACCCGACAACATTTCAGCTAAAAAGAAGCCAAAATGGCCGCCAATCGTCGCCAGTTGATTTAAGTTAATCGTCGTGGTTTCAAGACCCCGCGAAAGTGAGGACGAGTGACGACACGAACAGGAAGTGCGTCATGAGCGGAAGTGACGCACAGCTGGAGGTGATCATGATGTTCTGGATGCGGACCATGGTGATCTTTCTCTCGGACACGCGGGGCGCTTGGGTGTGCTGCAGGATCCTCCCGTCTGAGACCAACAGTTAGTTGATTAGTTTATTGTAGTAAGAATGGATTATGCTTTTACCCAAATGCGATTTTTCATTCATGAAATCTCTCACCTCTATAATGAACATTTTCGGCAATTGCCTTCTTAGGTCACTCACTACTCCGTTTTATGAGAAGTCTTCAAACTCCTATTTACTGTTGAGAAAATAGCCTTCATAGGCTCCTTCAAAGTAGATGAAACAACCAGAACTCCTGTTCCTGCCATACTTTGCACTAGGCCTAAAAGTAAATATTTCCCTAAAAGTCGATGTGTAACGTGCGTGTGACATACTTCCATCAATGTGTAATGTGTGTGACATACTTCCATCAATGTGTAATGTGTGTGACTTACTTCCATGAATGTGCAACATGCGTAACTTACTTCCATCAGTGTGTAACGTGTGTGACTTACTTCCGTCATTGTGCAATGTGTGTGACTTACTTCCATCAATGCGTGTGACATACCTCAATGAATGTGCAACATGCACAACTTACTTCCATCAATGTGTAACGTGTGTGACTTACTTCCATCAATGTGTAACGTGTGTGACATACTTCCATCAATGTGTAACGTGTGTGACATACTTCCATCAATGTGTAACGTGTGTGACTTACTTCCATCAATGTGTGACGTGTGTGACTTACTTCCATCAATGTGTGACGTGTGTGACTTACTTCCATCAATGTGTAACGTGTGTGACATACTTCCATCAATGTGTAACGTGTGTGACTTACTTCCATCAATGTGTAACGTGTGTGACATACTTCTATCAATGTGTGACGTGTGTGACTTGCTTCCATCAATGTGTAACGTGCGTGACTTACTTCCATCAATGTGTAACGTGTTTGATTTACTTCCATCAGCGTGTAACGTGTGTGACATACTTCCATCACTGTGTAACGTGTGTGACATACTTTTATCAATGTGTGACGTGTGTGACTTACTTCCATCGATGTGTGACGTGCGTGACTTACTTCCATCAATGAGTAACGTGTGTGTGACTTACTTCCATCAATGTGCAATGTGTGTGTGACTTACTTCCATCAATGTGTAACGTATCTTACTTACTTCCATCAATGTGTGACGTGTGTGACTTACTTCCATCAATGTGTAACGTGTTTGATTTACTTCCATCAGCGTGTAACGTGTGTGACATACTTCCATCACTGTGTAACGTGTGTGACATACTGTTATCAATGTGTGACGTGTGTGACTTACTTCTATCAATATGTAACGTGTGTGACTTACTTCCATCAATATGTAACGTGTGCGACATACTTCCATCACCGTGTAACGTGTGTGACTTACTTCCATCAATGTTGCCATAGGCATACAGCTGATGCCAGTCGTTGACCAGGTCCAAGTCTGAATCAGTGAGCCTCTTGGGGAACTGCAAACAGAGAGAGAGAGAGAGAGAGAGAGAGAGAGAGAGAGAGAGAGAGAGAGAGAGAGAGAGAGAGAGAGAGAGAGAGAGAGAGAGAGAGAGAGAGAGATTTAAATTTAAACATGATTTAACATTCTTTGTGCCACACTTGCACAATCAACAAGCAAGAAATCCCCCACTCAACTTTACAAATATTTTATTCATGTACTTCAAGCTTGTTCTGTTTTAATATATTATTTTCAAGTGTCCTGTTCTCAGGTAAGAGCACTTCTTTGAAATTTCAAACAGAACTCAAAACATAATAAAGGTCTTCTCATTGTTCGTTTTAAAAGCTCTTCTGACTGCTTCTCTTTAAAGGTCTTGTCATTTCTCTTCTTATGACCGCTTATTTAAAGGTCCTACCTATGTGTCTACTTCTTTTTAAAAGGCCTTGTGACACCAGCTTCTAAACTCTTCTTTAAAGATCTAATAAACTCTTCTTCTATAAAGATCTTGAAAACTGTTCTTCTTTAAAGGACCTCTAAACTCTTCTTCTTTAAAGGTCCTCTAAACCATTCTTCTTTAAATATCCTCTAAACTGTTCTTCTTTAAAGGTCTTCTAAACTTTTTTTCTTTAAATGTCTTCCAAACTCTTGTTCTTTAAAGGTTCTATACACTCTTCTTCTTTCAATGTCATCCAAGCTCTTCTTCTTTAAAAGTCATCTAAACTCTTCTTCTTTAAATGTCCTCTAAACTCTCCTTCTTTAAAGGTCCTCTAAACTCTTCTTCTTTGAAGGACCTCTAAGCTTTTCTTCTTTAAAGGTCCTCTAAACTCTTCCTCTTTAAAGGTCGTCTAAACTCTTGTTCTTTAAAGGTCCTATAATCTCTTCCTCTTTAAAGGTCCTCTAAGCTCTTCTTCTTCAAATGTCTTCTAAACTCTTCTTCTTTAATGGTCCTCTAAACTGTTCTTGAAAAGCCCTCTAAACTCTTCCTCTTTAAAGGTCCCCTTGAACTCATCTTCTCTAAAGGTCCTCTAAACTCTAGTTCCTTAAAGCTCTTATCACTCTGCTGACCTCCAGGGGCCTGGTGACCCTGCAGTAGATGTGGTCGTCCTGCAGCAGGCCCTCCAGCTGGGCCAGGCGGTTGGTCTTCTCCTGGGGCCTGGTGTGCTTCACCGTGGTGCCCATGGACAGTGACACCACGCGGAACGACGGCTGCCGCTCCCGCTTGCACACGATCACGTCGTCCCCGCCACCCTGGCCACACATAGCAGGAGAAAGTGCGAAATACAGTGGAACCTCCCTTATAAGACCTTCAAAAACCATCCAAAATGAGGTCTTATAAGGGAGGTAATTTTAATACTTACAAAGAAGGGCAATGTCTCAGAGAAGTAGGTCTTATGTAGGAGGGAGTCATAATGGGAGGTCTTATAATGGAGGTTCCACTGTATATGTAGTGGCCAGGGCCTGTGTTCACATTGAGATAGCATGAGACTTAGCATCATGCTAACTTAGAAGCTCTTCCAAAAGTCCTATTAAATCCTATAGGACATTGGAAGAGCTTCTAAGTTAGCATCATGCTAAGTCTCATGCTATTTCAATGTGAATACAGGCCCTGGTCGCTACACTATGTACGACTCAACCCAACTGCCATCCAGCTGTTGACATTTGGTGAGGCGTGATTCTCGTGAAATACTACTGTCTAAATTAATCTGATGAAATCCTACTAGTTTTATTCACTAACATTTGCATAGTCCCTCATAATATCCGAATCCATAATATCTGTATTTTTGTATCCGACATTTTGTGAGATTCGTGTATTTGGGTGTGCATGAGTAGAGTGAACTAGTTTGGTTGCAGTGCGAGTGTGCTGTGCAATGAGAATGAGGAGGGAGAGAGGGGGAGGGAGGGAGGGGGGGGGAGGGAGAGAGAGAGAGAGAGAGAGAGAGAGAGAGAGAGAGAGAGAGAGAGAGAGAGAGAGAGAGAGAGAGAGAGAGAGAGAGAGAGAGAGAGAGATGATGCAGACAGACAGACAGACAGACAGACAGAAAGAAAGAAAGAAAGAAAGAAAGAAAGAGGTGGATGGTAGTAAATAAAAGAGAAGAGGAAGACAGATATGAGAGTCCAGTCAGCACAAATACGTACTATACGTGTGAGCGCGTGTAAATACACACACACACATGCACGCGCGCGCGCGCACGCACGCACGCACACGCACACGCACACGCACACGCACACACACACACAGACACAGAGAGGAAAACACCCACCCATCCGACCCAAACAAGGCAGAGCTCACCATGAACTTGTCGGAGGAGAAGCCCACAGCCACCCAGCCCGTGCCCCGGGCACTCATATGAAGGTCCACGTCTGTGCTGTTCACTGTGTAGCTCAGCATGTAGTCACAGGACAGGTGACCACAGCCCTCCCTGCCATACCTGAGATACCATCATGATCATCACCATCTTTATCATCGTCATCGTAGTCATCATCAATTTTATCATTATTATCGTCTGTGCTGTTGACTGTGTAGCTCAGCATGTAGTCACAGGACAGGTGACCACAGCCCTCCCTGCCATACCTGAGATACCATCATCATCATCATCATCATCGTCATCGTTGTCATCATCAATATCATCATTATTATCATCTGTGCTGTTGACTCAGCATGTAGTCACAGGACAGGTAACCACAACCCTCCCTGCCATACCTGACATATCATCATCATCATCATTATCATCGTCGTCATCATCATCATCATCATCATCATCATCGTCGCCATCATCAATATCATCATCGTCGTCGTCGTCCTCCTATTCCTCCTCCTCCTCCTCCTCATCATCATCATTGTCATCGTCGTCCTCCTCCTTCTCCTCCTCCTCACCATCGTCCCCATCATCATCGTCATAATCACCATCATCACCATCATCATCATCATCATTATCATCATCATCATCATCATCATCAGTACTGTGGACTGTGTAGCTCAGCATGTAAGTCGCAGGGCGTGTTTGGTTCTGTGTTGTGGTGATCATACTGACCTGATGCAGCTCTTGGCCAGCCCACACTCCTTGGTGGATCGAATGGAGGCCAGACCTGTGGTTACAAACACACCAGTGGTTAATGAGACCTAGGCCAATAACCGAATGTGTTTATTCGTCCGTATGTCTGTGTGTTTAGTTGTGAACAAGGGCCCTTTGTAAGTCTATATATCGATTTTAATGGAACGTTTGTTGGGCAAACCACGCAAAGGACGATTAAATTAATATTCATATTCCACTGATTGATGGTTAGTTTTACGTCCAATTAGGCCTTGCCTCTTGTGGACAAATATATCTTGAAGACTTGGTCTTCCTGGTTGAAGATGAAGATGGAGTAGATGATGATGGGACAGGGGTTTTGACGTGGCAGCCGTCGTGGATGATTCCGGAACACGTTGCGTACCCTGGACTCGCGGGTAACGCTGTCTGTTCACTGTTGCTGGAACATTCGGACGGAGTCCGAGTCGAAGTATTTCTGTCCTAGATGCTAGAGTGGAGTCAGCATCTGTGTCGCGGTAGGAGACGATGTAGCATTGTGAGACAGCCAAAGGTTGTCCAGGTGCTCCTGTAGTCCGCTTGTCTTGTCGCCGATTTCGGTGAGCAAATCTCCCCTCCAAGGCAGTCTGCAGGACCATCGGGCGACCTGCTCCGCACCGGGGAGTCGATGTCGTCGCAAACGGGCAGGAGACATAGAGTCGAGTCGAGTCGTCTCTGCAGGCCGGTAATGTCCGCCCAGAGGATGGCGCTGTGCTGCCCCAATCCACACAGCCAAACTCTGCTGGGTACTAACTATCTTTTGACTCAGAGGCCAACACTGCAGCACATGATCCAAGTCGCCGTACGTCGTCTTGTCAGCTTGCAAGTCCATCAACTCCCAATGGTGAGCGAGGAGGACTGTGTCGCCCTTCCTACTATCTGCCACTTAGTAGGACTTCGTATGCAATCTGTCACCTTGCATCGGAATCAGCGCGCACAGAAAGAGTCAGTATAGTCGACCCACTCTGTACGGATCACAGGGTTGGAACGTAATATTCCAGATTAAAACAGAATGTTAACGGTGGCGAGGATGAGTCGCCACGGGCTGACCCG
>CM065704.1:28033012-28048012 GCA_017654935.2 Phymorhynchus buccinoides
GATAACTCGCTCCTGCACTTGAGCGAGTGCATCGCCAAACGTGACATGGGATTAAGGCTCCAGAGGTGGTCTTTCCAATACTCGAGATTTACAATCACCTTAAGAGCATGGCAAAGGTCTCTGTACACGTGAACGTTTTTCACTCTTTCACTATGGCAACACAAGGACATGCAAGTCACATTATAACTGGCCTATCACTGTGTTGCCATGGGGAAAGAGTAGAAAATGCTTGCGTGTACAGAGACCTTTAGTTCGATAGCTGCAATGAAACTTTAATTTGGAGATTGCAGGAAATAAACCTACGTCCATTTAAACTGATCCACTCGCTGCAGTTCCTGCGACCAGTTGGAAACTACTACAATCATAGGCCTACACTCTTTCCACCCGAAGCTAAAGACAGGATTGATTGGATTAGATTTTGCCATGCTTTTTTGTAAAGAAAACCTTCGGCAGGATCGTACCAGTACTGTTTAATAAAAAGGTTTCCCGATTATTCAGATAAAAGTTATGGACAGACTCTCAAAGAGTCTCAAACATAGACTACGCTGGTTTAAAATTTAAAAAAAACCCAACCCCACCAACGAAATCCTTAATGCCATAAGCTGAGCCATGGAAGCCTCTCAGAGAACTCCATATATCAAGTGGAAACCGAGAGATATTCGAATTAAAAGTTGAAAATAGCAATATATAACATGCCAAGTTCAAGTCTTCAATCCCCCCACCAATCCCCGCTATTCCACAATCAGTCATAATATAGGCGTATAGCCTACCAATAACAAGTATTAGAACCAAAAGTGTTTTAATTTGTTCGCCACATATAGTAACTTTTGTTCATCCCAGACAATAATAATATATCCTAAATGTTCTTTGTCACGTGTGTTTATTAATCCCAGTGGAATCCTATTTTCTTTCATCATGTGTGAAACGCTTGTTTAGGGGATAGAGAATGTCCAACCATCTACCCCCCCCCCCCCCCCTCCCAACAACTTGTAAAATGACTTGGTATTTTGGTATTTGGTATATTCTAGTCACACAGACTTATCTCTGTGAAATTCGGGCTGCTATCCCCGGAGAGTGCGTCGCCACAAGTGCAGCGCCTACCCAATTGTTTTTTTTTGGGGTGGGGCACAGGGTGAGGAGGGTGTGTGGGCACACTTGGAAAACCTAGCTATCACTTTGGCCATACCAGGCAGCGGGATTTCTCCCTGCTCTTACCGACTTTCAACTGCCGTGGGAGTTTTACGTGCGTAAAGCGCACGGGTCAGACTACCTTTAAGTCCCGATCCGAAGGACTGGACGTTCAGTTCGATTTTCCTGCCAAAACTAGAAAGAAAGGGCGAGGATGCCGGGATTCGAACCCGGGTCACTCACGTCGCAGTTACGCATTACGTTTGGCAGGCGAACGTCTTAACCACTCTGCCACCTTTCTGAAGTTTCTCCTTTCTTTTGCTGACAACTCTCATCTTTGCTTGTGGTTATCCTCATGTCTCTTAGTCTTGCCACTATTGTTCTTCTTTGAAATAATACTCTCCAAAGAAACAAATCCAAACAGTATGCCGTCTGAGTGTCAAACTCAGTCGAACGGGTTCAGTGAACGCGACTGTGGGGAATACCAATGAGCATCTGGTACAGTGCCGTAATCATGAGCGAGTCTTAAACAGTTAAGGCGGGTAGCAACATGTAAATGATCATACACGGCCAATGCGATTGTGTGTTGATGGCTAATTCACATGTTTCTACCCGTATGAACTGTTCAAGACGCACTCGTGAATACCGTATCTGGATGTCTGTTTTTGACTTGTGACCAGACCCGGGCACCCTCCATTTATTCCATCTCTCTCTCTCTCTCTCTCTCTCTCTCTCTCTCTCTCTCTCTCTCTCTCTCTCTCTCTCTCTCTCTCTCTCTCTCTCTCCGCCCCCTCTCTCTCTTTTCTTGTCCCCCTACTTGTTAGTTATTTGTTTATATTATTTTGCTCTAATTCTGTTTACTTTAATATCTTGTATCACCATACATGTTCATATTATCTGTCTGCCTTATCGTTTTGTATTAGCCTTGTTTCCGTCTCAAGGACAGATTGTAAGAATAGGCCTGGCCTAAAATCTCATTCCTCGCGTAATAAAGTTTTCAAGTGTCAAGTGTCTCTTTTGCTTTCCCCTTGCCGACAGATAGGTTGAGAGCAAGGAGTGTGTGAGCAAAGAGGAAAGGTAGTTTACATTTTGTGCTCGTAATTATTCACACGTGCCATGCATTTGTGTGTCACTCAACTCGGTGCTATGGACCAAAGTTTTGAGCATTGAACGTTGTCAAGTGTCGAGTGTCTCTCCCCTTGTCACACACAATCTGCACTGCATACGTCTGTGCTTAGGGTATAGGCATCCTTCCCCACCTGCGTGCGCATCTCGACCCTTCCAACGGAAGTGTCGCCATCTTACTCCTTATTTGTGTGTAAACAAAGTGAAAATGTTATCTAAATGTGTAAAGAAAACATCCAGATGTTATAAATACAGTTTAGATAAGTTTCGAATTGGAACAGCCAAATACGCAGCATCGATCTGGCATTTTTCAAACAAAGTTACTGACTAAGATGGCGGTCTCCCATAATATGGCGCTCCTTGTGGCCGGATATGACGACACGTGGGTACCAGCCATAAGCATCCCTCCCCTCCCCCTCTCCGTTTTCTGAACAAGGTCTGGTGAAGTTATATTTTTCCTCCAACTGTTGAAAGCATGTCACTCCTTTCGTGTGACATGTTTGTTATGAATACCAACGAGGCAGGTCCTCCGGACTGATCTCTGACTAAGCATGAACGTGCCACTTGTAGTAAAACCTTCGTATGAATAAGTCTGGGAAGCCATCTGAAACTATAGAGAAAGACGAAGGTTTTTACTACAAGTGGCACGTTCATGCTGAGTCAGAGATCAGTCCGGAGGACCTGCCTCGTTGGTATTCATAACAAACATGTCACCTTCGTTTCCACGAGTACCTCAGCCGAAGAGGTCATGTTTCTGTTTCTCTTTGCTCGTTAACGTGATCAATCATGATCGGATTTTAACGCAACTCGGCAGAGGATTTACATGTTGCAAGAATCACTCCTTTCAGTGTTCGGGTTAAATTGGATGGTCATTAAAATTTTAAGAACAGGTATCGTAATTTAAAGTTCTCTGTATTGCCATTTTGCTGGCAAACTGATGGTAATTCTTGCTGATTAACCGTTGGGACAGATGCTGGGCACAAGTAAAGGCATGGAGTTGAAAAAATAACCCCTTAATTCTCAATTTCTTCCCACCAACTCTCTCCCTCATAAAACGTTGGGACAGATGTGGTGAAGAAGTAAAGGCATGGAGTTGAAAAATAACCCCTTAATTCTCAATTTCTTCCCACCAACTCTCTCCCTCATAAAACGTTGGGACAGATGTGGTGAAGAAGTAAAGGCATGGAGTTGAAAATAACCCCTTAATTCTCAATTTCTTCCCACCAACTCTCTCCCTCATAAAACGTTGGGACAGATGCTGGGCACAAGTAAAGGCATGGAGTTGAAAAATAACCCCTTAATTCTCAATTTCTTCCCACCAACTCTCTCCCTCATAAAACGTTGGGACAGATGTGGTGAAGAAGTAAAGGCATGGAGTTGAAAAATAACCCCTTAATTCTCAATTTCTTCCCACCAACTCTCTCCCTCATAAAACGTTGGGACAGATGTGGTGAAGAAGTAAAGGCATGGAGTTGAAAAATAACCCCTTAATTCTCAATTTCTTCCCACCAACTCTCTCCCTCATAAAACGTTGGGACAGATGTGGTGAAGAAGTAAAGGCATGGAGTTGAAAAATAACCCCTTAATTCTCAATTTCTTCCCACCAACTCTCTCCCTCATAAAACGTTGGGACAGATGTGGTGAAGAAGTAAAGGCATGGAGTTGAAAAATAACCCCTTAATTCTCAATTTCTTCCCACCAACTCTCTCCCTCATAAAACGTTGGGACAGATGTGGTGAAGAAGTAAAGGCATGGAGTTGAAAATAACCCCTTCAGGGGCGGATCACATTATTTCTAAGGGGGGTGGGTGGGTGTCCAAAGTCGACGGTACAAAGCGCCTGGTTTGCTAGGGGGATCTAAGGGCATGCCCCCCCCCCCTCCCCCTCCCCCTCCCCCCCCAGGAAAACAATTTCACCAAAAGAACTCAAATGGTGCATTATGGCGCCATATGAGCTCAACATTTGGTTTAAACAAGAATTTATTCAAGAATAGAAAATCATAACAAAGCAGCAATACATTTATGAACTTCGAGTACAACAAGCTAAGAGCTTATAAAGCGTACTCTAATACTTGAGTTACACAGTAAGGACTGCACACGCAAAACTAATCTAACATTGAAAAATAATAACATAAAAGCAACAACAGTAGTAAACACTTATATACAAAAAGGAAAAAAAACCCAGAAAAAAAGAAAATATACAACAAAATTAAGTAAATCTAATCTACATGAGCTCAACATTTACCACTAAATCCTTTTTAAAATTATAAAGAATTCTCCCCCCTTTTTGTTTTAGCCAGGGGGGTAGGGGTGGGGTCCAGAAACTCAGGAACCCCCCCAGATCCGCCCCTGTTCTTAATTCTGAACTTGTTTTCACCACCTCTCTCCCCTCCCTGCTTCCCCCTTTCTGCTTTGCTGGCCTCTTCTCTTCGCCCTCTTCATCACCGTCCACTCTTTACTACTCCTTTAAAACGTCCGACCACTGAAACCAAACACAACAGGGAAATCAGCCCAAGAAAGATGAATGACGTTCTAGCATTGTTTCATCTGACGGGGGAAAACCGCAACCACAAAGCACAGGCGTAGGCCTGCCTCTAGCTACCACTCAATTGCGCCTGTTTAAACATTACTGAAGTGCGCCTAAACGGGAGTGTACATTAATCGCGCCTGGTTTCCGCAACTAATGCATCTTAAGAGTTACACTTCCAGATGGCCGTAAAAACGAAACTACAAATGCTAATTAAATTCTGTTTTCTGTATCTGTATGAGAACTGATAGCTCTATCTACTGAAGCAAAATATAAATTTGTTGACAAATCTTCCTTTGGTTTAAACAATTTTATTGTCCAATAACAAAAGATCACACAATACAAAATAACTGAAGCAGCAACAAGCAGAGCTTATGGTGTGCTCAGTTCGCAGAAATATTACAGCGGACAAAGTTGGCTGACATAATATGCAATTGAATGAATAAAAATGAAAAATAATAGAATTGTACTACATAAACACTTCCTCTATGTCTAATTTTCTCCCTTACCCTTTCAACCATTTCAACAGGCACAAATGGTGACCATAACGGGCGCAATTGACACAGGCAATGTATTTACATTCATATATAAAACATATAACTTGAAAATTAAGATAGCGCTTCATTACTCTGCTTAGCCGTCCGTCACTATTATTGTCTGTGCACTTTTCTCTTTAAGATAGGGCTTTATATACGTTTTCTTGTTGCCCTATCTAATGATCATTGTTGGTTTTCATTTGTGACTTTGATAAATAAAATGCTATTTAAACCAATTGACACAGGCGCAGTTTGAGAAAAGGGGTCATTGAAATAGGGCGCAGTTGAGATGCTCCGCTATCTCTGGGGAACCATGGAGAGCTCTGGAACCTGCCCCCCCCCCCCCCCCCCCCCCCCCCCCCCCTGCAGTTTTACGACGCCATTCTTTACCTCTGATTACATAGCGAGATTACAGCCCTCGTTTTTATCGACGGCTTTTATGGCGGCACTTGCGTCAGGGGCCAGCCGCCGTCTCTCACCTCTCTGCTGCCCTCCATCCCTCCCCCTTAATGGAATAGGTCAGTTTATGGCCAGGCTAGGCCCAGACATTCGTCGTTACTGTGGCTGCCAATGCTATACGCCCAATGTGACGTTAATTAAAAGGGTCTGGACAAAAATATATCGAAAACGAATCGAGAAAAAAAGGGACGGGTTCTAATTTTGTTTTGCTGAAGAAAGAAAATTGGTTCACGGTGAAGCGACTTTGTTCCTGTGTGTTTTTACAGACACAGTTTAAGAACACGTGGCGGGGTAATAAAAAACGGTCACACACGTAATGTTCTCATCTCTACCTGATGCAGAGTGTTCAAGTGCTTCGACTGTTGGGATGATCCCTGGAGTCTGTCTTTTAGCCAGGGCACGTCAACATCAACAATAACACGTGATGTCTGACAAATTAAAAAAAGAGAGTATATCTCATTCCTGAACTTTTGTCAGTGATCTCTGAGGAACTAATCACAGTCAGTAAGTAATCTATCGAGGTGAAGGGCATAATGTGCGCAACACTGGACCCATACACACTGATGAACTCCGTCCGACAAAGTCTCCTGAAGAGTTACGTGATTAACCATTGATTTGCAAGAAAATTTACTTTTATTTTCTTCGGTATACGCAGTGGAAATAGAATGGAATTCGATTATTCTAAAGATTTAACGCATACTTTTTTCTGACATTTTCTAATTTGTTCGCTTATCGAACAGGGCGTTTTTGATATGATTTAAAATGGTGATAGTCAGTCTTCAACTTGGTTCTAGGCGCCCTGCGAAGATCTCTCACTTAGGGTGTTTCAGTGCGTCCCTAACCTGAGAGTGAATTCCGTAGTCGCACCTCCCCGCCACGTTAATGTGGCTGTTCCTGCGGGGACATGGGGCAGGGTGGGCATGACCTGGTCATGGCGAACGCGGTACGGGCGCGTACAACCGGTGCGATAGCCAAACTAGTCTCGGCAACTCACTCGAGAAGGGTCACAGGCTAGACCGGTCCGGGTAGACGGAACTCATAGCCTTGGCGGGCAGTCCGTCTAGGAGAGGGAAAACTCTGATTTCAAAAACGGGTAGATGGAGCTCGTTAGCCTTGGCAGGCAGTCCGTCTAGAAGGAACACTCTGATTTAAAACCCACGACAACCATGCCGGAGATAACACGGCTCCAGTCGGGGGGAAGTCTTCCCTGATGAAGTCAACGGCCAAGGGCAGAAGTGTTCCAAGATGAACGCAAAGGCCACCGTGTTCATGCCTGGGGGGGCGAGCCACATCATATAGCGTGAACATCGGCTGCCAGGCAACCCAACAAAATCGGAGTGCACCGACTGTTTTTATCAGTGTGGGACCCTAAAACGAGCCCACACGTCACGAAAAAGCAGGAACGCAGAAGAAGAAGAAAGTTCTAGGCATTGCTGAGTAACGCCAGATTTGAGGGACCTCAACAGAGCTCTGCAGTGGAGTTGCACCTTCTTGTAACTTATACCCTTCGATCTACAGGATCAAAGCAGCTCTGAATAGTGACTTTCCTTTCCAGATGCTGGTATCTGTCGTTGTAGAGAGCTCAGCTGTTCTGTCCCACACAAAATCAAGCTATTCAGTCAAAAGACTTTATCTAGAAATCTTAGATAAAAACTGCACCAAGCTTTTGTTTGTCAACATATTTTGGCTGAATGTTCTTAGCTCAAAGCGCTTAGAGCTTAAAGATTAGGCGCTATAAAAGTTGTCTTAATAAATAAATAATAAATGTATATTTAATATATTTCGTTCATCAGATTGATGGTAGAAACGTATGGCAGTATCATGCAACATAATTATTTGGTAGAATATTTTCTTGAATAATACACTTAGTATCGCAAACATAAATAAAATCGCCCAAGAGTGAAAATCTAGCAATATCCACTGAATACAACTAATTTAGTCACATACTACAACATATTCTTGATTTTATTTATGAAAAGTTACTTACGGTAAACTAAAGTTGGCTTGAAAAACCCCTCTGATAATATAGATAAAGTAAATGTTCCTCCAGAAACAACTGTAAGAGGCTTCTGCTGGCCACACGTCTCTCATAGACAGTTCGTGTAATGGACCCCGTTGTGGAACATGCTTGGACAGTTGGTCTTCCTGACCGACAGGACTCCCCCCGTGGGGATGCTGGGGGGGGGGGGGTCTTTTGTATGAATAGTTCCCCCACCTTCTGAAAGTTCTGTGCTTGTAACTTCCTCTAATCTGTCACTCTGTTTGAATCTGCCTTTTCCCTTTGCTTACTGTCATCTACTATCTTTCTGCCTTACCGGTCCATTCTCCCTGCCTTTTTTCAAGAAGCACTTTCAAAAGGATTTCCTACAGCCGAAGTCGGACATGCTGGGCCTAATTATTTCTTACTTAGGCGCATAACGGCAGCATGACGCATCTGCGCTCATAATTGACAGGAAACTGTCTGAGCGATCGAAGAAGAAGAAGAAGAAGAAGAAGAAGACCGACAGGACAGGTTGGAGAAGGCACTAGCCTTAGCTTGCGACACAAAGTGGTCAGTCTATTGTGGCACAGAAGCTATGCTTAAAATATTCCTTCAAACTTTGGGGTTTTATCGGCAGGTTATTAACTGATCACTTTTTGCCCAACTGCAGAACGGCTGAACAAGTCACACATCATCAGCATTTAGCCTGGTAAATACATCCACCCTCATACATCCCCTTTGACACGCATACAGACAGACAGAGAGAGAGAGAGAGAGAGAGAGAGAGAGAGAGAGAGAGAGAGAGAGAGAGAGAGAGAGAGAGAGAGAGAGAGAGAGAGAGAGAGAGAGAGAGAGAGAGAGAGAGAGAGAGAGAGAGAGAGAGAGAGAGAGAGAGAGAGAGAGAGAGAGAGAGAGAGAGAGAGAGAGATTCATTTCACCGAGTTTTAAGGACCCATATCAAAGATAACATAAACCAATTGAATGCTTACTTCCCAAAATAGACCCAAAGTTCCTTTACTGTACAACAAAATCTAAACTACTCTTCTGGTGTCCTGACAGAATATAACCTCATTGGCTTCTTCTATTTCCCTTAATCAATTATAGTAAACATGGTCTAATTTTGATGATCGCGAGCGCACGTGAGAGACAGACAGGGAGAAAGAGAGAGAGAGAGAGAGTGACCTTGCAAAAATGTCTTCAAATGGAACGCCAACTGGTGTCAAGTGCTAAGGACCATAACAACACCTACACAACCCGTTGGAATCTCTTGTCTTGATGGTCACATGATTAGAAAAAAAGAAGAAGCGAACTTTCCCTCCTATTCAATTTTTTGTCCACGTCAGTGAAGGTAAATGTAATGACTGAGGAAACATACAAAAACCTTATTTCCCCAGATATTTCATTATCTTCCTGTGTGTGTCTTTGATATTGAAGACAATGGAAGTTTATCCTCTTTGAAGACCAATAATTAATCAGGGCAGCATCGATGCCTTAGAAAGAATGCAGAGCCGAGGTGCAAGATGGGTGGCCCGAGACTTCCACGCGACAACAAGATCAGCAGACCTCAAGAATACCCTGAAATGGCCCCTTCTTGGGACCCGCAGAACTGAAACCCGCCTCAACACATTCTATAAATTCCACACAGGTCTTCAGTCCATAAATACCAATATAGTCTAATATCACCATTGTGTGAACAGACTTTAAATTAAATAAATCAATCATAAATACTAAATACTCACCAACAAATGCACAACAGAAGAAACGCCTCCGTCAGTCCCACTCTGCTGCCTACGACATTCCAAGCCACAGAACACAGTACAGACAATCCACATTCTTTCCCCGCACCATCCCACAGTGGAACTGCCTCCCAGAAGCAGTTGCCTCATCTCAGTCATTGAAGGCATTCAAATGAAGCCTCCATAAACACCTCCACTGAAACTAAAAACCAGGGAACTAGGGGCCATAGATCAAAGTAGTGGTACATGAAGGTTAGGAGCTGTGCCGGTCGGGGTTTGCCCCTGGGGACTGATACGGTAGCCGGATTGGTCTTGCCCAGATACTATGAAAAAAAGTCTATGGTTCACGTTTTGTTTTTTTAAATAAAAATCCTACAGATCCGCATTAGGTTTTATTTCCTGGTTACGTTCCTTTTCCAATAGGCTACTCCTATCTTTTCAGCATTCTAATTTCTTGTCGTCTTACTAACCCCCAAAGTGCACCAGAATCTTCAGCCTGATGAAGGTGGCTGCCTGAGGCGAAGAAGAGAAGAAGATATCCCGATTTGCAAAGACCAACTATAATTTTTTGAAAATGAAAGATAAATGCCCAAAGAAGTGTGATAATGGATTAACATGTTGAAAAACTGCTAAAAAAACCACACCATAAAATAGCGTCAAAAAGCAGGATTGGCTTAAGTACTCATAAAAAAAGGAGTTGATGTTTCTGAATTTGAAGTAATGCTTGCTCTATTTAAAAAAAACAAATGAACACAAATACTTTCTGAAAACAGATGCTATAAAGAAAATAAGTCAGAGTCATGAAACGTTTGTGCTATCAGCTGTCAAAAAATGCGTTGGTTGCCTTGTGTAATGCCTTGATGATGGTGTCCAAAGTAAATCCCAGGCTTTGAAGAAATTGGTTTTTTTTAAAATGTGAACACCGAGAGAAACTTCACGTGAAATACTTCTGTTATAGACATGTTAGAAACATTTATGATGATTACATTCCTAGTACTGTTCAATTTCGTGCAAGGTGCAATGCTGTGATGTGAGTAACGCTATTATTTGCGTTATTTGTTTAACGAAAAAAATCTCAAACTGTAAATCAACGATGCTCTGAAGTTTAAGTTTGGGGCATGTAGTATCCGCCCATATTGTGTTTTATAACATTATTTTAATCAGAAGCGCGAAAGAAAGCTAAAAGCAGGCATGAATGAAAAATGGTGTTTTACGTCCTCTCGGTCTGGAACAGACACATATGGGACATTTGTAGATACAAAAATGGTGGGAACGATACTGGAGGCAATGCCCGGAGGCAGTGCAACACCAGTAAAGTCCCGAATTTTTAACAATACAGATAAGTGTAGCAGTAACCACGCCTCGGTTAAACCTCATCAGCTATGGTACCGCCACGTTATATTAATTAAGAGTATAAAGCAGGCATGTGATGCGAGTAACGCAGGCTTCTAATGCAGTGCTAAACCCATGCATGTTTTTGAAAAGTCCATCTCTTGCTTTGCGGGTAATAACATCATGCCCAGAATGGTAAAAAAAAAACCACCCACCCACCAACATACATGACTCAATATTCGATATTGGTGACTGAAAAGGGGACTGGCACCAAAAATTGAAGGTGCCAGTCCCCAATATCGAATATTGAGTCATCTATATAATACGGGATAGATAAAAAATAAAATAAAAAGAAGAAAAAAAGAAGTGGATGCAGTCCTTTTAGAGGCAATACAAAGTTCGGAGACCAATCTAATCGAGTCTGTCTGCTGTTAGTTCTGGATTCCATTTTCTGTGGCTCTTATCTTGTACATAATATCGTTCTGATCAATGCAGAAGTAGATGTAATACTGTCGCCTGCCACACACTTGAACTGATCGATACGAAACAATTTTCTTTTCGCTAGAGAGCGCCTGCAAAAAACCTGACAGACAGGGGAAGCCACTCTGACGTCTCTGTGACGACACGCTACGGCTTCAGCGCACAGGGGTTTTCTGTGTAAAGTGGAACATTCGACACTCACTACTGTCACCGCATTTTAACCGGTTTCTTCTTCTCCTTCTTCTTCTTCTTCTTCTTCTTCTTCTTCTTCTTCTTCTTCTTCTTCTTCTTCTTCTTCTTCTTCTTCTTCTTCTTCTTCCATTATTGCTGCTTCTTCTTCTTCTTCTTCTTCTTCTTCTTCTTTTTCTTTTTCTTCTTCCATTTCTTCTTCTTCTTCTTCCATTTCTTCTTCTTCTTCTTCTTCTTCTTCTTCTTCTTCTTCTTCTTCTTCTGTCTCTCTCTCTCTATCACCTGGACAGAACACGGCAAGGAGACCAGTTGAGAGACAGCGACGCAAACAGACAGACAGACAGACAGACAGACAGACAGACAGGAATAGAACGAGGACTGAACGCTGAGACTAGACACAGATGATACTACTTTTTTTGTTGCTTTTCGCTTTTTGCTTTTTGCTTAAAATCAACGTCGGTCACAAAAATAGTTCTTGATATTTTGCACAAAGGGGTGAGTGGGCCTGTGAAGAAAAAAAACATTCTACCAGAAAAGTTCCACCTCACTGTTTATATGTTTGTGTGTTACTAGTATGATATCTTGGGGTATAAATTAAAATGATAAACGTTTGGTTTATACTTGAAAATAAATGGATGACCACTAGGACCAATCGTAGACACATGAAACTCAAGACATTCAGGTAGTATTTGGTCCTTTTATTGAGGCTCAACATGCGAAACGTCTGTATGTTGAGCCTCAATACAAGGACCAAATACTACCTGAATGTCTTGAGTTTCATGCGTTTGGTGTATAATAATGCTTCCCATTAATGGTTTTAAATTAGCTATTTGGCTATCGTGTATTTGAACCACCCCTCTTAATTAAGTTCTAGGCTCTTTTGCCATTTTCGGTATTGCCTTTCGTATAGCCCAGAAATAAAGGGGGAGGGTGTGGTGTGGTGGAGGTTAAATATGATTATCTGCTTTTGTCGTAAAGAAGTACCGTACATGCCTTCGACTCTCCACACTGAATCATAATGCTATTTTTTTTTTTTTTTTTATTAAAGACCCCCCACCTCACGTGTCACATGCCCTCTTATGCTATGAGGATTTTATAAGATATCTTACCAGCTATAAGAGGGAAAACACGTGAAAACCGTGATTTTGACACGTGACGTGGTGGGTCTTTAAGGGTTTAAATTTGCGTTCCAGTCTTTTTTATTATCTAAAATTGAAAATCGATCCAAATAAAATAGTACGCACAGCGCTTGCGCTCTTTCGCTTCCAAACTATTAAAACAGAGAAGAAGAAAAAGGGAAGAAAACTTACACAAAGAGAGACGAGACTTTGATGGAGAAGGTAATGCACTGACTGAGCAACTAGCTGAACGAAAATACAGAGGTTGCACAAATGAAAAAACCCAACAGAACTAAGGTACAGAGGATACACAAATTAAGCAACAAACAGAAGGAAGATACAGAGGATACACAAATTAAGCAACAAACAGAAGGAAGATACAGAGGATACACAAATTAAGCAACAAACAGAAGGAAGATACAGAGGATACACAAATGAAGCAACAAACAGAAGGAAGATAAAGAGGATACACAAATGAAGCAACAAACAGAACGAAGATAAAGAGGATACACAAATGAAGCAACAAACAGAAGGAAGATACAGAGGATACACAAATAATAATAATAATAATAACAGTACATTTATATAGCGCTTTACCTCAGATGAGCCCAAACCGCTTTACAATCAATTATTCATCAACAGATAACAAAATTTAAAAAAGAACATTCAAGAGTGACACCAACCACCAACAGTGCATATGCAAAGCAACTATCTCTCTCTCTCTAACACACACGCACACACACGCACACACACACACACACACACACACACACACACACACACACACACACACACACACACACACACACACACACACACACACACACACACACACACATACAAAACACACAATTATTGACGCCAACTCGTTCATACCCCATTCGGTAAGCCACAGCAACTGAGCCGCATGGACTGACCACATACACCAACACGCATACACAAACACCCTCACACACAACGTACGCACGCAGACAGACACGCACACAACACACACACATGCGTGCACACACAACCCACAAAACCAAAATACACACAAGCACACATTCATGCTCACACACACACACACACACACACACACACACACACACACACACACACACACACACACACACACACACACACACACACACACACACGCACGCACACACACACACACACGCACCACAAAACACAGCACAAACCTCTTAAATCAATCTTCCCTCACGTGCACACAACGATAGACAACTGATCAAATATTTAGGGCGCAGCAGGAAAAAGATGGGTTTTAAGAGAGGTTTTGAATGAGGAGACTGAGTTGGAGTGTCGGAGAGGAGAAGGCAGAGAATTCCACAGAGATGGTGCTTGACAAGAAAAAGAACGTTGGCCAGCAGATTTGAGACGGATGGAGGGAATGGAAAGGAGACGAGAATCAGAAGACGAACGTAGTTGGCGAGCTGGGACATAGAGATGAAGAAGATCAGAGAGATACTGGGGAAAAATGAAGCAACAAACAGAACGAAGATAAAGAGGATACACAAATGAAGAAACAAACAGAAGGAAGATACAGAGGATACACAAATGAAGAAACAAACAGAAGGAAGATACAGAGGATACACAAATGAAGCAACAAACAGAAGGAAGATACAGAGGATACACAAATGAAGCAACAAACAAACAGAATGAAGATAAAGAGGATACACAAATGAAGCAACAAACAGAACGAAGATAAAGAGGATACACAAATGAAGAAACAAACAGAACGAAGATAAAGAGGATACACAAATGAAGAAACAAACAGAACGAAGATAAAGAGGATACACAAATGAAGCAACAAACAAACAGAAGGAAGATACAGAGGATACACAAATGAAGCAACAAACAGAAGGAAGATACAGAGGATACACAAATGAAGAAACAAACAGAAGGAAGATAAAGAGGATACACAAATGAAGAAACAAACAGAAGGAAGATAAAGAGGATACACAAATGAAGAAACAAACAAACAGAAGGAAGATAAAGAGGATACACAAATGAAGCAACAAACAGAACGAAGATAAAGAGGATACACAAATGAAGCAACAAACAGAAGGAAGATAAAGAGGATGCACAAATGAAGAAACAAACAGAAGGAAGATACAGAGGATACACAAATGAAGCAACAAACAAACAGAAGGAAGATACAGAGGATACACAAATGAAGCAACAAACAAACAGAAGGAAGATAAAGAGGATACACAAATGAAGAAACAAACAGAAGGAAGATACAGAGGATACACAAATGAAGCAACAAACAGAAGGAAGATACAGAGGATACACAAATGAAGCAACAAACAGAAGGAAGATACAGAGGATACACAAATGAAGAAACAAACAGAAGGAAGATACAGAGGATACACAAATGAAGAAACAAAC
>CM065704.1:28053012-28070512 GCA_017654935.2 Phymorhynchus buccinoides
TTTTCCTACTATCATATCTGAAGCACTTGGTTAAGGGGTAAACAATTATAGAAAGTTAAAGATGCTTGAGCGTTTGTCGAGGGCACTATTTTGGCATACTTCAGTTGAGCTGGTCTGGTGCCATAACCGTTAGGTTTGAAAGGACACACACGTGCATGTGTTCTAGTAAGGGACTCTTCTAAACGTTTGACTAACCAGAAGGAGGATGCACACTGCCAGTTCTCCACATTGCAAGATATATGGAGTGCCCCTCGTATTAGACCTATATCTGACCCAGTACCCAGGAGGGACATTAAGTGTCAAAGTGATCATTCTGATAAAATTATACATTTAAACACTTCAGACAATTCTCTTTCTAATGATACAAGAGCCATTCTTGTAACTTTTTCCGTGCCAGAGTTATGAGCGTTTAAAGTTAGTAGGGTGAGCGTCGGCCATTTTGAGGAAACAGTCTAAAGTCTAGCCTAGCTGAAGAAAATGCATCAACCTACTCGTTTTAAAACACTTATAAGACCATTTAGAGACCATATTACACATTATCCTTTATAGACATGAAAGATAAGATGTTAGAGAACACACACATCTCATAACTCAACATTTACCAAAAAAATGAGATTTTTGACTTTGCAAGCCTGTTGTGAGAAACCAGCCAAGCGACTTAATGTCCCTTTCGTGGTGCTGGGTCACATATAGTCGGGTGAAAGCCAGAAGTTACTATCACTATTACTATGTTGCTTAAGTGTAACATAATTTTGACAAGAAGGCTATGCCACTCTTGAATCAATGTTGGTTTTGTGTGTGTGTGCACTTATTCTCTCCACTTCTGTTGTTGTGCACTGTGTGGGTGATGGTCATACAGGCAGTCCTGGGTCATCCTTGTTTGAGGATGAACCTGGGGTCTGTCTCAACGTGGCTGTTGCTTATGCTTTGCTCGGCGATTTGGTGCCGAAAATAACTTTGGTGAAGGGGGCTAATTACAGAGAGTTACCTTTCCTTACTTCACTATTATCCTCTCTCCTTGCCTATTTTCTATCTTTGCTATCAGAAAAGAAATGAAGAAGACTGATAGCACCCTCTGGCTTTCACTTAGCGAGTTAATATATTCTATTATTACTATCTCTGGTTAAATGCCAGAATGTACTATAATTCTTTTCGGTTAAAAACATAAGAGTACCCTGAAGAGCCTTTTTTTTTAACCATCTTGTGATACTATTTTGGCTTTTAACCAGAGAGAGAGAGAGAGAGAGAGAGAGAGAGAGAGAGAGAGAGAGAGAGAGAGAGAGAGAGAGAGAGAGAGAGAGAGAGAGAGAGAGAGAGAGAGAGAGAGAGAGACGAGAGAGAGAGAGAGAGATAGAGAGAGAGAGAGAGAGAGAGAGAGAGAGAGAGAGAGAGAGAGAGAGAGAGAGAGAGAGAGAGAGAGAGAGAGAGAGAGAGAGAGAGAGAGAGACGAGAGAGAGAGAGAGAGAGAGAGAGAGAGAGAGAGAGAGACTGAACATTTTTTTTATAAATTGTCATTACCTCAAAAGGCCTGATGACAATGGGGCAATATAAATTAAGCATTTGGTCTGCTAAGATGGGCATCACCTGGGGACAGCTGGAGAGAATTGCCCAGGACAGAAGCAGCTGGAGGGGTCTTGTTGGCGGCCTATGCCCTGGGAGGGGCGACAGGCGAAAGTAAGTACTTGGTCTGCTAAACGGTGATGAAAAATCTCTCCAGTGACACGAAAAACACCACATTTCATAACCCAAAGTAAAAACATTCAGAAGAGATTCAGAGAGAGAGAGAGAGAGAGAGAGAGAGAGAGAGAGAGAGAGAGAGAGAGAGAGAGAGAGAGAGAGAGAGAGAGAGAGAGAGAGAGAGAGAGAGGAGAGAGAGAGAGAGAGAGAGAGAGAGAGAGAGAGAGAGAGAGAGAGAGAGAGAGAGAGAGAGAGAGAGAGAGAGAGAGAGAGAGAGAGAGAGAGAGAGAGAGAGAGAGAGAGAGAGAGAGAGAGAGAGAGAGAGAGAGAGAGAGAGAGAGAGAGAGAGAGAGAGAGAGAGAGAGAGAGAGAGAGAGAGAGAGAGAGAGAGAGAGAGAGAACATTTAATTGCACAGACAAACGTCCTTACAATATATTTGAAAACAAACACATTGAACACAATAATTGCTATAAGAGAGAGAGAGAGAGAGAGAGAGAGAGAGAGAGAGAGAGAGAGAGAGAGAGAGGAGAGAGAGAGAGAGAGAGAGAGAGAGAGAGAGAGAGAGAGAGAGAGAGAGAGAGAGAGAGAGAGAGAGAGAGAGAGAGAGAGAGAGAGAGAGAGAGAGAGAGAGAGAGAGAGAGAGAGATCGAACATTTAATTGCACAGACAAACGTCCTTACAATATATTTGAAAACAAACACATTGAACACAATAATTGCTATAAGAGAGAGAGAGAGAGAGAGAGAGAGAGAGAGAGAGAGAGAGAGAGAGAGAGAGAGAGAGAGAGAGAGAGAGAGAGAGAGAGAGAGAGAGAGAGAGAGAGAGAGAGAGAGAGAGAGAGAGAGAGAGAGAGAGAGATAACTCGAACATTTAATTGCACAGACAAACGTCCTTACAATATATTCGAAAACAAACACATTGAACACAATAATTGCTATAAGAGAGAGAGAGAGAGAGAGAGAGAGAGAGAGAGAGAGAGAGAGAGAGAGAGAGAGAGAGAGAGAGAGAGAGAGAGAGAGAGAGAGAGAGAGAGGGGGGGGAGGGAGGGAGGGGGGAGGAGGAGAGAGAGAGAGAGAGAGAGAGAGAGAGAGAGAGAGAGAGAGAGAGAGAGAGAGAGAGAGAGAGAGAGAGAGAGAGAGAGCGCCAATGCCAAGACTCACTTTTCAACCACGCCACTTACCACTGTTTAGTAGCTGAAACGTCACGACCTCGTGTGAAGGCGACGGTGACGTGCGAACGATGACGCCCCTTACGCAACATGACGGTGTCGTTGACGTGGACGCATGACGTCACACTCATCTTGTAGGGCACGCGCACAAAGCGGTCGTTCTCAGCCAATAGCTGAAGGCGTAGCATGCTCACCCCGGGGCAGACGAACAATCGCACTGCAGCACACCACACAGACACAATGATAAAAAGTGTTCGAAGTAAAACGATATGAAATCCATTCAAATCGTTCCAATATTTTAAACAATCAATAGGTACTGACCGATAGATCGATACACTGGACGCTACATCGAAAGGAGGGAAGCTATGCATTCAAGTAGGATGGATTAGAAGTCTACTCTTGTCATTATTGAGTAAACAAAACATCCTTATTGGATTTGGTATAAACAGTTATATTATAGGGGAAGACGGGGTAAAAAGCCCCATGGGCGGGCAAGAAGCCCATGCCAATTATCTCATGAAATAAAGAAACTTTCAGTCAAATTTGCCCATGAGACGAATGCTTTAACTGGCTTTATTTCATGAGATAATTGGCATGGGCTTCTTACCCGCCCATGGGCATTTTACCCCGTCTTACCCTACGCTTCTTGATATTGATTAAGAACTCTATCGAAATTCCGGAACGGTTTATCCCTCACTACCTCCCTGATACTTACAATACCACAGTTGTCTCTCGTTTTTAGATCACCCCCCCCCCCCCACCCCCCAACCATCATCCATCTATCCCTCTCATTATTCGTTGCATTACAGTATCAGTATTTCAAGTAGCACACGGTCATTCCGTTTGGCAATTTTACAGTATAGTATTTTCCATAGCAATACAGCCCTTAGGGGGATAGTAACAAATATGAAATGAGAGAGAGGGGGGTATTAGGTACTCTATAGTCACAGAGGCGTCTCTGTGAAATTCGGGTTCCTCCAACCTGGGGAGCGCGTCGAAGCCTGAGGCGCGCCAGCCAATTTTATTATTTGTGCATGCAAATTTTGTGTGACTGATGGGGAATGAAGAGGGGGGGGGGGATAAATGTTGAACAAATGACAGCTGTTTCGTTGCCACTGGGATTACTTGACACGAGGCGAACGCGTTACCTCTGTGCCACTCTACACCCCTACAGATAGAGAGTTAATGAAGGAGAGAGAGACAGAAACTGAGAGACAGTGAGACAGATCGAAACAGAGAGACCGACAGAGACTACTAATACATGGACTGATAAAGAGACAGAGACTGAACAACAGAGGGACAGACATACGAGAGTGAGAAAGGAACACACGAAGCAAGAGAGAAATTCGCAACTCCAATAACTCCAAGAGTTTCGCAATATCACCAATATAATACTTCTACTAAGGGAAGTCACCCCTCTGACAACAACTACGTGCCTCCACACTTATTGCCCCTCTTCCGATTACATTACCTCCTCATCCCCACTGTTTCTCTCTCTCTCTCTCTCTCTCTCTCTCTCTCTCTCTCTCTCTCTCTCTCTCTCTCTCTCTCTCTCTCTCTCTCTCTCTCTCTGTGTCCTGCGTTGGGAGGGGGGGGGGGGGGGGGGGGGGGGGGGGGGGGGGGGGGGGGGGGGGGGGGGGGGGGGGGGGGGGGGGGGGGGGGGGGGGGGGGGGGGGGGGGGGGGGGGTGACCGACTTCAAAGGGGAAAAAACAACAACATAAAAAGCATTCGTCTGCACAGGAAATGGGGAAACCACTGAACCAAAAGGTTAAAGACTGTGTGTAGTGCGCATGCATGTGTGTTGTGTGTGTGTGTGTGTGTGTGTGTGTGTGTGTGTGTGTGTGTGTGTGTGTGTGTGTGTGTGTGTGTGTGTGTGTGTGTGTGTCGTTGTGTGTGTGTGTGTGTTTGTGTGTGTTTGTTTGTGTAATGGGTGTGTGTGTGTGTGTGTGTGTGTGTGTGTGTGTGTGTGTGTGTGTGTGTGTGTTTGTTTGTTTGTTTGTTTGTGTAATGGGCATTGTGTGTGTGTTGTGTGTGTGTGTGTGTTTGTGTGTGTGCAATGGGCATGTGTGTGTGTGTGTGTGTGTGTGTGTGTGTGTGTGTGTGTGTGTGTGTGTGTTGTGTATGTGTGGTGTTGTGTGTGTGTGTGTGTGTGTGTGTGTGTGTGTGTGTGTGTGTGTGTGTGTGTGTGTGTGTGTGTGTGTGTGTGTGTGTGTGTGTGTGTGAGTGCTCGCGCGTGTGTGTGTGTGTGTGTGTGTGTGTGTGTGTGTGTGTGTGTGTGTGTGTGTGTGTGTTGTATGTGTGTGTGTATGTGTGTGTGTGCGTGCGCGTGTGCGCGTGTGTGTGTGTGTGCGTGTGCCTGTGCGCGCGCGCGTGTGTGTGTGTGTGTAAATTAAACACCCTTTGCTATGAATCTATCCATAAAGCTGCTCCATCTTACCTCAGCGACAATATTTCCATCTATACGCCAGCTCGCACTTTACGTTCAGTTTCCGACCCTCTTTCTCTCCAGATCCCTAGGTATAAGCTTTCAACTGTTGGTCGGCGCTCTTTTGCTGTTTAAGGACCAACCTCCTGGAACAAAACTTCATCTTTCCCTCCGCCAGCGACCGACCCTCTCTGTCCCGTCATTAAAGCTCCGCTCTTTCTCTTCCCTCTCTTGCCTTTAGGTCTGTTTCTGCTGTATTCCATTTATGTCATACGTGTGTGTTCGCTTTGTATTGCGTTTTTGATTGAATGCGTTGTGTGCGCTTTGATTTGTTGTTGTGTGTTGTGTGTTGTTGTTGTTGTGTGTGTCGTTGTGTGTTGTTGTTGTGTGTTGTTGTTGTTGTGTGTGTCGTTGTGTGTTGTGTGTTGTTGTTGTGTGTGTTGTTGTGTGTTGTTGTTGTTGATGCTGTGTGTTGTCTGTTGCTGTTGTTGTGTGTTGCTGTTGTTGTCTGTTGCTGTGTGCAATATGTGTTGCTGTTGTTGTGTGTTGCTGTTGTTGTTGTGTGTGGTTGTCTGTTGTTGTGTGCATATGTGTTATGTGTTGTGTTGTTGTTGTGTGTTGTCTGTTGCTGTGTGCAATATGTGTTGCTGTTGTTGTGTGTTGCTGTTGTTGTTGTGTGTTGTGTGTTGCTTTTGTTGTGTGTTGTTGTGTGCAATATGTGTTGCTGTTGTTGTGTGCAATATGTGTTGCTGTTGTTGTGTGTTGTCTGTTGTTGTGTGCAATATGTGTTGCTGTTGTTGTTGTGTTGTTGTGTTGTTGCTGTTGTTGTGTGCAATATGTGTTGCTTTTGTTGTGTGTTGTTGTGTGCAATATGTGTTGCTGTTGTTGTTGTGTGTTGTCTGTTGTTGTGTGCAATATGTGTTGCTGTTGTTGTGTGTTGTCTGTTGTTGTGTGCAATATGTGTTGCTGTTGTTGTGTGTTGTCTGTTGTTGTGTGCAATATGTGTTGCTGTTGTTGTGTGTTGTCTGTTGTTGTGTGCAATATGTGTTGCTGTTGTTATGTGTTGTGTGTTGCTGTTGTTGTGTGTTGTCTGTTGCTGTTGTTGTGTGTTGCTGTTGTTGTTGTGTGTTGTCTGTTGCAATATGTGTTGCTGTTGTTGTTGTCTGTTGCTGTTGTTGTGTGCAATATGTGTTGCTGTTGTTGTGTTGTTGCTGTTGTTGTTGTGTGTTGTGTGTTGCTGTTGTTGTTGTGTGCAATATGTGTTGCTGTTGTTGTGTGTTGCTGTTGTGTGTTGTCTGTTGCAATATGTGTTGCTGTTGTTGTTGTGTGTTGTCTGTTGCTGTTGTTGTGTGCAATATGTGTTGCTGTTGTTGTGTGTTGTGTGTTGCTGTTGTTGTGTGCAATATGTGTTGCTGTGTTGTTGTTGTGTTGCTGTTGTTGTGCTGTTGTTGTGTGTTATGTGTTGCTGTTGTTGTGTTGTGTGTTGTTGTGTGCAATATGTGTTGCTGTTATTGTTGTGTGTTGCTGTTGTTATGTGCAATATGTGTTGCTGTTGTGTGTTGTTGTGTGCAATATGTGTTGCTGTTGTTGTTGTGTGTTGTCTGTTGCTGTTGTTGTGTGTTGCTGTTGTTGTTGTGTGTTGTCTGTTGCTGTTGTTGTGTGCAATATGTGTTGCTGTTGTTGTGTGTTGTTGTGTGCAATATGTGTTGCTGTTGTTGTGTGTTGCTGTTGTTGTTGTGTGTTGTTGTTGTTGTGGTGTGTTGTCGTTGTGTGTCGTTGTGTGTTGTTGTTGTTGTGTGTCGTTGTGTGTTGTGTGTTGTGTGTTGTTGTTGGTGTGTGTGTGTGTGTGTGTGTGTGTGTGTGTGTGTGTGTGTGTGTGTGTGTGTGTGTGTGTGTGTGTGTGTGTGTGTGTGTGTGTGTGTGTGTGTGTGTGTGTGTGTGTGTGTGTGTGTGTGTGTGTGTGTGTGTGTGTGAGAGAGATAGATAGAGAGATATAGAGAGATAGAGAGAGTCAGTCAAGGACAGACAAAGACAGACAAAGACAGACAAAGACAGACAAGGACACATACAAACATTCAGTAGTCAAGTCAAGTCATCTTTATTTTTTTTTTAAACCTAGGGGCACAAGAAAATAATCACAATTCCGTTGCGGCAATGAACAATATTTCACACATATTGGTTTCAAATAACATACCAGTGCACAATTCCAGACATATAAACTTGCAATAATCATCTGCAAAGGCGCGTACACAGACACAGACAGAGAGACACACATCAAAAGCAAGAACGCGGGCAGGCAGGTAAATAGATTTTCACAGAGAGAATTTCGCAATGTCGTCAAAGTCCCAAAGGGAAGTAACCCCTCAGACAACTACGTGCCTCCACACCGTACCTGTTCCAATTGTATTTCTCTGTCTCTCTGTCTCTCGTCTGTTTGTCTGTCTGTCTGTATTTGTCCCTCTTTCTGTCTCTCTCTCTGTCTGTTTGTCTCGCTATTTATGTATCTATCCCTGTCTCTGTATGTCTCTCTCTCTCTCTCTCTCTCTCTCTCTCTCTCTCTCTCTCTCTCTCTCTCTCTCTCTCTCGTTCTCTCTCTCTCTCTCNTCTCTCTCTCTCTCTCTCTCTCTCTCTCTCTCTCTCTCTCTCTCTCTCTCTCGTTATGTATGTATGCATATAGTTATGTATTTATGTTAATGTGTATGTCTTGAAGTAGCATTTATTTATTTATTTATGGTATTTTGTATTCATGGATTGTTTATTCATTTGATTATTTGTCATGTTATTCTTGCCATGTCATGATAGGGGCTGTGGGCCTAAATCATTAAAACATTTCTGAGTTCTGAGTTTCTCTCTCTCTCTCTCTCTCTCTCTCTCTCTCTCTCTCTCTCTCTCTCTCTCTTCTCTCTCTCTCTCTCTCTCTCTCTCTCTCTCTCTCTCTCTCTCTCTCTACTGTGTGCGTGCGCGTGCGTGTTATGTTTATGTACAAGCGTAATGTTATGATTTTGTTTTTTGCTTTGATCCCGTATTCACCCCCTTCACATGAAGACTGTAAGTCATTGTCAATAAAAGTTGTCATTTGTCATTTATCTCTATCTATCTATCCATCTATCTGGTCTCTCTCTCTCTCTCTCTCTCTCTGTCTCTCTCTCTCTCTCTCTCTCTCTCTCTCTCTCTCTCTCTCTCTCTCTCTCTCTCTCTGTATCTGTCCCCTGTCTCTCTCTCTGTATCTGTCCCTCTTCTTTCTCTCTCTCTCTCTCCTTCTCTCTCTCTCTCTCTCTCTCTCTCTCTCTCTCTCTCTCTCTCTCTCTCTGCATCTCTCTCTCATCTCTCTCTCTCTCTCTCTCTCTCTCTCTCTCTCTCTCTCTCTCTCTCTCTCTCTCTCTCTCTCTCCTCTCTCTCTCTCTCTCTCTCTCTCTCTCTCTCTCTCTCTCTCTCTCTCTCCCCTAACAGATTACCATATAATGCTTATCTTAAGTTGCTTGATATGGATAAGTCTGGAAAGACTTGTTGGGCTTCTCAAATACGTAACATTTTGTGTGAAACTGGTTTCAATATTGTATGGCTTCAGCAAGGTGTTGGCGATATAAAAGCTTTTTTGTATATATTCAAACAAAGACTAGTAGACATGTTTATTCAGGAATGGTCTGGATCTCTTAGAGATAGTGATAGATGTAGTAACTATAGATCTTTCAAAACTATATTTCACAAGGAAGAATATATCACTTGTATGGATGATTGTTTTAGACTTGCCATTTCACAAACAAGGTTCAATGTCTTGCCTCTCAATAATAATGTACACAGATATAGTGATAACAATATGGATAAGATGTGTCCTTTCTGTATGAGAAAAAATGAAAACGAGGAACATTTTATTTTTGAATGCTTCATGTACAATGATTTAAGGTTGACATTTCTGAAAGATTGTATTACCTTACCATTGTCTACACTACTGAAAGCAAGCAACAGTACTCACAGACATGGTTTATCCAGATACATTTTCCATGCTATAAACAGAAGAAAATTAATAATGTGATTGGCTAGCTAATACAGATTACATTGTTATCCAAATTATACTATACAAAATGTCATCTATGCGTATGCGTACATTGCCATTAATACTGATTTATGTGATATTGTGTTGTTGTTTGTTAAAAATTTAAAAAAAAACCATAACTGTGAACACGTGACCATTGATAGTAATCTATTATGTGAGTCACCTGAGATATTTTAGTCTACAGCATAATAGCCAATTCATGCGAAATTATACTGTGACAGGTAATAGTTGTTCTTGTTCTAGAACTAATTACTTGAAGCAATATTTGGTTGATAATCATTTCGCTATGAACGGTATTTATTATTGCATAGCATGATGTCCAATATTAATAGCCACATTATCACCATTGTTTATGCACCCTTTACATGTCCTCCCCTTCACCCGTTCGTCGTTCCCCATTGTACTGTGGCCCAAGGCCGAAGCGCAATTAAAATCCTTTCAGTGTTCAGTGTTCTCTCTCTCTCTCTCTCTCTCTCTCTCTCTCTCTCTCTCTCTCTCTCTCTCCTCTCTCTCTCTCTCTCTCTCACTCTCTCTCTGTCTCTCTCATTCTGTCTGTCTGTCTCTCTCTCTCTTTGTGGACAACTGACAATCATATGTTTTTGTGTCTGCATGTATCAGTAAAACAAATACAGTTAACATGTTCTTATTTTATATTGTCTTCGGCAGCGATTTAATGCTCCCAAAAAATCAATGATTTTGACCAAAAAACAGATGGTTGTGGCAAAAGAAAAGACCATCTAACCCTAACCCTAACCCTAACTCTAACCCCTATCCCTAACCACCGAAAAGAATCAAGAAATGGAGCAGGAGGGGGTGTAAATCTACATATTTGCCGAGAAATCGATGTACAAAGCCATGCACTTACACTATTTTTTTGCTGGAACCATTCCTTTTTTTGGTTGATAAATGTTAAGTCTTTCATATTCCCTTTTTTTTTTACTGTTGGCAAGAAGAAAGGAAGTATGTAGTGTGCTTATTATTTTCCAACTTTAAAAAGCTTCGTTCGTTCTCTCTCTCTCTCTCTCTCTCTCTCTCTCTCTCTCTCTCTCTCTCTCTCTCTCTCTCTCTCTCTCTCTCTCTCTCTCTCTCTCTCTCTCTCTCTCTCTCTCTCTCTCTCTCCTCTCTCTTCTCTCTCTCTCTCTCCCACACAGAACAACTACGTGCCTCCACACCGTACCTGTTCCGATTGTATTTCTCTGTCTCTCTGTCTCTGGTACTGTTTGTCTGTCTGTCTGTATCTCTGTCCCTCTTTCCGTCTCTCTCTCTCTCTCTCTCTCTCTCTCTCTCTCTCTCTCTCTCTCTCTCTCTCTCTCTCTCTCTCTCTCTCTGTCAGTCTGTCTCTCTATTTCTGTATCTATCCCTGTCTCTGTATCTCTCTCTCGTTTTCTCTCTCTCTCTCTCTCCCCTCTCTCTCTCTCTTTGAATGTAAGAATAGACATGGCCTAAAATCTTTATCCTTGTCAAATAAAGTTGTCCAGTGTACAGTCTCTCTCTCTCTCTCTCTCTCTCTCTCTCTCTCTCTCTCTCTCTCTCTCTCTCTCTCTCTCTCTCTCTCTCTCTCTACCTGGGCTCTCTCTCTCTATGTGTATCTGTCCCTGTCTCTGTATGTCTCTGTCTCTCTATCTGGCCCCTCCCTTTTCAGTATCTGTCCCCCCCCCCTCTCTCTCTCTCTCTCTCCCTCCACCCCCCACCCCTTTTAAACACGTCACCACCTTCCAACGACTTCAAAAGAAACCCCGGAGGGTCCTGTCTCCACTGAAATTGGGCAAATCACTGAACGAAAAGGTTAAGGGTTTGGCACGAGAGAGGGGGGGGGGGGGGGGGGAAGAGAGAGGGGGGAAGGAGAGAAAGACAGAGAGAGAGAGAGAGATATGGGGTCCGGGGGGGGGGAGAAAGAAGGGGGGGGAGGAGAGAAAGAGAGAGATGAGGGAGAGAGAGAGAGAGAGAGAGAGAGAGAGAGAGCGAGCGAGAGAGAGGAAAGATGCAGAGAGGAGAGAGAGAGAGAGAGAGAGAGAGAGAGATGAGAGGAGAGAGAGAGAGAGAGACAACAGAGATAACAACAAAGAGATAGAGTACTAAAAAAAACAAAAGGGTTTACTTAATCATTTCCAAAATCTACTTCGCGCACACGCATGTGCGTGTGTGTGTGTGTGTGCGCGGCGTGCATGTGACACACACGCATTCACAGAGAGAGACTTCAGACTTCAGAGACGTTCAAGATAAGAACTTAGGCTGAACTAATGCTATACAAATGAAACATTAAGACAAAAGAAAAATCATCAGCAGGACCAACAACGGTAGCAAATATAACAATGACATGGGATAGTAGGCAGAGCATCAACACCAGCAATAAGAACAAGACAAAATAAACAAACAACTAAATACAAAAACAACTACTTCCACAACCAATTACTTTTTCTTTAAGGAGACACAGAGAGAGAGAGAGAGAATTTGATATGTATTGTCATTACCAACATAGGTCTTATGACAAAGGGGGAGAGTAATCGACAAGCCAGTATACAATACAAAATGGCCACTGTCAACATCAAAACAGAGAGGGAGAGAGAGAGAGAGAAAGAGAAGAGAGGAGAGAGAGAGAGAGAGAGAGAGAGAGAGAGAGAGAGAGAGAGAGAGGATGGAGAGGTCAAGGGGCGGGCCGGAATACAGCCAGCCAAAATCCCACGGGGGGCGGGGGTCCTGGGTTTCCGCCCCCCCCCCCCTGGCAAAGAAAGGGGGAGAGAAAGAGAGAGAAGAAAAAAAACCCAAAGAGAAGAGGCAAAAACCCCAACAACTTGCGAATTTTAAAAATAATTTATAGTGGTACATTTTGAGCTCAGATGGCACTAGATTACACCATTTGAGTTTGTTGCTATGCTCTGGCATAGTTATGCGGGGATTGTCTTTAGCCATGACAAGCTCCTAGCATAACATCATCAGTATCCAAAATCCTCCGAATTCGGAGTGTGGCTGCCCACGTGGCGGGGTAATCAAAAACGGTCACACACGTAGTGTTCTCATCCCTAGCTAGTGGATTGTACCATAGTGTTCAATTGCTTCGGCTGTTGGGATGATCCCTAGAGTCTTTAAGCCAGGGTACGACAACAACAAAACAACCATTTTGCCTAGGCGCTTCGTGCCTGCGATATCTCTTTGTATAACCATTGTTTCCACAGAAAAGAGAAGTAGACAAATAGAGACACGATAAAGAGAGACAAACAGAAGAAAAACATATTCATAGTGACAAACAACCAGAAGTCAGACAGACTTTCTCAAAACCAAACGAAGACAGTTTCGCAATGTCGCAATGTCACCTCAGCCCAATGTCTTAAAGGGAAGTCACCTTTCTGACAGCTAGCTACGTGCCTCAACAATTATTGCCCCTGTTCCAATTACCTCCCTCCCTCCACTCCATTTCCTCCCCCCCCCCCCACCCACCCCCTGGCTCTTATCACTGCTGCTTCCAGCGTTCGACTGACTTCAAAAGGAAGCTGGCGAGGAATCAGTCTGCGCAGGACTGACATTCAAAAAAGGGGCTAGATGCTTGGGCGGGGGGGGGGGGTCCTGGGGGGGGGAGGGACAGGGGGGCGGGGGGGGGGGGACAAATTAAGAGGGGCAATTGAACAAAAAGCTTAGGGGGGGCTAGATGATCGGGGGGGGGGGGGGGGAGGTGTGGTTCTTTGCGTGGTGTGGGCAGGGGGAAGGAGGGATTGGGAAGGGGGTTTCTATCTACGTGGGGTGTGGGTGGGGGTGGGGGTGAGGGGTGTTAAGAGTGGACGGGATTCTAAAGAAACAGTTAACCTATTATCACCAAATATACGAAAGTGGATGATGACGTAATGATATCTATACTATTATACATTTTTGTTGTTGTTGCAAAGTGTGGGAAGAGCCGAAAATCAATGGGTCAAACATGAACATGTACACTCAGACACACACACACACACACACACAAGCTTGCATGCACGCACGCACACACACACAGACACACACGCATGTACGTGCACATGCACACACACACACACACGCGCATGCACGTGAAAATGCGCGCGCACACGCACACGCACACACACACACATGTACGTGCACATGCACACACACACACACACGAGCATGCACGTGAAAATGCGCGCACACCGCACAGCACACGCACACACACACACACACACACACACACACACACATACACATACACACACACACCACACACACACACACACACACACACACACACACACACACACACACTCAAGTAGTATGGATTAGAAGTCTACTCTTTTCATTATTCGTTAAACAAAAAAATTAAAAAAATCCTTAACAGTTCTATTATACGCTTCTAGAAATTGATTAAGAACTCTATCAAATTCCAGAACAGTGTACCCCTCACTATCTATCTCCCTGATACAATACCACATTGTCTCTCATTTTGGCCTCGTCAAAGTCTTGGTTCATTGCGTTTTTCCCCGTCTTGCTTTTATGTTCAGCTATTAGCGGATGCATATTTTAGATTGTTGAAAGGGATGAAAATTAACGTTAAAGAAAACTAAGAAAACGATAAGAGGTTTAAAAACCCAGTGACGCATCACGACTAAGTCCCTTTTTTTCTGGGTTGCTGTGACCCACATACAATTTTCCCCGTATTCAAACTGAGGCTGCTCTTTAAAGATCCACCCGATCGCGTGTCCAAATCACGGGATTCACGTGTTTTTCCTCTTATAACTGGAAAGAAATCTTGTTTTGACCAAGTCAGACTCCCATATAAAGTACCCCAAATTGAAAGCTACAAGTCAGTTTAAAGAGCAGCCTCAATTTGAATATGGGGTATTTCGATTGCGGGTCACAGCGACCCAGAAAAAAACCAAGGGACGTAACCGTGGCGCGTCACGGGGTCTTTAAAGAAAACTAAGAAAACGATAAGAGGTTTAAAAACCCAGTGACGCATCACGACTAAGTCCCTTTTTTTCTGGGTTGCTGTGACCCACATACAAATTTCCCCATATTCAAACTGAGGCTGCTCTTTAAACTGATGCGTCGGTTCGAATTTGGGCCATTAATATGGGAGTCAGACTTGGTCAAAACAAGATTTATTTCCAGTTATAAGATGGGGAAAACACGTGAAACCCGTGATTTTTGACACGTGATCTGGTGGATTTTTAAAGTGCTCAACCTGAAGAAAGGCAAGACTGAATGAAAAAAGAAGAAAAAACCCCGGAAAGAACCGAGAAACGGAGGAGGGGGGTGCTCATCTGCATCTTTGCCCTCATTTTTTTAAATCACGACCCCCCATTCATCTATCCCCCTCCCTCTCTCAACCCCGCCCCCCCCCCCCCTCTCTCAACCCCCTCAACCCCCCCCTCTCTCTCTCTCTCTTTAAAGAGGAAAACCATAATTTTATAAGAAATCCCCCCCCCCCAAAAAAAAAAAAAATCTTAAGATCAATTAGCTTTTTAGCAACATTAATTCTCTGTAGATAGGTAGTAAACTAGAGGTGAGGGGAAAAAAAAAAAAACCGGTTTGAACCGAAAAACCGGTGCTAAACTTTCGCGGTTCGAAAAACCGGTTCGAGTTGCTGTGAACCGGTTTTTTTTAACTGCAAACTGAAAGTAAGTTTTTCTTAGAATAACGCATTCTTTTCGAAAAACAACACTAATTCTCAGCACAGATTGTGTGTTTTTCGAACGCTAAAACCAAGAGTAGCTGTTTCTAGTTTGTGGTGGTCTCTCTCCTCTTGCCTTTAGGTTTGTTTCTGCTTTTTATACCAATTTATGTCAAACGTGTGTGTGTTTCGCTTTGTATTGCATTTTTGTTTGAATGCGTTATGAATGCTAACGTGTGTGTGTGCGCTTTGATTTGATTTCTATCAAGATTCAGAGTCAGCAGTTGGTATAAATACTGTATGTTGTTGTTGTTGATTGAATTGTAGTTGAGTGTGTGTAAAGTGTTGTCATACTCAATAAGTCATAAGTTTCTTTAGTGTGTGTGTGTGTGTGTGTGTTTGTGTGTGTGGGTGTGTGCGCGCTGGCGCGTGTGTGTGCGCGTGTGCGTTGTGTGAATATTCTGACAAATAAAATATGTGTGTTTGCATAGGTAAAACTAGTGATGCGAGAACTGGTTAAAAAAAACCGGTTCGGTAAAACCGGTTCGAAGAAGGATCTGTAAAAAAAAAACCGGTTTAAAACCGGTTCGGATTTTTGAACCGGTTCTCAACTCTAGTAGTAACTGCTCTCTGGCAGGTGAAACATAATCGAGCGCTCAAGAGGCGTGGTGCTGTTTAGCTTTCACACCAGTCTGAAGTAAGGGGAGTAGAGAAGCACAAAGGAAGAAAAGGAAAGAAAGGAAAACTGAAGAGAACAAAAACAACAGACCTGCTAACAAGAAAGAAAAAAAGAAAAAGAACAAAGAAGAAAAGAAAAAGAAAAAGAAAAAAAAGAAAAAAAAAAAAGAAGAAGAAAAAGAAGAAGAAAAAAAAAAAAGAAGAAAAACCCCCACCAAAAAGAAGAACAAGGAAATGCACGAAAGAATATAATAAAAAAGGTTTTAACCTTTTCACTCAACCTAAAAGTTAACTGCTTGCGCGTAGCTTTGATCAAGAGTTCGCTACAAGGGAAAGGATACGATTTTTTTCAACTACGATTGTGGGTTAAAAAAAGAAAAGAAAAAAGAAGACGACGGTAAATGAGCTGGAACTAATGTTGTCATGGTAAAATGTTCAGCCTTCTGAGAAACAGACAACACAGCTTTTATTCGGATCAGTGGGTTTTATATTTTAAAGTTGAGGTGGAAAAAAAACCCACAAAGATGTCTAAGACAACAATGCAAGTTGATTTAATGGAGCGACAAGACCAGGAAGCATTTGCACACGAAAAACCAGAAACAAGTATGGATGTAACCACGCACGAGCGCGCGCGGCGCGCAGGACACACACCGCGCGCGCAAGGCACATGACACACATCGCCACACCACAAACACTCCAAAAACACACACACACGCACACGAAACACACACACACACACAACACGCAACCGCACACAACCACGCAACATACGCGCGACACCGCACACGCACGCACGCGCAACAGCGCCACGCCACACGCACACCGCACATCAGCACGCACGCACGCACACACACACACACACACACAGACACTCATCAACAAAACAAACTGCCTTTCGAACATCGATGATCCAAATCAACAATAAAACAAAGGCACGGGCTTCATTATTGTTTTCATTTTAACCCTTTCGCACGCCAAACCACTTTTACAGTCCAAAATATACCCATTAAACCACATAACTGGTAGAGAGAGAAAACAAATTATCTGCAATATTGTTGGAATTCCTCTGGGTGACATGTATAACATTCGGCCCTATCCTTACCTCACAAAATTAAGAAAATAGGGTCTCTTCGGATAACAGACCATGATTTGATGCCTTTTAGTAACATGGGTGTTCAACCATTGTGGTACATAAATGCGGACATTATGGCGATTCAAAGGGTTAAAAGGCGATTGGGTCGCGAAAGGCTAACACTTTGGTTAAGGTTATCATGGTGACATTGCCATCATTGGGTCAATAGCTAGCGGAAAGATGGCCGCGGGCGGAAGCAGGAAAAGGCACAGACACCGGCAATTCACACACAAACCGCAACCCAACCGACCGTCACCGATTTGGAACGTGTTGGGAAAAAAAAACGGTTTCTGTGTTTGTCACTCGCACGCTATAACATGATACAGGCTAGGCCTACTATAAAGTATTATAATGTAATAGGGTAAGACGGGGTAAAAAGCCCATGGGCGGGTAAGAAGCCATGCCAATTATGAAATGAAGCACATTTCAGTCCCATTTTGCCCATGAGACGAGTGTTAATGTGAGAGCATTTTTTCTCATGGGGCAAATTTGACTGACTGAACATTTCTTTATTTCATGAGGAATAATTGGCATGGGCTTCTTACCCGCCCATGGGCTTTTTGCCCCGTCTTCCCCTAATTATTCGCGTTTGTCAGTGGTGCTCGACAAGATAACACAAGAAGCAACTGTGCATTCGGAAACTTGGGTTAAAATGGGGTTAAATTTCGTTTTTATTTTTATCAGTTGCAGATGCCTTTCCTAAGGTACATCTCGAGACTCCGACGAACAGAACGTCAGAATGATCGGTGTAAGGGCTGCAAAGAGAAAGAG
>CM065704.1:28078012-28080512 GCA_017654935.2 Phymorhynchus buccinoides
CAAAGTGAGCGTTCCGATCCTTGAAAAGGCTGTCTTTCTGGTGATCTCGACGTGTTTCTTGCAAAAACCCATCCGTCAGGGTCCCTGATGTATCAATAGGATTGTTCTGTCAGCGAAGTCTTTGTATAATATGCTACCTTGGCTTTGTGGAATTTGTGAGGTATAAGAAGAAGAAAGAGAAGAGGAAAAACAAAACAAAGGAATAGAGTAGGAGTAGGAGAAGAAGAAGAAGAAATAATAGATTGTTCTGTCAGCACAAAGACCACGTATTATATGTTACATTGTCTTTATGGAATTTGTGAACAAGTATAAGAAGAAGGAGGAGGAGGAGGAAGAGGAGAGAGGAAGAGAAGAAGAAGAAGATAAAGAAGAGGAAGAGAAAAAGCTGGAGGAGGAGGAGGAGAAGAAAAAGAAGGAGGAGGAGAAGGAAAGGGGGAGGAGAAGAAGCAGAAGAAGAAGAAGAAAGAAGGAGGAGGAAAAGAAAAAAAAGTAGAAGGATGAGAAGAAGAAGAAAGAGGAGGAGGAGGAGGAGGAGGAGGAGGAGGAGGAGGAGGAGGAGGAGGAGGAGGAGGAGGAGGAGGAGGAGGAGGAGGAGGAGGAGGAACAATTAATGAAGAAGAAAAGAAAGAAAGGCAGAGGGAACGAACTAGAGAAGGAAAGAAGAGAAGAAAGAACAGAACAAACATACAAGGACCAGAAGACATATTGAATCAGAAGGGATTTTTGTGGTATTAAATCTTAACTAAATGTGTTATCAGGAAAAAACGGAACCAGCTAGAAAGAATCTCATTATCTTGTTCCTGTCCATTTGAGGGAAAATCCTGACACTGACATCTTGGTCAATCGCATTACAGATTTGGGATCCATCATAGATGTGTAGAGACCAACTGCGGAATTATCAAAATATGTCAGTAAGTGCATTAGGTTGTCCAGTATCATTTTACCTCGGCCCGTATAATTTCCGGCTGTCTGGTAGAGAATATGGACGGGAATTGTTGTTTCTTTGTTCAGATTTGGAAATGGCGAGGAGGGGTTGCCCGTCACCCCGGCCCATTTTCACCTCGGCTCAATCATTTCGGCCCACAGCGAGAGTCATCTCGGCCCCGCGCCAATAGTCGTTTCGGTCCTAGGCAATAGTCATCTCGGCCCACACCAATAGTCATCTCGGCCCAAGAAAATATTCATCTCAGCCCACATCAATGCGTCATCTCGACCCAAGACAATTTGCCATCTCGGCCCAAAACAATAGTCATCTCGGCCCACATCAATACGTCATCTCGGCCCACATCAATACGTCATCTCGGCCCACATCAATACGTCATCTCGGCCCAAATCAATGAGTTATCTCGGCCCAAAACAATAAGTCATCTCCGTCCAAAACAATGTCATCTCGGCCAAAAATAATACGTCATCTCGGCCCAAAACAATGTCATCTCGGCCCAAAACAATAGTCATCCAGGCCCACACACATTGTAGTCATCAGTTAATGCAACAGTTGCTTGCAATAATAATAATAATAACGAACCTTTCAGCATCCTTTCTCATTCTCTTACTTATTTATTCACAGAGAGAGAGAGAGAGAGAGAGAGAGAGAGAGAGAGAGAGAGAGAGAGAGAGAGAGAGAGAGAGAGAGAGAGAGAGAGAGAGAGAGAGAGAGAGAGACTTCAGACTTTATTTTTACAAGGATAACTATTTGGGCTGGGCCTAGTGTTCTATTCTGTCCTTGGTTCTAAGCATGCAATACATAACTACTACTATAAATGAACATTGAGACACAGGAACATCACCAACAGAGACAACAGCAGTAATATAGCAACAACATGGTAGGCAGAGCATCAACATCAGCAATAAAAACAAAACAGAACAGAAAACTAACCGACCGAATAACAAACAAACAAAGAAATAAATGAAAAACACCTCTTTCACTACACTTTACTTCTTCTACTAGTATTACCATTACTACTCCTACTACTCTCTCTCTCTCTCTCTCTCTCTCTCTCTCTCTCTCTCTCTCTCTCTCTCTCTCTCTCTCTCTCTCTCTCTCTCATGCGCGCATGCATGTGTGTGTGTGTGTGTGTGTGTGTGTGTGTGTGTGTGTGTGTGTGTGTGTGTGTGTGTGTGTGTGTGTGTGTGTAAGCGCATGTCGTTTTCGTCTAATACTTCTATTATATTTCATGTTTGTCAGATATAATATTTTGCTAGTATCCCCCCTTGTCCTAAGGGCTGCATTGCTATGGACAATAAAATGTCTCTCTCTCTCTCTCTCTCTCTCTCTCTCTCTCTCTCTCTCTCTCTCTCTCTCTCTCTCTCTCTCTCTCTCTCTCTCTCTCTCTCTCTCTCTCTCTCTCTCTCTCCTCTCTCTCTCTCTCTTTGGCTCACACTTGGCTCACACAGAAACAAGGACAGAGTGTTTTGAAAACGTGCTTGAGAACAAATTCCCCCCCTCCAAATTATGGCATGCAAGAAAAGAAAAGAAAAGACAAGACAAAAAAAGGGTTGA
>CM065704.1:28088012-28090512 GCA_017654935.2 Phymorhynchus buccinoides
AACCACCCTTCTCTGATAAACACACACATTTTCAAGAGTCTTGCCTTTGATTAAAATATTTTTTAGTACTCCAACAAAACAGAAGGTGTGGAGCTGTGAAATCGGTGCCTTTTGCAGGCCTTGGACAGCAGAATATTCTCGCTTTTCTAACTTCTGCTTTAATAATAAGAATAACTCAAAACAGCATGGGATCAAGTTGGGTCCGGGGACTGAGTGGGTGAGAACATGGAATCTTACTTATCAGGGTAGGTCATAGTGACCTTGACCTTGAGAGGACTAGCGTTTTTATGAAGTCGCAGGATTCTACTAGTGTCGACGGCTGAGCGCTGCTCATGAGTTTGTGAAAATTGTTTCCACATATTTATGAGCAGTGATTGCATACTTGTCACGCACAATGTCGACAATGACGGGGCCAGTAGTATTGAACAAACTGAATAAAATCACTTCCGGTTCTCAAAATCCTGTCGCAGAACAAAATTTTAAACTGGATCAACAGACACCTACACAATGTATGCAGGTTTCCAACATGTAAAGGTGTATAAATAAATTCGCTATTTTGTCAGATCCATTTTTTACAGGCTCAGCTGCAAACATGGCTTTTTTGATGATGTTCGGAAAAATGACGTCACTGATGATGTCATTTGCAAACTGTGCGTGTTAAAAGCAGATTGGTTGAATTATATTGCAACATAACTTTTAAAGCACGTATGGACAAAAACAAGCGTATGGCACCCTTTTACGACATTATATATTGATGTACCCACGTAACAACCTTCTTTATTCGCTTAGTGGTAATAATATCTCCCTTTAGCTTTCAACCGACGATTTACGAGGTAGGCTCAATGACCGAATATCACTGACTTTATGACAAGAATCTAACGCAGAAACGAAACTCTGAAACAAGCCTACTTACTTTGGGTGATTCCAGACCCGACTCAGACTGGAGCACCAGTGGTAGGTACGTACAGAGAGCGCGGCTCTGGTGGCTAGGAGGTCTAGGTTCGGTTCTTATCACAGGTAATTAAGACTAGTTCAGCCCAGCGTGCTCACCGATCAACATACCCCCTTTATTCTTATTGATTCCAAGTCAATATACAGAAAACATAATTGAGTTATCTTGTCTAGTTTTAATTCTACAGCCTCTGGAAGTTTGACATTCGAGATAGGTCATTTGCAAACATTGGACATATAAGACAGGGGTTTGCCTCTTTGCTTCCATTGACTTGATTTTAAAAGAAATCAAATAAACAAAAAAAACACTCAAAATTGTCTTTCATATTATAGATCCTGATCGAACACATACAAAATAGGTATAAATATGCCCTACATAGAAAACTGGTATTTTGGTGGTTGTTGGCTATTTTTGGCTTTTGTTCAAATAAACAATCTGAGCGACTTACGTCTGGGTTTCCCATGCATGATAGTTGTTTTGTGTGTGTGTTTTGTCTGGTTTTATTTGTGCAACTATTCTTTTTACATCGATTCACTTCCTTGCTCATTCATATCACGAATTCCATTAATCAACATTTATTATTTCCTTTTTGTGTCGATTCAAAAGCAATCCTAAGCCTCTTCCACCCCCACTCTTATTCCTTCAGTGTCAATCTGAATTAATGTTTCCCTTAGGTCTCGCGCACACGGTCGTCCTAGTAACGAATACCTCTCTCTCACGAAATGTGATTTGTCGCTTTTCCCTGTTCAAACAATATCGGGCACTTCATGAATATGGATGTGTGTGTGTGTGTGTGTGTGTGTGTGTGTGTGTGTGTGTGTGTGTGTGTGTGTGTGTGTGTGTGTGTGTGTGTGTGTGTGTGTGTGTGTGTGTGTGTGTGTGTCTGTCTGTCTGTCTGTCTGTCTGTCTGTGTGTGTGTCTGTGTGTGTGTCTGTGTGTGTGTGTGTGTGTGTGTGTGTGTGTGTGTGTGTGTGTGTGTGTGTGTGTGTGTGTGTGTGTGTGTGTGTGTGTGTGTGTGTGTGTGTGAGAGAGAGAGAGAGAGAGAGAGAGAGAGAGAGAGAGAGAGAGAGAGAGAGAAACAGAGAGAGAGAGAGAGAGCGAGAGAGAGAGAGAGAGAAAGACGAGAAGAGAAGAGAGAGAGAGAGAGAGAGAGAGGGGGGGGGTCAAATGAGGTTTGAATTCCTTCTTTTCCACTGGAAAGACAATGAATCAAGCGATCAACACACACACACATCCTCCGAAGTCGGAATGTGGCTGACTACGTGGCGGGGTAATCAAAAACGGTCTCACACGTAATGTTCTCATCCCTAGCTGGTGCATTTGTACCATTGCTTCGGCTGGAGTCTTTATGCCAGGGAACGACAACAACAACAACGACAACAACACACACACACGCGCGCGCGTATGCACGTATGCACGACACACACACACACACACACACACACACACACACACACGGCACACACACACACACACACACACACACACACACACACGTATGCACGACACACACGCACGTACACACGACACACACACACACACACACAC
>CM065704.1:28108012-28148012 GCA_017654935.2 Phymorhynchus buccinoides
ACTGTGCCACTCTACACCGTCAGCATGTCAGCATTGGGGTATCGTTCCACTGCCTGCCTGCCTCTTCACATTTATTAGAGAGGAAATGAATGGTCGTTTTCTGTTTCCTGACTTCCTTCCTACGATCATACCGATGTGCCGCCGTTAACAACAACAAGTGCAACTCAGAGCGGCTGCAAAGTCCCCTCGCAGCATTGCCGAGCTACTCCGAAATCGAGAGAGAGAGAGAGAGAGAGAGAGAGAGAGAGAGAGAGAGAGAGAGAGAGAGAGAGAGAGAGAGAGAGAGAGAGAGAGAGAGAGAGAGAGAGAGAGAGAGAGAGAGAGAGAGAGAGAGAGAGAGAGAGAGAGAGAGAGAGAGAGAGAGAGAGAGAGAGAGAGAGAGAGAGAGAGAGAGAGAGAGAGAGAGAGAGAGAGAGAGAGAGCGTCAACCACAGAGCTACAAAGCTGTTTCATGGCGCATGTGTGTTCGGACCCGTGATTTGAGCGCGCGCGATCATGCGCACACGCGCGCACAGAAACATTCATGACAACTGTGTTATAGACCATTCATCAAGAAATGTTGTGAAAGAAAACTGCATTGAAATACATGCAAAACTTCGCGATATATTAGCGATTATGTGTTTTGGGGTTTGAACCCCGTAACTGGCGCGACCTTGACCTTAATGTAAAACTAAATACATCAGTGGATAGACTGCATCTTGGCAAACTAGTATACCAAATGTGATGATGATAGACTGAATAGTGTTTGAGAAAAACGGACGAATAGCCGGACGGACGGATGGACGGACGGAGGCACGCCGGACGGATCAGACAGAAACGATAGTTCCCGAACCTTCGGCTCGTGGACCAACAACATGCAGCATTTATACGGCGCTAAATCGTGATAGAAAGCAAATCGAAGAAGCGCACACGCACACGTTGAACATCACAACGCATTCAAACAGAGACACTATACAAAGACGAACAAGAAGATAACAGACACACGCGTATGAGACATAGACCTAAAGGGAAGAAAAAGGAGGGAAAGAGAGAATGAACTTCAATGTCGGGGAAACAGGTGGGTTTAGAGGTTTGATTTGAAAGCAGAGAGCGTCGGTCGCTGACGGAAGGAGAGAGGAAGTCTGTTCCAGGAGATTGGTCCTGAAAAAGGGTTGTCCTTGCTAGCGTCTGTTTGCGTCACTCAGTGTCACCATCTCCACCTGTCCTCGTCTCTATGTGTCCCCGTTTTATATATGTGAGTGTGCGTGCGCCCACGGCCGCGCTTCCAAGCAGGTGTGAGTGTGTGTTCTGTGTGGGTATATCTGCTTGCATGTGTAGTGTATGCGTGCGCAGGAGAGATTGTGTTCGCTAGAGTGGGGGGGGGGGGGGGGGGGGGGGGGGGGGAGAGTGTGTGAGTATGTGTCTGTGAGTGTGAGTACACGTGAGTGCTTTGTGTATGTGAGTGCGCGTGTGTGTGTATGTGTGTGCGTGCGTGTGTTTGTACAAGTGTATGCTTGAGTAAGTTTGTGTGCGTTTCAGTGATAATGTGTTTTCTGTGTGTTTGATGAAATGTGTGTGGGTATGATGTGTGTGTATGTCTGTGTGCAAGAACGCGTTCACGCTCGTGCGTGCACGTACGTGCGTGTGTGTCTGTTTTGCGTGTGTGTTTGTTGTGCGAGTGTGAGTGTTTCAATACTGATTGTAAAGCGCTTTGTGCTCGATAAAAAGCGCTATATAAATATCCGTTTATTATTATTATTATTATATCCCCGTCTCTACATTATGCGTCCCCAAACCCTAAAGGCAAAGTCCGACGATGCAATCACTCGCTCTTTCTCAAGAGTGTTCACCCATTCTCACAGCGTGACAGAGCTACCAGGTGCATGCGAAAGGAAGCATCGTCGGACAAGACCAAAACCCTTTCACGGCCAAACTCGCATTTTAGCACCAGAGTGATTTAACACCCATGTCACTAAAAGGGGTCATTGGGATCTATTATCCAAAGACCCCATTGTCATAGTTTTGGGAAGTTTTTTTGGGGTTTTGGTTTTACGCCCTCTTCGGCCTTTCGGCCATGTGGGGCATTTGTAAATACAAAGATGGTGGGAACAATACTGGAGGCGATGCCCGGAGGCAGTGCTAAACCAGTAAAGTCCCGATTTTTTAATAATACAGATATGTGTAGCAGTAACCACGCCTCGGTTAAACCTCATTGGCTATGGTACCACCACAATATTGTAATATAGTATGAATTGGGAAGTAAGGATAGACCTCATTTTATATACGTCACAGAAGAATCCCCAATACTGCAGATGGATTCTGTTCTCTATCCAGGTAAATTTAATGGCTTTTGTTGTTGTTGCTGAAATGTGGCTGGCGGTGAAAGGGTTAACTCTAGCCCAAACACTAAACTCCCCTAATCCTGGCTGGGGTGGGGTGTGTGACATAGAGACACGGAGACCATAGAGACAGGAACACAGAGACAGAGTCACATATAAGCTTATAGCTTGTTGTGCTCATAAAATAATTTGTGTACACTGCAATGTATTATGTTAATAAACTTTGTTTAAACCACATAGAGGCAGGGCACAATACGAGCACACATAGTGACATGGGGAGCACATCTTGAGGCGGGGGAACTCATAGAGACAAGAAAATGTTGTTGTTGTTGTTGTCTTGGGGCTTTAGGTCCCTACCACGCGCTGCGTATCTGTGGACCAGCGCTAAAAAAGGTTTATTTCTTCTTCTGCGTGCCCGGGCCATATGGCCATAATGGGTAAGATACGTATGTGTCCGGTGTTCAGTTTTCCATAGCCTACACATGGGGAAGGGGGGAACAGTGAGCTATAAAATGTGTAATCTTTATTGTGTCAGCTTTAAGATGATCATTAAAGCCTTTTCGGTGGCGCATTTGAAAAACCTAACTTCCCTATGAAGAGAAACATGTGACATAATGTACAAGACATTGAAACATATACATACATGTAACACATAACATATATATGTTTAATAATGGCAATTTATGTGTCTGGTTGATTGAAAATGATGTTATGGTTTAAAAGTGGATGTTTTCTTCTTGAATATGATAAGAGAGAGAGAGAGTGAGAGAGAGAGAGAGAGAGAGAGAGAGAGAGAGAGAGGAGAGAGAGAGAGAGAGAGAGAGTGAGAGAGAGAGAGAGAGAGGTGTGTGCGTGTGTGTATTTGGTACTATTGACAATTGTTGGCGTATTACAGGGTAAAACGTATTGAACAGCCACGGTATGGGAAACTTAAAGAGAGAGGGAATAAAGAGAGAGGGAAAAGTCACATAGAGAGAGATAGGACACAGAGTTAGAGGGGAGATATAGAGGGAAAATGTGAGTGTCACATAGAGATAGGACACATAGAGTTAGACAGGGAGAGATAGAGAGGGCAAATGAGAGTGTCACATAGAGATAGGACACAGAGTTAGACAGGGAGAGATAGAGAGGGCAAATGAGAGTGTCACATAGAGATAGGACACATAGAGTTAGACGGGGAGAGATAGAGAGGGCAAATGAGAGTGTCACATAGAGATAGGACACATAGAGTTAGACAGGGAGAGATAGAGAGGGCAAATGAGAGTGTCACATAGAGATAGGACACATAGAGTTAGACGGGGAGATATAGAGAGGGCAAATGAGAGTGTCACATAGAGATAGGACACATAGAGTTAGACGGGGAGAGATAGAGAGGGCAAATGAGAGTGTCACATAGAGATAGGACACATAGAGTTAGACGGGGAGAGATAGAGAGGGCAAATGAGAGTGTCACATAGAGATAGGACACAGAGTTAGACAGGGAGAGATAGAGAGGGCAAATGAGAGTGTCACATAGAGATAGGACACATAGAGTTAGACGGGGAGAGATAGAGAGGGCAAATGAGAGTGTCACATAGAGATAGGACACATAGAGTTAGACAGGGAGAGATAGAGAGGGCAAATGAGAGTGTCACATAGAGATAGGACACAGAGTTAGACGGGGAGAGATAGAGAGGGCAAATGAGAGTGTCACATAGAGATAGGACACATAGAGTTAGACAGGGAGAGATAGAGAGGGCAAATGAGAGTGTCACATAGAGATAGGACACATAGAGTTAGACAGGGAGAGATAGAGAGGGCAAATGAGTGTCACATAGAGATAGGACACATAGAGATAGGACACATAGAGTTAGACGGGGAGATATAGAGAGGGAAAATGAGAGTGTCACATAGAGATAGGTCACATAGAGTTAGACGTGGAGAGATAGAGAGGGCAAATGAGAGTGTCATAGAGATAGGACACAGAGTTAGAGGGGAGATATAGAGAGGGAAAATGAGTGTCACATAGAGATAGGACACATAGAGTTAGACGGGGAGATATAGAGTGGGAAAATGAGTGTCACATAGAGATAGGACACATAGAGTTAGACGGGGAGATATAGAGAGGGAAAATGAGAGTGTCACATAGAGATAGGACACAGAGTTAGACGGGAGATAAAGAGGGAAAATGAGAGTGTTACATAGAGATAGGTCACATAGAGATAGGACACATAGAGTTAGACGGGTAGATATAGAGAGGGAAAATGAGAGTGTCACATAGAGATAGGACACAGAGTTAGACGGGAGATAAAGAGGGAAAATGAGAGTGTTACATAGAGATAGGTCACATAGAGATAGGACACATAGAGTTAGACGGGGAGATATAGAGTGGGAAAATGAGAGTGTCACATAGAGATAGGACACATAGAGTTAGAGACGGGGAGATATAGAGAGGGAAAATGAGTAGGGTCACATAGAGATAGGACACAGAGTTAGACGGGAGATGACACATAGAGAGGGAAAACATCGAGAGTGTTACATAGAGATAGGTCACATAGAGATAGGACACATAGAGTTAGACGGGGAGATATAGAGGGGGGGGAAATGAGAGTGTCACAAAGAGAGAGGGACACATGGAGACAGAGACACATAGAGAGATCGGGGACACATAGAGGCAGTCAGAAAGAGACAGGGACACATGGAGACAGGGACACATAGAGACGGGGACACATAGAGGCGGTGACACATAGAGACGGCTGTGCATCGATGAGAACCCGTTTTCCTGACTTTATTGGGCAATAGCTCTGGACCTCTAAGGCTTACGCCACAGGAAGAGACAAGGTAGAGCTTGCGGGGGGGGGGGGGGGAGATAGGGGGTTGGGGGGGTGTGAAGGATGATTAACGCGAGGCCATAAATAAACTGAAGCGATCTTGCAGTTTTATGAAGAGATCCCGGGGCACGAACATTGATCCCAAATACATTTCTTTTGATGAAATTGTTTAATTGTCTAAGACATTGAACGCGCGTGCGTTCGTGTGTGTGTGTATGTGTGTGCGTGCGTGTGCGTGTGCGTGTGCGTGGCGCGCGCGCGCGCGCGCACGTGTCTGTGTGTGTGTGTGTGTGTGACAGTGAGTGTGTATGTGTGTGTAGTGTGCGTGTGCGTGCGTGCGTGCGTGCTTGCGCGTGTACGTGTGTGCGTGAGTGAGTGCGTGCATGCGTGCGTGCGTGCACACGCGTGTGTGTGTGTGTGTGCGTGTGTGTGTGTGTGCGTGCGTGCGTGCGTGCGTGCGCGCGCGCGCGCGTGTTCTTGTTCTGTTTGCGCGTTGTTGTTCTTTTTGTTTTTACCTCGAGCTAAATCATCGATGTCTTGTTCTTTATTCTGTTTTTATTTCCCTTTTGAAACGTTGACCTTTGGGGGGTGGGGGGGGGGGGGGGGGGGTGGGGGGGGGGGGTTCAAAGACGAAAATCCACATTTCAAATGCGTTCGATATCACCGTGACAAGCGTTGCTCCGCTTTGACAACCTCCATAGGCCTACACCGACAGAGCTTACGGTAATAACACCCACGTCTCTGTTCCTTCCGAGAGAAAGATCAGGGAGGCTTAAGGGAAAACAACCAAAATTTGACCCTTAAAGGGCCACCCTGACGGATGACGTTTTGCAAGAAACACGTCCAGATCACCAGAAAGAAAACCTTTTCAAGGATCGGAACACTCACTTTGCTCTGGTTTCCTATAAATAAAAACGTCAAAACGGCGATTCCTCCTTGGCGGAGATGCCAGCGAGAGAAGCCATTTTAGACGGGGTGGGTGGAGGACACTCAGAGTGGTTGAAGCGTTTTCTTCTTTGTAGTGCAGTAAAAAAAAAAAAGGAGCTATTTCCTTTGTTGTGAGCGAAACTCCTTTTGGTAAACTGTATAAAAACTATATATAAAAAAAGGCTTGCATTGTGGATATTTCGTGCAAACGATTATGTCTAACTCAGGCGGCCATTAGAACATGCCTTCTCTTTCACTGAAATAATTTGACTTCCAGCACCTACGCCAAGGAGGAATCGCCGATTTGACGGTTTGATTTCTAGGAAACCAGAGCAAAGTGAATGTTGCAACCTATGTAAAGGGTGTTTTCCTGGTGATCTCGACGTGTTTCTTGCAACAACGTATCCGCCAAGGTGTCCCTTTAACACAAAATTATCTCATTTTGTGCACACTAAGGGCACTACCTCCGATCCAAAGGATCAGCTAAAACCCTTGCTCAAGGCTAGACAGGAAAGGAATGAGTTCCGTAACACTAATAGCGTGCTGAGAGAGAAAATCGAGTCGATCCAGTTGGCGCACTATTTAAATATGTACCCATATCATCATCCATGGTCGTTACCTAGCCGGGAAGCGAGGTGGTAATGTTTTCAGAAAATTCTGTTTGTTACTATCTATCTGACTATCTATCTGAACACGATAACGTGTGAACGAAGGGTCCCAGAAGGCTCAACGTTTGCACGCGGATAGGTATTAAGGATATCTAGGCCAAATGCGAACATGAAGGTCATTGGTCAATGTTCAAGGTCACTGGAGCCGAAAATGTGCAGCACGCTGCTAGTTATTACTGTTGCTAGACACACCGTGGCCCAGGGGAAACAAATCTTGATTCTGAACCAGCAACCAATTGCGACTGTTTACTTCCCTTTGCTCCTGACTGTGTAATGCCAGTCAGTCGTTTCCAACAATGACTGTCAGATAACAGAGGAGGGCAGATGCTGTTCAGATGGACTGAGCTAGAATTTGTTCATCGTGTGAAGATGGCTTGTCTACGGTACATCCCCACTCTCTCGGCCAAAGAGATTTGAGGACTGCTGGTGTTGGGTGAGTGTGTAGCCATGTATGTATGTTAACACGATACCGTTTGGACGGAGGGACCTAGGGCCCTCAAATCTTGTATGCCTGAGTCCAAGTTTGAATACGAAAATCAATCCATCAATCAATCAAATCAATTTAATGTCTTCAAACAAAAGAAATGTGTTGCCCAGCTTGCGCATAAAATACAGAACAAATAATAAAAACATTTAATTAACTGGTCAGTTACACAACATACACTGAAGAAGACAATTCTCACAAACAATAGGCACAAGTAGATAACATGGAAAGAATGAAAGTTAACAGGAGCACACACACACACGAGCACACACACACGAGCACACACACACACACACACACACACACACACACACACACACACACACACACACACACACACACACACACACTACGTTAAAACTAATAAATACAGCCCTTTAGTTAAATGCACTATTCCTAAATTAAAGCAAACAGTACGATTAACTTGCATATATACATACATACATAAATACGTCATTGGTCAAAGGTCGAAGTTACTGGACCCCAAAAATGCTCCCGCGTGGATGGTTGGTCTAGCGTTTCACGCTCTAGTCATTACCTCTCTTGTCAACAACCCACCAAACGTCATTTGTTTCTCTCTCCAATTATTCACACAGACAAAGACATGGAAGGGAACGGGAGAAAGGGAAAAGAGAAAGGGAAAGGGAAAACAAAAGAAGAACAGATAACAAAAATATGTTACAGGCTCACCTAAGGATAAGCAGCAAAGAACAGAAAAGAAACTACAGAGTAAGAAAACTAAGAAAGAAAAACAAAAACGAATAAATAAAACAAACGAAAAAAGAATAGAAAACGAAATTAAAAATGGCGGTGGTAGAAGGATATGTTACGCCCAATCCATGAAATTGCAAAATGGTTTGCCCAGTTCGTGAAATAGCCAATTTATAACTTGCAATTGTGAAAAGCAATATGAATGAAAAATAGTTTTTGTTCCTTAGCACACAAAGATCAAGAATTGGTTCAAACGAATGAGAAATCTCATCTGTAGATGAGTTAAAATGGTTTTATTCAGACTTAATTTGATAAAACGTTGGATTCAACATGTGGCTCAGGCATGCCCCGGTTTAGCATCTGGTCGAGTTGGGGGGCAGGATAGGGGTGCAAATACTATGTAGAAAAGTGTGATACCATTGAATCAATCTTAATCAATACATGTGTGAATGGGGATTCAAAAATGTGATATACATTGTCCATTTCATAAATTGGGCAACGCATTTTGCCCATTTCATGAAGTAGGCAATTTCATGGATTGGGCGTAACATATATATTGAAAAAGTCGCATCCTTCTTCTGGTTCTTTAGAAATCATTAGTTTTGTTTCATTTTTGTTTCTGTCTCCTCTCTGATCCAGATAAGACTTCGGATCAGGCTGGTGGCTTATTATGGAACGTTCTCCTGCACTCACCGGTAGCCTCAGGCGGCTGTAGGGCTTCCAGCTGTTCACATAGCTGGTTTGTCAGATGACTTCTTCAGATGACGCCTGATATTTTTTTCTTCCCTTTTTTTCAAAATCTTTTCTTTTTCATTTTTGGCTTCCAGATGTCTATAGGAAGAAAGGTGGCAGAGTGGTTAAAGACGTTCGCCTGCCGATTTCAAGGCGTGACTGCTGTGTGAGTGACCCGGGCCCGAATCCCGGCCTCGCCCTCTCATTCCAGTTCGACAGGAAAATCGAACTGAACGTCGTCGAATCCTTCGGATGGGGACTTAAAGCCAGTCCGATCCGTGCGGTTTACGCACGTAATAATTCCGCGGTAGTTAAGAGTCGGTAAGGGCAGGGGGAAATCCAGCTGCCTGGTATGACCAAATTGATAGCAAGGTTTTCTAAGTCTGTCCCCACCCCCTCCTCACCCTGTCCCCCCCAAAAAAAGGGGTAGGCGCTGCGCTTACGGTGACGCCCTCTCCGCGGGAGAGCAGTTCGATTTTCATAGAGACTACAATATACCAAATACCGAAATACCATACATAACATACATTGCTGTTCTTTTCTCTCACTTTTTTTATATGACTTCTTGAACAACAGACTGCCCCCCCCCCCCCCCCCCCCCCCCCCCCCCCCCCCGGTGGGTTTTTTTTTTACTCTGCTTGTTTGATTTTTTTCTTTTAGTATCCGGATCCCTTTAAACCAAAAACAAATCGTCTGTTTATTGTATGATCAAGTTCGCTACATAACTGTTCTATCTCTGTCTATAGACGGTGGAACCCCAGAGATGAGATTGTCAGAAAACCAAAAAGGAGGAAAAAAGAAGCTGGGGGTTCGGGACCCGGTGTAGGCTACATCAACAAATGGATAACAACTTCCGTTTTCAGTTTGGCAAACTGCAGAGTAATGACAAGTAGAGCAGTCTTGGCTGCCCCAAGCAGTAACCGGAAATGTCCATTTGAGAATGAACCAATCGAGAACAAAATACCAATCGAACTTCTTGCCGCATTTACGATTCAAAACAAAACCTAACACACACACACACACACACACACACACACACACACACACACACACACCCTTCACCCACCCCCCCCCTCACCCCTAACATTTTTATCCTTGAAAAATAAAGTTTAAGTTTTCAAGGTTTTCAAAAGTCTCTCTCTCTCTCTCTCTCTCTCTCTCTCTCTCTCTCTCTCTCTCTCTCTCTCTCTCTCTCTCTCTCTCTCTCTCTCTCTCATTCCTGTACCCACGCCCACCCCCCTAAGGGAGGACATGAAATATGGATATTGTAGGGGGGGGGATATTTAAATTACGATGCAATTTTCGGATCAATAGGTGGCCCTATTTTGTTTTAACATGGCAATAATCACATCTCTTGGGGCAAATACCAGGGAACTAGGGGCATAGATCAAAGTAGTGGTAAATGAAGGGCAGGAGCTGTGCCGGTCGGGGTTTGCCCCTGGGGACCGCTACGGTAGCCGGATTGGTCTTGCCCAGATACTATTAAATAAAGGCTATTGTCCACTATTCTTTTAATAGACAGATCCACACTATATTTTATTCTATGTTTACTTTCCTTTCCATTAGGCTACTTCTATCTCCTCATCTTTCTAATTTCTTGTCTTCTCACCACCCCCCAAAGTGCAGCAGAATCTTCAACCTGATGAAGTTGGCTGCCTGAGGCGAAGAAGAAGAAATAAAGCCCCCCCCCCCCCCCCCCCCCCCCCCCCCTAAAAGTTCGATTTTAGAACATCTAGTAGATTTCGAATTTTGTTCCCTTTTTTTTTGTCTGCCTGGCATCTGCTATCTACTAGACTATAATTTCTTTTGAAAGTTAGAAAGAAATAAAAGCAATGAAGAAAAAACCCACACACAATAAAAATGGTCAGAATGCAGTAGACATAACTCGAGGGAAACCCAGACCCCTACACCTACCCCACCCCACCCTACCCTACCCACACACTAATCATTAGTCTGGTATTTTGTATTTTTGGTGCTTCACCTGGAGAGAACGTCACCGCAAGAGCAGCGCCATCTACTTTTCCTGTACTTTTTATTATTATTTCATCTCATTATTTAATGATTTTTAATTTAATTTTTATTTATGTATTTATTTATTTTAAAACAAAAAACCATCCGAAGGACTCGACGGTCAGTTCGCATTGTATCATGAAAAATGGAAGAAAAAACAACCATCCGAAGGACTCGACGGTCAGTTCGCATTGTATCATCCAAAAAAAGGAAGAAAAAACAAACACAAACAAAGTCCGATCACCTTCGGTGACGGACAACAAAAACAGGAAAGCAATGAAAATACTGAACAAGAACAAAATGAAAGTAAAATATTAAAAGGTAATCGATGGCGAAAAGCTATCAATTCAACCAACAAGCAATTAAGCACACACACACACACACACACACACACACACACACACACACACACACACACACACACACACACACACACACACACACACACACACACACACACACACACACACACACACACACACACACATACACACACACACACAACACACACACACATTCACACACATGCAAGCAAGCAAGCGCATGGTTGAATTATATTTGTACGAAGGGCACTCCATACATTTTGCAATGTGGAGAACTGGCAATGTGCATCCTCCTTCTGGTTAGTCAAACTTTTAGAAGAGTCCCTCACTAGAACACATGCATGTGGATGTCCTTTCAAACCAAACGGTTATGCACCAGACCAGCTCAACTGAAGTATGTCAAAAATAGTGCCCTCGACGAACACTCAAGCATCTTCAACTTTCTATAATTGCTTGCCTCTTCACCATTGCTTCACATATGATTGTAGGAAAAACACAAGGGACTAAGTAAAAAACAAAATGGGTGGGAGACTGGCTAAACTCTGCAAAAGACTGTTTTCTTGCAAAATGTTCAAAGTAGCTGCAGCAGTGTGGTCACTTTCTTTTAACGTTCTTCTGCCAAACTGAAATTCCTTCAGCCGTTAGTGAACTTTTGTTTCTGAGGGGGCAAAGCCAAAAAAAGCACTTTATCAACGTCTGATACACTTGTCTGAATGCCTTTCCTTGAGTATAAGCGTAGAAGTTTATAGGTCGAAAATATCAACATCAAAGAGATGTTTACAGCTCGGGACAACTTTCACCTTGGCGGACACTTTGCTTTGCTGAATGCTCAACAGCTACGGACTGGTGGAAAATAATGAATATTTGCAACGTAAGTGCTATGATAATGGTCTATCTCATGAAAATTAAAAAATGAAGTTTCATGAGATAGACCATTATCATAGCACATCTCATGAAACTTCATTTTTTTCTGATGTTGACAGGATCTTCACATTGCAAAATATATGGAGTATAAGTTTGCCCTGCTTTTAATGACAGTATATTTTGATAAAAACAGTACAAGCAGGTGTGAACAACCTCTGTGCGCGCGCGCGCGCGCGCGCGCGTGTGTGTGTGTGTGTGTGTGTGTGTGTGTGTGTGTGTGTGTGTGTGTGTGTGTGTGTGTGTGTGTGTGTGTCCGCTCGCGCATGCGTGCGCGTGTCCTGAAGAAAATATTAATAGAACAATTTTTTTCTTCCAAGTTTGGTGATTGTTGACTTGTTCTTTCCTTTGTAGTTTGAGTATTTTAAATTGCATAAAAAGAAACTAACGCGATTACCCTTTTCTCATAAGAGAAAATACAGGGCTCAAGTTTCTTGAAAGGTCCTTCAGCTGTTTTGAGTTGTGTTTTTTATTTTTCATCTAAGCGAAGTGTTGAGATGAGAGAGAGAGAGAGAGAGAGAGGAGAGAGGGGAGAGAGAGAGAGAGAGAGACAGAGAGAGAGAGAGAGAGAGAGAGAGAGAGAGAGAGAGAGAGAGAGAGAGAGAGAGAGAGAGAGAGAGAGAGAGAGAGAGAGAGAGAGAGAGAGAGAGAGAGAGAGAGAGAGAGAGAGAGAGAGAGAGAGAGAGAGAGAGAGAGAGAGCAGAGAGAGAGAGAGAGAGAGAGAGAGAGAGAGAGAGAGAGAGAGAGAGAGAGAGAGAGAGAGAGAGAGAGAGAGAGAGAGAGAGAGAGAGAGAGAGAGAGAGAGAGAGAGAGAGAGAGAGAGAGAGAGAGCGAGAGAGAGAGAGAGAGAGAGAAAGAGAGAGAAGAGAGAGAGAGAGAGAGAGAGAGAGAGAGAGAGAGAGAGAGAGAGAGAGAGAGAGAGAGAGAGAGAGTATTCTTTTCCACTGCCGAAATCTGAAAACATATTTACCCACTTTTTCGGAAACCTCTCTGAAGGTGGTTTTCGCAAAACCCTTTTTGGCTCACGTTGTTTTTTTAAAACAAAGTGAGTCTATAGTATCGTACATGTTCGGTTGTGTGTGTGTGTGTGTGTGTGTGTGTGTGTGTGTGTGTGTGTGTGTGTGTGTGTGTGTGTGTGTGTGTGTGTGTGTGTGTGTGTTGCGTCCGTGGCCCCGACCTTTAACCTTAACTCAAACCTTAACGTTGTCATTTTCTCTAAACATATAAGGTGTTAGAGGGTTAAGTCACGACGATCAAAGCAGTCAGATACATTGATAAAGAACAAAATAAAGATAATCATTTGTTGCACAGATTAATGTTGTGCAACCTTTAACCTTGACTCAGTCACTCTTCAAACTAAAGAAGACTCTCACTCTCCACTGAAACTTTAACGTTGTCGTTTTCTCAAAAAAACATAAGATGTTAGAGGGTTAAAGTTAGCAGGATACTTGATTTTGACGTGAGCCTTCAAGTCATGACGATCAAAGCAGTCAGATACATCGGTAAGGAACAAAAGAAAGAAAATCATTTGTTGCAGAGATTACTGTTGTGTTGTACCGAGTAGGAGATACTGGAAAGAAGACTCTCCATTAGATATATAAAAACGCTCTTTAAAAAGAAACACAAGACTTCAGGTGTGTACAAATAGGTACATTTTAACGTCGTTAACTTATATTTTCTGTAACAAATGGATGTACCGAGTGTGTGCGTTGACGGCCCGGTTGTTTCGTTTTATTTGCGCCTTTGAGTAACGGTTGTTCGTGTTCATTCGCACATCATTTCTGCGCATGTAATACTTAGCCTACCGCACTTCCGGCAACAAGGCCTAGGCCTAGAGAATAAGATATCACGCCTTACCTCATAATCAAGACGACGTACTTAACATTTAGCCCACATTCATTTCAGTCTTGAAAAAAAAGAAGAGGAAAAATCCAGGGTTCGTCGATTTCACTGCCTTCGACGTACGAATCCTTTGTTACGCCTAGACGATTGATCACCATGTGCAAAGACTGTACAGGGGAAGATAAACATGGATGAGCTTGCTGGCTGTGACCTTGACCTTTGCTTTGTGGCAGAGGGGGGGGGGGGGGGGAATTAACGAAACGAAAATAAAATATTAGGACTAATATAAAATATCTTACAGAAATGTAGATGATGTGGAACAAGTTTTCATCGCATGAACAATCAGTTTAAAACAGTAACAGATCAGGAGTATGGCCTTACGAATTACGCAACTTCAATTATTAATTTTCTAAGAGTAAGAGGCTTAGACCTACAGGCAAAGACTGTAGGCCTACTACAGGTGTCCGTAGACCCCCCCTTACCCCAGCGGGGGGGGATTGGTCACTATGTTTTTCTGAAAGCTTGGTCAATATGCTTTTCAATTTTACTTGTTTGCCAAAAATAAAAATAGGGCTCCACTATGTTACATGCGTATATATAAACATACATATAATTAAATTTTAAAGAAAGGGGTAGGGGTAATTTAATGCATAGAAATAATTAAAATTTACACAGTAAAATAAAAAATAATTCTGTTTTCAGATGCACAAGTGTCTACATAGCAGTATTCTCTCTATACAGGCATGGGAATTGTCATGGGAATTCCCATGCCTGCTATAGTAATAAAAATCAGACGTGAGCCTTGAAGGCTTTGCCTCTTGTTAATTTGTGACATTGTTTTAGGACTTGTTCAACGTCCCATTATTTGTCTTACCTTTAACATGTCTGTTTTCTTGTTTAATATTTGAAAACTCATTATCTTTATCGTTAATCTGTTTGTTTTAAAACTGTTATTCTAGCCATGTTATAGGTTATATCTTTTCATTAAATGGTAACCATGTTCTTCTTCTTTTCTCTCTCTCTCCCTCTCTGTCTCTGTCTCTCTCTCTCTCACACTCACTCTCTCCTTTATTTATTTATTTTCTCTTTTTATTTTTGTGTTTAAAACAACTCATGTGAATAGACATTAAATTGAGGAAAGTAAAATACTGATTTCAAAACCAAAATACTGGCCCAAACATTGACCTCTCAGTCCCAAAGGACGGAGTAATTTTCGCTAGAGTTGATACATTATTTGAACAGAGGCTTTGCTATTGTAGCTTTCACTGGTTTGTGCTTCACTTGGACTGGTGGTGACACTGGGTGTTGGGGATATTATCGGTGATGGGACTAATAAATTGTTGTGAAATTTGGAATATGTTTGATTATTATAGTAGTCTAATATAGATCCAACTGACACTATGATGTCAGATGAGAATGGCGTCACGCTGAGCGCTTCCTTGCTATCATCGTTTTCCAATAGCAACTACACCGCTGTCAAACCCACTTCCCTAGCCTCCTGGCGTAGCACAACACAGGATAATTCGTCACAGCATGGCTGCATTGAGAGATCAATTAACGAAGGGTTTATCCCTTGGGACAATCCAGATAATATTGTGAGTGCAAATGTGGAATTCGTGGCTAGCCAGGTTAAAAACATGGCAATGGCTTTCATGCTTTTCATTGGTGCTCCAGGCAACGTGATCAACATGGCGGTGTTCTATAGACAGGGTTTACATGATCGGTCAACACGTGTCTCTTCGCTTTGGCTCTAGCTGATGAAATCAACTTATTAACACTTTCCATTGGCAACTGGGAAGGGTTGTATCTTCAGTATGCTATTGGAGAGAGGGACGGACCCTTTAAGTTTAAGGTATATGCTAATACATATTTTAGAGTTTTATACGGGTTTGTCTACATTTCTTCAATACTCTCAGCCATCATCGCATGTGAAAGATGCTACTGTGTTCTCAGTCCACTCAAATATCTAACTTTTATGCGACCAAGGACTATGGCTGTGATAGTTTTTGTGGACTATGTCTTTGTGAGTGGGCTGTTTTTCCTTGTATTGGGGCTCCGCTATCGAGTCACGTGTTTGCACAGTTCAGCATCCGGTACAACCACAACAATATTCGTTTTGAGTGATTTTTACAAACAGCACCAAGACATTCTTGATTTCTTATATGGCGTTGTAATTCGTGTGGGCATGTCCTTGGTGGTGATGGTGGTGGTGATTGTGGCTACAGTTGTCACTGCAGTGAAGCTTCGTCAGATTGTGACATGGCGAACAGAAACAACCGTATCCATTTCTTCTAAGGAAATAGCCCTGACCAAAATGCTAATCGGTACCTCTGTTTTCTTTATTGCGTGCATTTTACCCATTGGTTCAACCCGTTTCATAGTGTTTGTTTTCCCAGAAGTCAATTCAGGACGACGCCATCACAATTTGTTTTTATTAAGTGTATGGATCAATGAGTTATTCATGTTCATCAACTTCAGTTTCAACATCGTCGTGTACTATGTGATGGGATCTGGCTACAGGCAAGTTTTCTGTTCATTGTTTGGGAAGAAAGTCCATACAGAACCCCACCAAACTAAGTTGACCTTACAATCAGCATAAAAGAAAAGAAGTAATGAGCATGTCAATGAAACCAGACTTTCACAAAGCAGTTCAGATCCGCTAGTTCCCTTCAGAAGTAGGGGTATACCACTTTTGTTTGTCCTTTCACCGATGCAAATGTTTGTTTGTGTGGGCTATAGCGTGTGTCTGTGTTTTTGTTTTTACTTATAACGGTGTTTGCATTATCAAAGCTGACAAATTAAACTGACTATCAGGCCAATCATTATTACAATTCAAATGTTAGTGCTTCAGATATGCTTAGCATCTCCGAAATTCATACTGTACAAACATTTCCATTTGACTTTTATCTACGCAATAGAATTCAGTCTGTCCACTTTAAATCTGCAATATCATCAGAACGTTCCACTTCTACAGGTGCCCCCCAAGGAACAGTTTTGTCCCCAGTTCTTTTTACATTGTACACAAATGACTGTAGATGCACTGAAGAAAGCAGGAAAGCAGGTACACGCTCCATGGCCACTTGCTCGAAACGGTGGACTCCACAAAATACCTGGGAGTTACCATCTGTAAAGATCTGAGCTGGAAAAAACATATCCAGCACGTCTGCTCAAAGGCGAACAAGACTCTCGGTTTTTTTAGAAGAAACCTCAAGATCAGTTCCCAGACCATCAGGAAAAGAGCCTACAAGGCATTTGTGCGTCCCATACTGGAATACGCCTCCACAGTGTGGGACCCTCACCAACAGCAAGACAACGACAAAATCGAAGCGGTCCAGAGGAGAGCTGCAAGATTTGCCCTGCGCCGCTTCAGAAATACGTCAAGTGTGACCTCCATGATAGAGCAGCTAAAGTGGCCCACCCTGCAAGAACGACGGTAAACAGCAAGACTAGCCATGCTCTACAAGATACAAAACAATCTGGTCACTATGAAAACTGTAAGAGAGAAACTGGTCCCAGCACCACAGCGCCAACGTCGAGCACACCCCAAGCAGCTGGCCCAGACCTACTGCCGTACCCAATACAGGCAAGCAAGTTTCCTGCCACGTACCATCAAGGCATGGAACAACCTCCCAGAACAGGCTGTTGAGGCGAGGACCTTGGGCACTTTTGTGTCCTGGGTCTCCAAATCACAGTAACTACACTCCCTTCTCTCCTTTTCTTTATTTTCTTTAGTTCATTTTTATTTATTTTTAGTTCATTTTCCTTTATTTTATTCTTCCAATGACGTGGCATCACGTTGGGGCCCGATTAGCGGACCTGGCTGGCTGGGTCATTCTCTCGCTTGGCGCGGCATCATGTTAGGGACTGATTCCTGGCTGGCTGGGCCTCCTTTCTATACTTCTTTTTCTCCTGTCCACTTCCTTCTTCTTGATAGTTTGTTGTCTTGCGCATTCCCGTAGATCCTCCCAAATACAGCGATATAATAGTCAGCAGTGACAGCAGTTGCTATAGGGAAAAGAAAGAAGAAAGAAACACCTGTCATTAAATACTCAAATGATTCTGCCATCGAAGATTTGTCAAACTCTGATTCTGTGTACTTCAGTGAAGTCAAAAGGTTTTGTTCATGCTGCATAGATAATTATCTGGATTTAAATGTTGTTAAAACAAAAGTGCTTGTAGATTTTCGTAGAAACCCAGTGCCAGTGCCACATTTGGAAATTGATGGTGAAACGGTTGAAAGAATTGATGAGTACAAATACCTAGGCACAGTTTTAGACAAGAAACTTACTTTTGATAAACACATTGAGCATATACATAAGAAGAGTCAGTCCAGGATCTTTTGCTTACAGAGGCTTAGGAAATTTGGTGTCTGTTCAGATATTCTTCAAACCTACTACCGATGTTGCATTGAATCTGTTCTTACTGTGTCATTTATCTGTTGGTATGGAAGCTTGAGTGTAAAAAGTAAGCGCGTGTTGAGTGATATGGTGAATGTGTGCAGTAAAGTTGTGGGTGCAAGGCAGAGTGGTATGCAAGAGTTGTATGACAGACAAGTAGTCAAGAAAGCCAGGAAAATTCTTAATGATAACAGTCATGTTCTGGCAAAATAATATGAAGTATTACCATCGGGCCGTCGATACAGAACTCTAAAACTGAAAATAAGAGCACAGAAAACTTTCTTACCAAGATCAATTCATCTGTTGAACTCTTAATGCACTGCATCGAGTGATTGTTTTGCTGAGCAGCCTGTCCATCTCCTTGGGACTGAATTTGTATTCGTATTCGTCCAGTTTGTTAACTACAATATTGCAGTGTTATTAGTTATTAGTTTATATTCTTTAATTGTTGATAAATGTGTTTATTGTTGTTGTTTTTGTTGATAAATGTGTTTATTGTTGTTGTTTTTCTTATGTGCACCTGGCTGCAATTTCTCAGTTATGAGATAATAAAGATGATTTGATTTGATTTGATTTGACAAACACTGACACAATAACACATACATGCACATAATTATGCATGTGCACGCATACACACCACACATACTGACACGCTGGCTTATATATGGACGCATGCGTGCCCAGCACACACACACACATACATAATGTCTTGTGCTGACATTCAAATGTACTACAGCAGATATGAAGCACATTTAGGATCAAAAATGGTTAAAAGCGTGGGTCAAACAGTATTAAGCTTGTACTCTAAGTTAGTTAGTCAATTTGTTCCTGTTGATTCAGAACAAGATTTGATGTATGATCTAAGTCAAGATCCTGTTTTAACAAAATCATTAGTCTCTCGGATGCGATCTTTATTATCGCTTTGGCAGACTTTTATCACCAATAGTCATGGGATTCATTACTTTCAATCATATAGATTTAATTTCCATAAAAAATGGACGTGACAGAGAATGCAGAGCAGAATCAGACGAATCAGGAAGCACCAGTGAACTGGAGCCCAGGGTTGAATCACGTGAACCAAGTGACTAAAAATCAAGGTCGTGTTCAGGCTGGTAAACGGTTAGCAGAGTGGAACCGTCAGAGAAAAATCAATGAAAAGGCAAAACATAACCTGTTGACTAAAAATAATGAAGACAAACCAGTAGTGCATGGTCATACAGGTCCACCAGTACAAAAGGAAGACAATCAAACGGTTAATAAATCTATTTTGCTTATTGTTGGTGGTCTGGGTGTTGGTCATCTGGCTTATAATATAATATATAAAAAATATATACTACCAAAGCCAGAAAAACGAGTAGAAGTACAAACAGGACAATCAAAGAAAGCAACAGACAAACAAGAAAAACAGAAACCAAATAGCTCAAAACATGAGTGATCCATTTTTGATGAAATAATAACTTAATAAGTAACATACTAATAACTGAATAAAAACTTAATAACTTGAATAAGTACTGAATAATAACTTATTGAGTTTTTGAGTTAGAACTTAACATGAACTTGAAGTTGACTTAACAAGAACTTGTTAGTGACTTGAAGTTGACTTAACAAGTCTAACAAAAACTTGATTAAGCTGACTTAATAAAAACTTAATTAAGAACTGCATAAGAGTCAAGGGGTTGTGTACGAACAGCCTTTTTGCCTTTATTTTGAACAGGGCTATGGCTGTACGCTTGTGAAGGGGATTAATGTATGCATGCATTTTTTAGTCTAATTAAATCACTAGTAATCAAATATAAATAAACACAGGTAAGGTGCCTAGCATGTAACCTCAGGATTTTTAGTTGCCTTACCTAAAATACTAAAATAAAACTGCGCTTTGAAGAGCAGTGTTATTTTTAGTCGAGAAATGTGCCAAACAGTCCTCGAGGACTGTTTGTCCTAGTTTCACTATCTACAACTGTGTCAAACAGTCTTCGAAGACTACTTGTCCTAATTGTGAGGTCTGAAACTGTGTCAAACGAGTATGCAGCCCCGTTTGCCCTAGCTAGGTGCTGATCTAAAACTGTGTCAAACAGTCCTCGAAGACTGTTTGTCCTAATTTTGCTCAGCTAGCAGGCAAGAAAGAATCGATGTGTTGGGTGAGTCAATGGTCTGTCTTCTCCCCCGCACACACGCCCAAGGCAAGTTGCGCGCTCTGCACATGAAGTTCAAATCAATAATGAGTGACAAGGACCCTTCTCATTCTTCCTCTCCGACTTGGGACCGAGCATAGGCGAGCCAATACCAACATTTTCTTGAAGATAAGCCCTCCAGGTCTTTGATTTTCTTTTCACAAAGGCTTTACTGGCTTCTTCAAGACAATGACCAAAAGTTAAAGCATAATGAATGGTTTTGCTTTTTCCAATCATAATCGATTTATTTGCTTTAATGAGTAGTGGCAACATTTCTTCCACTTTAGTGCAGTTTTCAAATTTGTGAATATCTTGAATCAATGGCATGAGACGATTTGTCAAATATTTGTTAATGTCTTCATCTGTTTCTTTAGATTTGTTCTTTTCCTTTGTTTCTAAAAATGCCAAGCTTCGTTTCGGTGGGTTTTTTTTAAGGGAATAGGTTTCAAACTTCCTTTTCTTTTCTATGTACTCTATCATTTTCTGATAGTAGTTTTCGTATTCTGTCATGATTTTAGTCTCATCTTCTGTCCACAAATTTTCTGTTTGACTACACTCATCTTGAGATTTGTTTTGACTAATTTCCATTGGTGAAGACTCCCTATGAAATATATTTTCAAGGCTACTAGTCTTCTGACTACCAGCACATTCCATTGCTTTGTTTTCTAAGCCTGTCTTGATCACAGCACAGTACAGCAGAGAATGGGAAAACAATAAGTCGGCTGACAGAAACCTCGAGTTCATTGGCTACCACGTGATGCAACACAGCATTCTGATTGGTTTTAAGGTTGCGTCAGTTAGAATGCACCATATTCTATAAGTAGAACTGCTGTAAAAACCGGTTTAACAAGTTTGGCCTAGCAGCCTTCCAGTTTTATCATCAAGTGATAGTCAGCCAGGCGTGGAGACAGCAGCCATGTAAGACGATCAATGATTGCTGTGTGTAGAACGCTTTAGATCTTAGTCTGTTGTGAATAAATATTGTTAGAGAGACGGGCCTAAGAGTCTATGACAAGTTTTACCATAGTGTTAGTCTTAGTCTTTGGGGCTAACAGAGACGGGTACTATGCTGAGACTGGGACCTCAAATCTGTACAAACCTTAACAGTTATTTGGGGCTTCAGGGAGGGAAAAGGCCCTGTTTATTAAAGCCTTCAAAGAAGGCCATTAAACAGGGCGTTTTTCCTGCCTAGAAGGTCTTAGAGCCCGTTTTAAGGGCTTCTACAGAGTTGGGGAGCCAGACTTGGCATAGTACCCATCTCTAACAAGGATGGGATCGTGGTCGAAAACGAAACGTGACCAAAGTTTTAACAAGGCCAACGTCACTACCAAAAATGGTACGTTGCTTGCAACGGCTGTAGAAATTGCCCCTCACAACCAATCAGAATAACCGTTATATGTGCAGAAAGCTGAGGGTTTCGGCTATCTCATTGTCAATTTCCTAAGAAAGTTACTTTCCATTTTATTGAAAACAGCGTAGGTTAAATAAAATACAAACTTTTAAAACACACAGTGTTATATGGTTTCAAATTCATTCGTTTTGGGATTCAGATCACTTGAAAGCTCGTTCTTTCCTCTGTCCGTTGATATACACTATTCTAGGCCAATGCATAATGGGCAAATTTGAGAGGATGACAAATGACAGTATCACGTGGTCGAGATGGTCCAGCCCAGCGATCAGCAATGTGGGCGCCGTGACACTCGATGAACGGACCTTCAGAGTCGATCAACTCTTAATTACGTAAGCAAAAAATACAGCATCTGCAAGTTTTCCTCAAGTATTACTAATTTGTATTGCTATGTACTTTATTATTCCAAGAACCGCGCAGTTCGCGTGAAAATGAAGGATGAAGTTAGATGGGTGGGACAGCCAAAGTCAAAACCGAAAGTTCAAACTCAGAAAATGCATACCTTACGTTTCGTTACATTTTTCGAAGCATGGTTGTTTTTAAACAACAAATACGTGTGAAAGCTTTGGGAAATTGTTTCAGTGTTTGATTTAATTTTTTTTAGGCAACAGCTTTTGCGATTTTGTTGGTTAAAACCACACTTTCTTCATTACTTAAAATGGCAAGAACGGTAATTCAGACTCAGTGTAAATTATTATTCGGACACGACTCGCCCTTGATATCTCTATTACTGGGTCGACAAACATGTGCCATATAATTTCTATTGGTATATTCATTTTATACAAAAGCAGTGTACGAAACGAATAAATGTTTTCAAACATGTTATTAAAACTAACAAATGCTCATAGATCTAATAATAACTTTGCATATTATGCTTCTTTTTCAAAATAATTATGGCATTTAAAATATTGATATTAATCAAGAACAATAACTCACACAAAGTAGACTATTTTCGTTACTTGAATCAGGTACTTGCTTGAATGTCATAAGGAATCCATGAGAGAGAGAGAGAGAGAGAGAGAGAGAGAGAGAGAGAGAGAGAGAGAGAGAGAGAGAGAGAGAGAGAGAGAGAGAGAGAGAGAGAGAGAGAGAAACAATAATTCAAAACAAGCAGCAAGTTTAATAAACAATAAACAATAAAATTGCAAACATATCAAAAATAGATCTAGTCTTATCAACATAAAATCAGGTGTGTAGCAAGCCTTCTAAAAGTAGTAAGGCCGAAATGGGTGGAAGGGGGGCATAGCCCCCAGAAGCTGACGATAGTTTGACAGTAAAAGATCCAATGGAAGTCTCTCCTGGGAGAATACGATGTGAATTTGTAATACATATTGTTCTTAACTTAAACTCATGCAAACTCTTGGAAGGGGATTGATCGAAGGCATAGCCCCCAAAAGCTGACGATAGTTTGACTGTAAAATATGCAATGGAAGCCTCTCCCGGGAGAATATTATGTGAATTTGGAATCCATATTATTCTTAGCTAAAACTCATGCATGGAATTGCCTGAAATAAATAAAATCTAAAGTGTTTGTGAGAAAGTTGGAAAAGCACAAAAAGGCAGTTTTTTGTTAATGCAAAATTGAGCTTGCACGTGTGTGTGTGTGTGTGTGTGTGTGTGTGTGTGTGTGTGTGTGTGTGTGTGTGTGTGTGTGTGTGTGTGTGTGTGTGTGTGTGTGTGTGTGTGTGTATACACACACGTGCGCGCACGAGCTACCATTTGCATAATTATATATATATATATATATATATGTATGTGCGTGCGTGCGTGCGTGCGTGTGTGTGTGTGCGTTCGCGCGCAGATGTGTGTGTGTGTGTATGTGAAAAAAGTGGTCAGGCTCTAGCCTTAATGCCTGACCTGGATGCTACGCCCCTGAATATGAATACTTCAAATAACATTCTACTATTAGTACTACTAATATTTTTTTTAAAAATAATTGAAAGGAAGAGACAGAAAATAAAGAAATTTAGCAAGCAGAAACGAGTGTGAAAATGAGAAAAGAATGAGAATGAGAAGGATGGCGAGAAAGAGAAGAAAGTAGGGAGGAAAACGCGAGGAAGAGATGGGGAGATAAACAAATACAGGGTCAAAGAGAGAGAAGAGGGATAGAAAAAAGAAGACAGAGATAAAGGGAGAGAGATGGGGGTGGGGGTGGGGGGACCAACTAAAATAAGAGCGACAGACAGACTGAGAAAGGAGTCAAGATATACGTTAGAGAGAGAGAGAGAGAGAGAGAGAGAGAGAGAGAGAGAGAGAGAGAGAGAGAGAGAGAGAGAGAGAGAGAGAGAGAGAGAGAGAGATAGAGAGAGAGAGAGAGAGAGAGAGAGAGAGAGAGAGAGAGAGAGAGAGAGAGAGAGAGAGAGAGAGAGAGAGAGAGAGAGAGAGAGAGAGAGAGAGACAGAGAGAGAGAGACAGAGACAGAGAGAGAGAGTTTTTACTATCGTTTGTGTCATGCAAACTTGTGTCAGTCTAAAGGAGAGTTTGTGTAGTGGAGCAGGAAATAGTGAATTCAGCAAGGCAAGAAAGTCAACAGCAAACGAATGTAGAAGGAAAAGCTCCTGATGGAAGAGCAAATTCGATGAATGTCAAGAGAAAACATAGGCCCTATATTTATCAACCTTTCAATTGCAATACATCAAGAACTGACATTACAAACGCACATGAAATCCAGTGCCATGTCTTCCAAGTCAAACTTCCACTCACAAGACTCCTGAAGATATGGCATCTAACCTGGCACAATTCCTACAATCCAGTTTGAGGGCAGCCATATAACAAAGAATTGCAATAGTCGAGCCTAGATAAGACAAGAGAGCAAATAAGAGTCTGTGTTGCCTGAATGGTAAGGAGATGGCGGATGGAACTAATCTTTCGCAACTGGAAGTATGCAGCTTTTCAGAGGCTGTTCACGTGGGCCTTCATTGAAAGGTGGGAATCAATAGTTACACCAAGATATTTTACAGAAGGTACAAAATCAACATCACAGTCACCAATTTTGATCGAGGAAGGTAAGGCATTACCCACAGAGAGTCTGTTAGAAGAAAGGATAATGGATTCAGTTTTGTTATCATTCAGTTGTAGTTTATTTGTACTCGTCCATGCCTTGACATCACCAACACATCCTTGAATAGTCTGGAGAGAAGAGTCAAGATCAGAGATAGATGTTTCCTTGTAAAGCTGGTTGTCGTCTGCGAAAGCATGATGATTTACAGTGTGTTGCTTGACAATGTCAAACAGAGGTTGCATGTACAGAATGAAGAGGACAGGTCATAGGACGGATCCCTGAGGGACACCGAACTTAATGGTCGAAGGAGTGGATTTATAGCCAGCTGTTGACATTGTTTCAGTTCTGTTGATGAGATAGGATTCAAACCAGGATAGTGCAGATCCAGATATGCCAAAAGAATGAGAGAGTCTGTTTAGTAGGATAGTGTGGTCAATAGTGTCAAAAGCGGCAGAGAGGTCGAGTAAAGTAAGATTGCATATGTTACCATTGTCAAGAGATGTTAGTATATCGTCCATGATCTTAAGAAGAGCAGTTTCGGTGCTATGATGGGGTCTGTATGCTGACTGTAAGTTGCAGAGTAAAGTGTTTTGAGTCAAATGTTCATTAAGTTGTAGAAGAATGATGCGTTCTAGTAACTTGGACAGGAAGGCGAGATTTGAAACTGGTCGGTAATTCTTTAGGTCATCAGGATCAAAGGAGGGCTTCTTAAGTTATATGGGTCTACAACCAATGGCTTACTGACTACAGCCACAAGGTCAAAAGTGAAGATCAAGGTCACGGTGCTTTTAGAGTGATCTTTTCTTTGTGACATGCCACTGCTCAAAGACACGATGTCAAACGTCAAGATCTCTCTCCCTTTATCTCTGTCTTCTTTTTTCTATCCCTCTTCTCTCTCTTTGACCCTGTATTTGTTTACCTTCACTGACAGAGACAAATGGAGAAGTTCTTTTTCCTATACCGTATTTTGTCATAAAATATGAAAGAGACCTGTTAGACTCAGTATGACAAATTGGGCTAGGGATATAATCTTTCCTGACTTCTTATTAGACATCTAAGACAAAAACCTGCATTCCAGGACAATGACGTTATGACATCATCAATGACACCCACATGGGGCAGGCAGGAAAGGGGTTAAGGTCATCAAAGTAATCAATTCTTTATATTATCATGTTGACCTTGAGCCATTGTACTAACCCACAAAATGTGAAGTTTGTGACTGCAAAAGGGTGAATACAATGACTCAAAACAAACAAGTTCACATGACCTAGGTCAAAGGTCAAGTTCAAAGACCAAGGTCAACAAGGTAATTGCTAATCAGTACTCCGAAACATCTAAAGCTAAGATGTCCACATACTAAATTTCAAGATTGTACCTTGAAGGATGTGGCCTCAAGAAGAAATTAAAGTTTTCAAGGTCAAACGTCAATGTCAAGGTTTTCCTCCGCATATGTCTTTTAGTCTTGGTCATACACTGTCACACAAATTTTGATGTGATTCTGTTTAGCGGTTCACAAAATATTATTTTTATAAACAAACACCTACACACAAAACCCCTACTCCCCACCCCCACCCCATACACACACGCGTTAACCTCATACTCAACGTCAATGAGCTGGAAGACAATAGCGGAGAATTGTGAGATATTGTACATCACAAAAGTAATCCTCGCTAAAGTAATCTCCGCTGTCCAACCGTTTTCTTGCTGGTGTGCAGTTCTTTCTGTGTATAGTGTTGAACTTTGCGTCCATTTCGGGTCTGCGCAAATGTAAATTGGCTCATATTGCGCGCGTTTATGAATGGATGCTGTTGCAATTTTGCACCAAGATAGTCACTATCCTTGTACATGCACGTTCCAAATTTGGAGTCAATGTCGGTTCTCGTTTCGCCGCGGTTTGTGAAATGGTCAAGCGGAGCATATCGCGCGCGTTTATAAATCGATTCACTTTCAGTTTGGCACACAGATGGTCACTGTCCCCGGTCATCTACTTACCCAATTTGAAGGCACTCCATCCAGACATACCGGAGATACGGGCGCCGAGAGGCCGGTGGATACGCGTTTCGCGCATTTGCCAAACTGCGGAGATGACACGGCCGCCTTGGTTGCTGTTGCCATCGCCACGTTAGGGCTGAATGCAAATTTGAAGCGATTCGGTCGAAAAACGGCGGAGTTATAAGGCCCGTTCAATGTTCCACACACACACACACGGCCACACACTTGCCTTTTAATAATGATTTTTCAGCATTAGGGCTTATATTACTTGTGTGTAAGAGTTAAAATAATGGGTTTCTTTTCCATAAATATCGACTGATGCTTATTCCTGGATCAATGCTGAATCCATGGATACAAATCTTATTGCGGTCAGTCCATTATTTTTAAACGAACAAAAATTGAAGAAGAAAAAACAAACACACCATTAACCTTTCCTCTTATGTATATATATAATTTGCTTTTATAAAACCTTTTTTGTATCCAATGTATGTTTTGTGAACCTAAGAAACAAACTCAATTACTTTAACTTTAACTTTACGATTTGTTTTGTGTTCTGAAAAGAAGAAAATAAAGTAATGTGCTGATTTACTTTTTCTCCCAATGCGGGAGATAGACAATGCCTATGCAAAGACAGCTGTTTCGTCTCGTGAAAGACTCTTCCGTCTGCATGTCGGCCTGCAAAGAATGTCCACAGTGAATGTTCAAGCTGAGCTAGAAGACTTTCTACAAGAGAATAGTTGTCCTCTTTGCACCAGATTGAAAGTCCACAATAAAAGCAAACCAGCACTTAATTCAAAAGAAATGGTAACAATCTTATGTCAAATAACAAAAATAATAATGTTCTAAAATTACAATCCCTCGAAGAGACTAGAAGAGATGAAATGCTATGTTGTTGGATCCAGTGAAGGATTAAAAAAGGGAGGTCACATAAATCGTAGTTAACACCAACAGACACCGGTGAGGAGGAATGTAGAGAGGTGTGCTTGGATCAGGTAGACTGATGCGCTTTCCTTCTTCGTAGTAAGATAATATAGACGATCAAAAATTGAGGAAGAAAAAACAAACACACCATTAAACTTTCCTCTTATGTATATATATAATTTGCTTTGATAAAACTTTTTTTGTATCCAATGTATGTTTTGTGAACCTAAGAAACAAACTCAATTACTTTAACTCTAACTTTACGATTTGTTTTGTGTTCTGAAAAGAATAAAATAAAATAATGTGCTGATTTACTTTTTCTCCCAATGGGGGAGATAGACAATGCCTATGCAAAGACGTTGTTTCGTCGCGTGAAAGAATCTTCCGTCTGCATGTCGGCCTGCAAATAATGTCCACAGTGAATGTTCAATCTGAGCTAGAAGACTTTCTACAAGAGAAAGTTGTCCTTTTTGCAACAGATCGAAAGTCCACAATAAAAGCAAACCAGCACTTAATTCAAACGAAATGGTAAACATCTTATGTAAAACAACAAAAATAATAATGTTCTGAAACTACAATCCCTCCAAGAGACTAGAAGAGATGGAATGCCATGTTGGTGGATCCAGTGAAGGATTATTTTTAGAGAGATGGTCAGCTTAGTGTCAGTTGTGATGAAATTTGCATATTGGACAAAAGCGGAAATAGCGTTTTTATTTGCACCCCTGCGTTTTCAAAACTGTACAGTCTGATTAGACAGAAACAAAATCGGCATGTCGTATAAGTATCCAGCTGTTAGAAAAACCACGTTTTAACTTTGAAAATGCATTAATATTTCAGATATGCCACTTCAAAAACGGCGTATTTTGCACTTTTCCAACATTGCGCAAAATATGGGGTCTTTAAAAGCAATTATCTTCAAAAGTATTAATGAGATTTAACAGAAATTTTGCATGTGAGTTTCTATTACGGGTTTGGTTAGCAATATGCATTTAGTTTTTGGCTACCTTGAATTTTGACCGTTTTTGTAGATATACCTAACAATATACAGCATTCATACGGTGCTAAATCTTGATAGAAAGCACTTCGAAGATGCACACACACACACACGTTGAACATTCACAGCGCATTCAAACAACAACATACAACATTTATACGGCGCTAAATCGTGATAGAAAGCACATCGAAGATGCGCACACACACACACGTTGAACATTCACAGCGCATTCAAACAACAACATACAGCATTCATACAGCGCTAAATCGTGATAGAAAGCACATCGAAGATGCACACACACACACGTTGAACATTCACAACGCATTCAAACAACAACATACAGCATTAATACGGCGCTAAATCTTGATAGAAAGCACATCGAAGATGCACACACACACACGTTGAACATTCACAACGCATTCAAACAACAACATACAACATTTATACGGCGCTAAATCGTGATAGAAAGCACATCGAAGATGCGCACACACACACGTTGAACATTCACAGCGCATTCAAACAACAACATACAATATTTATACGGCGCTAAATCGTGATAGAAATCAAATCGAAGAAGCGCACGCACACGTTGAACATTCACAACGCATTCAAACAGAGACACTATGCAAAGACGAACAAGAAGATAACAGACACACGCGTATGAGAAATAGACCTAAAGGGAAGAAAGAGGAGGGAAAGAGAGAACGATCTTCAATGACTGGGAAACGCGTGGGCTTTGAGGTTTGATTTGAAAGCAGAGAGGGTCGGTGGCTGACGGAGGGCGAGAGGAAGTTTGTTAAAGGAGGTTGGTCCTGAAACAGGCGTCCTTGCTAGCGTCTGTTTGCATCACTCAGTGCCACAGAAATCTGAGCAACAGAACACCTCTGGAAGTGTTCTGTGGCAGAAAGGGTACATCAGAACTAGACCAAACATGTCTGCCGAATGACGTGATACAGACTCTAAACGGAAGAGGAGCTTGTTGAGCTTCTCATTACAATGACAGCTTCTGGAGAAAATGAAGCAACAAACTACCAGAACTGAAGATTCCAATGAAACTGAAAGTAATTATCCTAAACTTGAAGGTGCAGTTGGGGGAGAAGTGTTGGAAGAAGATGAAACCATTGAAAACACTGAGGTCCTGGATACTCAGTCATGGAGATGAGGACAGACATGCAGATGAAGGCATGGAGGAGCATATCTCCTACATCAGACAATGCAGAGTTGATGCAAGGAAGGGCCAAGAACAGAGCCGGTCAGAAATGCTCCCAATAACACGAGCAAAACTCTTACCTCTGAAAGAGAATGACGCTGTCCTTGTACCTGTGAGTGAGTTTTACCGTGGACGATTAGACTGCAGACACTAGCGTTTCACGCTCTAGTCATTACCGCTCTTGTCAACAACCCACCAAACGTCATTTTTCTCTCTCTCCAATTACTCACACAGACAAAGATATGGAAGGGAACGGGAGAAAGGGAAAAGGGAAAGGGAGAACAAAAGAAGAGCAAATAACAAAAATATGCTACAGGCTCACCTAAGGATAAGAAACGAAGAACACAAAAGAAACTAAAGAGAAAAAAGAAAACTAGGAAAGAAAAACAAAAACGAACTAGAGTACTTGCGTAAACTGACCCAGTCGCGACACACGCTTGCACCCCTAACCCTAATCCTAATCTTAACCTAAACCCTTAACCGCTAACCCGATTTTGCTCAAAATCGAACTTCCCTAGTATCCACCTGTAAATTTTCATGTTGATATATCCAAGCGTTCTCGAGTTATCGCTGTCACAGACAAACAAACAAACAGACAGACAGACAAACAAACATTTGGTTTTTGTTGTTGAAACACACTGATAACTCTATGTGAGGCCATTTTACACCGAAATATGCATTTTGAGCAACTTTGAACACGGACGGACGGACGGACGAAGTGAAAACAATACCAGCTTCGCTTCGCGACTGGTAATAAAACAAGCGCGAAAATCGCAATAGTTTGTGGCACGCGGTCTATTTTTACCACTCCAATCATGAGTTACCTCCCCTGGCTTTTCAATAATTTTAATCTGTAAACCAGAATGTTATCTCTGCACCATTTCGTAACTTTTTATATCTTTTGGAAAACATTTAAAACTATGTATCCTACTTATACTCATCAAAAGAAGCACCGCATACTCGTCGTGTCTGTTGTAGTGTCTGTATTACATATGTTTATTATTTTGTACGCTTTTAAAATACATCATTTTAAAGAGCGGCCTCAATTAATTTTGAAGTGTAGCCTCGATTTGAAGTGCGACATTTTGTCAAAATGTGCGACAATTTTGGACCGACAGACCGACCGACCGACCGATAAAGTGAGTTATAGGTTTGTGGCTTGAGCCACAAACAAAAACGAATGTTGCAGGCACGGCATGCTACTTCGCCCGATTCTGGCTTCATAAAGTTGTCCCACTATAGCGAACTTTCCTTCCTTTTTTCCGCCTGGTTCTCATGTTGGCTAGCATCGCTGCCATTCTAATTTTAACCCCTTGACTGCCACCAACGTATTACGTACTGACCTGATGACATCACTGATGACGTCATCAGATGAAGAGGTATAACCCTGATATGTTGGCTTTTGCTCCAACACAGTCAAGAGAGTAATATCCCCAGACCATTTTGCCAGATTGGCTCTATCAGTTGTCTTTTTCGTGGCATGATTTGCCCAATGTTTTTTTCTTTAGTTTTCCCTGGCAGTGAAGGGGTTAAACTCTCCATTAGGCTAGGCCAACCTATCCCACCCTTATCCTCTGCCTATCCACGCACCCACGCCGTGACTCAGCCTACTCTTTGTGTCTGTAAAAGTTGGTAGCTGAATTTTTGTTTTCCCCGCATTTGAAACGAGTGTGAGCAAATTAGACTTTTGTGCTTGTTATGTGTGAGTGAAGATTGTTCGTCTGTATAATTGTGTTTTAAAGAATTAATCAAACTTTACTTTAGTATCTATAAAAAAAACCATTACGTGGTGGTTTTCATGCATGAGGTAAGAGTTTTCCTTCTTTGTTGTTACTAAAACATTGATCAGAACACCTACTACCGAAATTTGCATTTTTTGACTTTTAAGGCATATTGAACTGTTTTAGCAAGGTTTTATTCCGGTTTAGAAATGAATAACGATTAAGAAGCGAACAAGCTATTTTCAGTTGAGGTGGCAACATTGATAGAAATTAAAGATTAAAGTGCAAGTATGTCTGAGAAATGTTCTAGGCCACGAAGGCCTACATCCCGTGGTGACTAATACTACTGTAGTTCTAGTAATCCCCTGTCTTGTGCATACCTCCTTTCTCACAATCCTAGGTCTTTGCGTGCATGTGCATGCGTGAATATGAATGCGCCATGCATGTGTGCGTGAGTCTGTGTGTTTGAAGAGATCAACTGAGACAGAAAAATTAGTAATAATAATAATCATAATAAACGGATATTTACATAGCGTTTTTTATCGAGCACAAAGCGCCTTAGAATCATAATTTAAAGACACACACACACAGACACACACACACAGACACACACACACACACACACACACGACCGCACGTGTACGCACGCAGTGAGTGTGTGCTTGCACAGTGACACAGACATACACACACAGACCCACATAGATTTCATCAAACGCACATAAACACATGCTCCACTGACACGCATCTTTCAAGCTAATTGTGTGTGCATAGTTTTGCGTGCGCGTGTGTGCATGCGTGTGTGCGCTTGTGAGTGTTTAATTGTGTGTGTGTCTGTTCATCTGTGTGTGTGTGTGAAGAGAGGGATTGAGAGAAAAAACAATTGACTGCACTGATCTTGCCAGCTGTGTGTGTGTGTCTGTGCATGTGGCTCTGTGTGTGTGTGTGTGTGCGTGTGCGTGTGCGTGTGCGTGCGCGTGTGCGTGTGCGTGCGCGCGCGCGCGCGCGCGTGTGTATGCGTGCGTGTGCGTCACAGTGTGCGCGTGCGCGCGCGTGTGTGTGCGTGCGTGTGTGCGTGCGCGTGCGCGGGTGTGTGTGCGTGTGCGTGTGTGTGTGTGTGTGCGTAGGTTTGTTGTGCTTTCTATTTGTTGAATACGAATGGCATTTGAACACACAGAAAGTCTACATATTCAAAGACTGAATTGTTTGTGCAGACTATGCGGCCTAAGGTCAAAGGTGGCCCATCAGAAAAGGACGGTAATACAATGCAAAGCTTATGCCTCTGATTTAGATAAATACTATGGACTTATTATTTCAGAGGACACAGATGGCAAGTTGTATTCCAATACGTTGTGTCAAAGCTGCTACTATCGTCTACTAAAGGAAATAAGGTCCAGCGAGACAAACAAGGAAAGTGTCCAATTTGTGAAACAACTTCTGGATGAGTCTAAAGGCCTATGGAACCCATTTGACCCCATTGTCACATCAGCGGATTGCACCGTCTGCCACACCTACTTGGAATTGGAACGTCCAAGTAACCGCAGAAAGACCAAGAGAACCAGAATTCACATTGCCATTTCTGGTAGCAACACAACCGAACCAGCAGAACAAACAGCAGGTCTTTCAACAAGCAATTGTACTGGCGCTCAAACAAGTAAAGGCACTGAAGTTAGTGATGATAGGCCTACTCTTGAGAAAAGTTTTGAGGGCAATGCTTCAGGGACTAGTGATCATCGCTGTGACACAAGCTTTGTTGATGAAAGCCTGAACGTTCACGAGAGCAATTTAGATGTTAGCTTAGAACTCAGTCAGAACTCTTGCCAGTCAAACGATATCAGTGGAAGAACTGAATCAGATAGTAACAGTAGTGTTAGTGTCGCCTTTCAGCCATCGGAATCATCCACCGCCCACGAGAGAGTGAGGGCGCCAGTCAGGAGAATGCTGTTTGAAAAGATAGCCTAACGTAATCCACCCCTTGTACAGGGCTGTGCCAATGACAGCAGATCAGTGGACAATGCAGATGCATGCAACATATCACTTACGTGGCAGTCAAGCATGCATTGTTCACGGGATGCACCATTTTTTGAGCCATCAAACATGAAAACGAACATTAGTACTGGCACACAAGCGTCTCAGACATGTGCTTCAGTCACGAAAATAAAAACCCAAACCAAATCATGCCAAGTCTTTACGAAATCAATCAGACTTGTCAAAGAAGTCAAGCACACTGCATCGCAGTATAGAATAGAAGATATCACCGAGACAAAAGAAAAAGAAAGAAGAATCAGTTAGCCCACTTGAAGAACTAAAGGGACTATTGACCAGTATTGAAGAAAAGTACCTGACCCAGCTGGTGCGTATTAAAATGGAAGAGTCCAGCGACAAGCTTACCTTAGTTTGTAAAACTGGCGGCATGCCTTTCACTTTGAGAAAGATGACCAATGCCAGGAAGTCTTCAGCCATAGCTAGCACACCGACAAGAAAGAGGAGAGCAAACGAAATAGCAAGCTTTAGGAAAGAAACATCAGGCAAGTCCGAAGCTGATTTGATAAAACAATGTGGCACAGAGTTGAAATGTACCCGGAAAAAAAGGCGGACAGAGATTTTGAAGAGTGCTGGCTGTTCCAAGAGACAAACAGCATCACAGTTGAAAGCCCAAATGGTACTCAGTTCAGTGAAGGAGAGAGTGCTGAGAAAGGTGGTTGGAAATTATGGGGTGACGTTCGACAGTGAGAAAAAGCAGAGACAGTATGAGAGAAACCTTAGGTGTGGGAAAAGCAAGACAAAAAAACGCACGCTGAAATTCCATGATCAAAGAAGAGACAAAGACTTCAATAAGTATGTCCCTGTAGCATTTCCAGAAAGTCTGCCTAGGTTCATCACCAAGCTGCTGGATCAATATGAGGGAAAAAACCATGCTGACATGGCACAATGACACCATCCCTGAGGACCAGGTCTGGGTGAAGATAGGGGGGGGGGGGGGGATCATGGTGGGGGTAGTTTCAAGCTAGTGCTGTCTGTCCTCAATGTTGAACACCCAAACGCCAAAGATAACTGCTTTTTAGTCTGCATGGTTGAAGCCAAGGACTACAACGAGAACATTAGAACAGTGTTGGAGCCATTCAGGGATCAGATCAGGGAGATAGAGGAAACAACGTGGAAAGGCAAAACCATCAAACTGTCCATGTGTGGAGACTACGATCTTTTGCAGAAGATGTATGGGCTGTCCGGACTCCAGGCTTGTTATCCATGCCTGTGGTGTGAAGTGGAGAAAGGAGACATGACTGTGAAGAGGACTAACCGGCTTGAGCGTTCCCAGAATAGAACACTGGATGGCTTGAAGCAAAACTACAGGGATTTCAGGAGATCTGGGGCCGACAAAAAGGGCGCCAAAAAGCACATGAACGTTGTCTTGCCACATGTGTGGGACATTGAATTAGACTCTGTGACCCCTCCATATTTTCATATCATGTTAGGGATCGTCAAAAAGCACCATGACCTTCTTGAGAAATAATGTCACGACTTGGATAGGAGAATAGGGCTAGCTCTGGCAAAACAGGACAATCCAACTCTGACCAGCACTTCAGGGTAAGGGCAGTTATGAAGAAGAAAGACGAGAAAGTCCTCCAAAACGTGAAGCCATTCGAGACGTATGAGGGGCCTGTTGTTTCCAGCATAGACAATGTCCTGAAAGGCCACCAGATAGTCAGGCAGGCATATTACAGTGGGACCTTCATAGGGAACCACTGTAATAAGTACTTGAAACCGGAGGTCTTCCTGGACATCTGTGACACTGTTGAAAAGACCACCTTCCAGCTCATAGACGACCATGAGATACATGTGGTTGCCACTGACATCAAGACCAAATTCAGTGACATCAACTACCTGTACCACAAAGTCCACTGCCAAGTGTCTACCATCCAGCCTGTGGAGAAAGATAGAGTAGACAACATACAGAAGGACATCGACACGTACATGAGCTTCTACAGGGGGAAGTTCGCAACAGCAAGCGTCCTGCCAAAGCATCACATCCTTGAAGAGCATTGCGCTGACTGGATCAGGAGCCGGGGGTTCGGATGTGTCCTGCCAAAGCATCACATCCTTGAAGAGCATTGCGCTGACTGGATCAGGAGCTGGGGGTTCGGATTAGCCCTACATGGAGAGCAAGGGGTGGAGAGCATGCACAAGACTATATATATATAGTATGAAAGAAACATCTCAGTGAATAGCCAGCTCCGGAACATTACTCAAAGTTAACGTTAACTGGTTTTGTTTCTGAGGTTCACAAATAAAGACATTGGACACAGAAAAGTTTTATCAAAGCAACTATATATATATATATATATATATATATATTAATGGAAAAAATCAAAACAACAACAAAACTTGGACGAGACGTTTCGCTTTACAGCTTTATCGATCTACATTCTAAGTTACAAGTTACAAGTATATATATATATATATATATATCAGAACAAAAAAAAAGAACAAAAAACATGAAAAAAAGAATGAAAACTAACAAGAAAGAATGTAGACTATTATATAATATTTCGGCTTTTGGCCTTCAAAACAACAACAAAACTTGGACGAGACGCGGGACAGACAAGTAGTAGAACAAACTTGACGAAAACTAACAAGAAAGAATGTAGACTATCCCAATATTTCGGCTTTTGGCCTTGGACACACACAGACATTAGAACACACTTGACGTAACACACACACACACACACACACACACACACACACACACACACACACACACACACACACACACACACACACACACGCGCGCGCGCGCGCGGACACACGCTTATATATATATATATATATAAACGATCAAAAATTTAAGAAGAAAAAACAAACACACATTTAAATTTCCTAAACTTTTTTGGTATCCAATGTATGTTTTGTGAACCTAAGAAACAAACTCAATTACTTTAACTTTAACTTTATGATTTGTGTTCTAAAAAGAAGGAAAACAAAAATGTGCTGATTTACTTTTTCTCCCAATGGGGGAGATAGACAATGCCTATGCAAAGACAGCTGTTTCGTCTTCGTGAAAGACTCTTCAGTCTGCATGTCGGCCTGCAAAGTTGTCCACAGTGAATAATCAAGCTGAGCCAGAAGACTTTCTACACGAGAAAGGTTGTCCTCTTAGCACCAGATTGAAAATCCACAATAAAAGCAAACCAGCACTTAATTCAACAGAAATAGTAACAATCTTATGTAAAATAACAAAAATAATAATGTCCTAAAATTACAATCCCTCGAAGAGATTAGAAGAGATGGAATACCATGTTGGTGGATCCAGAGAGAGGAACATATTCTTGTTTGTAACTGTGCATTGTGTGTGCGTGCGTACGTGTTTACATGCGTGCGTGTGTGCGTGTGCATTGAAAGAGGGAGAAACAAAACTAATAAAAAAGCGGAGGGAAGAGAGGACTTCGGGTAAGGGGGATGGGGGGAATAGAGAAGAGAGGGTGGGTTTTTTTAACCCACAGAATTGGACAATATTAATTCAAAATTTGAAAATATGTGCACTACACACGTATGTGAATTTATAAGATGTACATAGCACCAATCAACATCTGTTTACTTATTGTCTGTATGCGTCTGTAAAATGAGAACTGTTGCTAACTCTAACAGCACATAGCTCATAAATCGGTCCCTTATTAATTGACTGATCAATTGACTTCTCTTTAGACAGTTTTGATCTGCTTTTGTATTTTTAACTTGTACATACATGTAACAAATGCCTCTTTCTTTGGGCTATATGTTTTTGTTTCTATTTTTTAGTAAGGGCCTATGTAATTCTTCCAATTTTGATTTCTGATTCTGATATTTACCAACCGTGATCATAGAGAGCGGATTGGTAATGTTTTCACTCGTGTCTGAGGTGGTATTTGTATGTTTGTATGTTTGAACGGATGGACTTAGGATGCTCAAATGTTGCATGCGGGTAGGCAGTAGGAAGATCCAGGCCAAGTTCGATAATGAAGATTATGGGTCAAAGGTCAAGGTCACTGGAGCCGAATAACGCTGCCGCGCGGTTGGTGATTTAGCGTCTTAACGCTCTAGTTTAATTTTTAGTTCTGACTTCATTAGACTTCATTAGAATATTCATTAGAGTAGTCAGCTAACTACTTCTAACACTACTAATACAATGCTACATATATTGAACACTAAATACTTCTAACACTACTAATACCAACAATGCTACATATATTGAACACTGAATACTTCTAACACTACTAATACCAACAATGCTATATGTATTGAACACTCGGAAAAAGCCTGGATCTTTTTCCATGTAATAAAACTACAATCTAATTAATCTGATTGTCACACAAACAATGTGTGCTTTTTTAAAATCGCTGTGCACACTGCTGTGTTGGACATTATGGTTATGAGGTAAACATGTGTTTGGTGGTGCTTAGTTATAAGGAATGCCCCTCGTATTAGTTTGCCCTGCTTTTAATCACAGTAAATCATATAATAAAAAGGCAAGCGTGTGTCCGCGCGCGCGCGCGCGCGTGTGTGTGTGTGTGTGTGTGTGTGTGTGTGTGTGTGTGTGTGTGTGTGTGTGTGTGTGTGTGTGTGTGTGTCTGAAACACAAAATGGGCCTTATAACTCCGCCGTTTTTCGACCGAATCGCTTCAAATTTGCTGTGAGCCCTAACAAGGGCAACTGAGGCGGCCGTGTCATTTGCGCGGTTTGACAAATGCGCGAAACGCGTATCCGCTGGCCGCTCGGCGCCTGTATCTCCGGTATTTCTGGACGGATTGCCTTCGAATTTAGAAGGTAGATGACCGGGGACGGTGAATATCTGTGTGCCAAACTGGAAGCGAATCCATTCAGAAACGCGCGCGATATACGCCGCTTCACCGTTTCACAAATAACTCCACCGTTTCTTAACCGAATCGCTTCACATTTGCTGTCAGGTTTGCTGTGGCCGGGGCAGAGCCTGGCAGTAAATCTGAAGAGAATCGGGAGAGTGCGTCACTCTCAGAGCAGCGCCAACGGGAAACGGGGCCTTATAACTCCGCCATTTCTTAACCGAATTGCTTCAAATTTGCTGTACTCAGCGTTACCAGTACTTGGCGTTACCGTTACTAGGCGTTACCGTTACTAGGCGTTACCGGTATTCGGAGTTGCGCTAGTTTTAATAAAACAGTACAATCAGGTGTGAACAACATGTGTGTGCGCGCGCGCGTGTGTGTGTGTGTGTGTGTGTGTGTGTGTGTGTGTGTGTGTGCACGTGTGTGTGTGTGTGTGTGTGTGTGTGTGTGTGTGTGTGTGTGTGTGTGTGTGTGTGTGTGTGTGTGTGTACACGCACGTGACTGTGAGTTTGTGTGTGTGTGTGTGTGTGTGTGTGTGTGTGTGTGTGTGTGTGTGTGTGTGTGTGTGTGTGTGTGTGTGTGTGTGTGTGTGTGTGTGTGTGTGTGTGTGTGTGTACAAGCACGTTGCCTGAGTGTGTTCGTGCGTGTGTGTGTGTTCGTGTGTGTGTGAGTGTGTATGTGTGTGTGTGCACGCACGTTGATTGTGTGTGTGTGTGCGTGTGTGCGTGTGCGTGTGTGTGTGTGTGTGTGTGTGTGTGTGTTCGTTCTTTAGTTTAACGTCTGTTCACCCGCAAGTGATATTAGACAAAACAAATATAAAAAATAAATAAATAAATTATTTATAAAAAAAAATTAAAAAAAAAGTATTGAAGTGAGAGTGTGTGTGAGTGCGTGGATGGTAATATTATTATGTGTTTTCTCTACACATCTATCCATACAAATCTAACTGAGTGCATATAAAATTTACATTAACAGATATATAAGATGGGAGGAAGTGGGGGACATACAGTAACATTTCAAACTGGCTTATGTAACATGAAGAGTTAAACAAGTGTGTCTTAATTTATAAATGGCTAACAACAAAAACATAATAACACAATTTAAGCCAACAATTAATTAGTAACTCAAAGAAAAATACCAACAGGACTTATGTGCAGGATTTCTGAAAAACGTTTAAGGAGATTAAAGTTGTTTAAGATTTTTTCAATGGTTAAAGGCGTTTGATGGTTCAGCAATTCACCATCAGTTTTGTTGATTTGTTCTTTAATTCTAGGACAATATAGGAGCAAATGATTTATAGATATTTGATTTCCACATATGCAGTTAACGTCTTTAGAAAATTTTGTTTTAAAAGCATTTAAACGAAGTTTAAACATCAAAGATACGATTTGTCTTAAACTTGTATCTTTGAGCTGTTTTAAAATTAAGTAGGAATTCATTGTACTTGAGCCTTTTATACAATAGCGTGAATATTGACTGTCTGAAGTCATTAACATGCTGTCAAAATTTTCTTTGGATAATTTTTCAATATGTTTATAATATTCATGCAGATCTAAATTCACATTAAGATGAATCGTTCCCTCGGAATTACGTGCTGCACTTC
>CM065704.1:28150512-28168012 GCA_017654935.2 Phymorhynchus buccinoides
TTTCCACACTAATATTATTATTGTGTTGTTGGATACGTGTGCACTGATAAACACTTTATATCCACGTGGATACCCGCAATTGGTATGTGCATGTGCGCGTGTGTCCGTGTGTGCATGTATATGCATGCGTGTCAATTTGGAGAGAGGGGATGGAAGAGGAGAGGGGGAGGGGGGGGAGGGAGAGAAGGGAAGAAAAAGTGGAAGAGAGAGTGCATATATTTGTAAGTAGATGTGTGTGTGTATGAATGACTGTTGACGTGGTTATGAGACGTTTGTGAACTGTGTTCTACTTTTTGCTATTTCTCTAGGTTGTGGTCACAACGTTTTAAAAAAATCCCAGTGAACTGTATTCTATTATTTTCTACTTGGAGTTTGCTTTGTACATTGATTTCAGTGCAAATAAATTAAGCCCTGGTGGAAGACAAGAGCCGAAACTTTGGCAAATGAAAAAAGCCCCAGGTTCTTGTTTGTTTCTTTGTTTTGTAAGATTGTATAATATAACAACCCCGCTATATATAGTGTGAGATATATAAATTATATACATAATTTGCGTTCATAAAACGTTTCTGTCAATGTCTGTATTTTTTAACCTCAAAAACAAACTCAGTAAGCATTAACTTCACATATTTGTTTTCTGTTCTGAAAAGAAGAAAATAGAATGTGCTGATTTGCTTTTTGTCCCAATGGGGGCGAGAGACAATGCCCTTGCAGAGAGAAGTCTGGCTCAGAAAACAAAAATAACCCCCCCAAAAAAAGTGTCAAAGAGCACGCTGCACGCACTTTTTTGAAGTTATTTTGCCCCCTCGATCCAGTCCAAGTATTTCATAGTTCTCCCCCTTTGCACGTACTTTGTAGGAGGTTATTTTTTTCCCTGATCCGGCTTGGGTATTTCAACGTTCTCTTAAGACATTTCTTTCTTCATAAACACTTATACTGCCTAGGGTAATCTGTTTTTAACACTAGTTTACAATACTTTTGATTACTTAGTTTTTGCTTAGCCAACTTCCTTTCTTCTTTTGATTCAATAACATTATTTTCATCTAAACATTCTTCAAAGCTATCTTTATCTTTAGTAAAAACCCCAAAACAACCGTCTTTAATTGTTCTCTAAAGTCCTTTAAAACCGAATTATACTTCTGCGCTAAAATCCATACGCTAATTCCTGCATGCCAACCACTGAATGCTAGTTTCGCTAAACTATTTCTTTTTTTAACAATGTCTCTTTCAGCTGAGCAATCATCAATAATAAACAAAGTTGATGTTCCTTTAAACAGTTTATAAAAATGCTCTAAACATTCGCTTAGTTTATCACTTGGATTGACTAAATAGATTTTGTCATCCGCCCAAATAAACTTTCTTTCTTTATAAGACTTGTTGTATTCTAAAGTCGTGCAGAATATTACTATGTGTTCAAAGTGATTACAATAAACCGTTTGTATTAAATCTAAAGCGAACACACTTTTTCCGCAGCCTGTCATTCCGCAAAATAAACCACAATGAGGTTCTTTTGTAAGGAAATTTAAATTAGTTTTTAAATCCATTATTTTAATACACAATATCTTTTAATCTGTTGTCTTCAATGTTCAGCTGAGCATCATATAGTAAATAAACATAAATAAATATTTGCTTACTCTCTTCCGCTTCTTTCTGGATTTGAATGTTTATTCCTCCTGACCCATCACCAACTACTCTTCCACTACCATGTAGTTTGTTATCTTCTGTTGTTCTAAGATCGAGCCACATAGCATACTTGGAAGATAAATAATCTTCAAGTCTAACATCATGAAGATGAAGGTCTTTGCAAACAAGATCAGCCACCGGGTCTTTTTGTAGCCCACCTCCACCAAACAACTTTTGTACTTCATCAAAATGCTGATAAGGTAAAAGACCGCTTGCAAACAACTGATTCGGTTGTCCTTCAATCGTGCACATCAGTTTAGTTATTTTAGGATTATAAAACTTCTCGCTTAATCTGTTAAAGGGTTTTTTAGACTCTTCAAACAGCAACAAAATCCCTTTCAATGACCTTGCAGACACATTCAAATCGATGTTACAAATTGTGTCTGATTTGTTTTTACGTATTTTACTATGATTTAAAATTCTGTTGTAGTAAATTGCTAATCTTGTCTGGTATTGTTGTGAAATCAACCGAGCTAATTCTTGATGACGAACAACATCAAACTCTAATGTGATGTCTGAAATACTATATTTTGCATCAGGATCTGTCGCTGATCTGATAACACGGCTGTAATCATTAAAAGTTAATTAATACATAAGCCTATCTTGTAAAGCACCCTGATAATACGGGGAGTGCGTGTTTAACAGCTTGAAGTCAAGAGGTATATAAAATCGATTACCATAAACTTGTGCAACCAACTCCTCTCGATTGTTATCTTTTTTATCTTCAGCACCAATTCTATGTTTGATTCCATTATCTCCCTGTATTCCTTGATAAATCCTATCTTTCCTTTCATTTTGTGTGAGCCATAAATCACAATAACTCAAAAAGACATCTGCGTTATCTAAAGACATTACCTCTCTCCCTTCAAGTTTAATAGTAATCTTACTAACGATCGCTCTACCAAGATTAGCAACTAAAGTTCTATTCGGATCCGTCGCTGACTCCAGCTCTATTTTAAATGCGAGACGTGCAGTGCCTGGCACAATGACTTCATTAGATCCTAGACTAGGAAATCTTACTGATAATATTTGTCTCTGATCAATAGTTGAAGGATTATTACTTATAACGATACTCTGCCTGGTTCCTTTAACACCGAGTGGTTCTTTTAACCGTCTGTATGGATCAAGAATTGTTCCGTATGATTGTGACATCTCTTTTTTTTAAAAATAAAATAAAAACATAATTATAATAAAAACATGGCTGGAATAGAAGCCGACCACGATTATGATGTTTTTGAACCTGGAGATGACATGAGTGAAGAAGTTAGACCATTTAGTCATCATTCACTTTTAAAACAAGCAGAAATAGATCATAGAGTAGGATTGTTATATGAAAGTTTTGGGTTAGAACCACCCAAAATTATTGCTACTAGCGACTACGATATAATAGATGAGCATTTGTTTCTGAAAAAAGATAATGGAGAACTAGCCCAACTTACAACTAAACCAAACCCCTTTAAGTTTGTATCAGAGAGTACAGCTCGTAGTAGGCTTACTGTTAGAGAACAAAAACGATTTGGCTTCGAACCAAAACCAAAACTATCAACAGAAGCTGTTTCTACACTCCAAAACACACTGCAAAGACTACCTACTGATTCCCAACTTCAATCGATTCCTCTTAAAGACTTAAGCGCAACTGCGGACGACATCATAGAAATGGAAACCAGTTTTATAACTTTAGAAGATGAAGAAACCCAAGTAAAAACATTGCATGACCCACCATTACCTATAACAGAAATAATAGCGCTCAACGAATCATTAAAATCTATCAGAGGCGAGATAACAAATAAGGTAGCAAAGTTAAGCGAATTTGATTCTCACATAAACAGAGAAAAACAAAAGTTGACCGAAGCAGACGACAACAACCTAGGACAAGACGTGAAAGACAGAATCACACAAAGACTAAATGATCTTCAACAAGAAAAATCAGCAAGACTAGAAGTACTGTCAACTAACCGCGAACAATTACGCACACAATTTAGCAGAATAAAAGAAACCATCCAAATAATGTTATACGAAAACACAACTCTAGCAGAAAGAATAAGAACTTTATTTAGAGAGCAAGGAGTCACGATTGCGAGCGTTATGACGGCTTTAGGGTTTGCAATCTCTACTTTAGTGTTTGCTTTAACAGGACCAGGTGGTAGTCAATTACCGTCACCACCTTCACCACCTTCACCATCAAAAGATCCGAACTGGATTAAAAAACAACTGGAACATTTAACGAATCTATTGAAGAAATTAGCAGAAAAAGCTCTAGACGCACTACCCGGTATATTAGGCGCAATTGTTAGTTGGCTTTTTTCTACTGCAAGCAAAGTAGTCGGTTTTATGGCTGAACACTTATGGATGCTAATAGTTTTAGTTGTAGGATTACTCTCTAGTAAAATAAAAATAAACTAGACCAGCCGTAGTTAGAAAAATAACTAATGCTGTTTTTTCATTTTCATGACTGTCGGTTGCTTTATAGGTTAAGTTCGTTAAATTCATATTCTTTTTTTGACTGACAGGGATGGGATAGTGTATTCTTTGTATGATTGATGGTGCAGTTACTTTTGAATTCATTTCTTTGTTTTTACCAACTGCTTGGTTATCTCCGGCTAAAAGGATTTCGTTGTTGTAGTTTACAATTGTCCCTATTTGAAGTCTAAGATCAGAGGTTAGCATGTATAATCCACTACCAACAGCAAAGTCTACCTTCGATCTTGCAAATCTCAAAACGTCTTGATACCTTTTAATACTTGCCGGGAGGTCAACTGTAGAATTGATTGCATCTTCTAAATTAGCTAAATACTGTTTCTGCGCATCAAACCCAGTTGAAGGATCCATTATCTCAGACCTCACTTGCGCTTGCGATCCCAGCAAACACCACACATAAGTACGAATAGAATCATTTACTCGTTCTATTCCCGCCTTAGTCAGTCCTTCAGAAGTATCAAGAATAAATGTAGTCCACGCGTTTTTATGTTTTTGCTCTATAGATTCCAAATGAACGGTCGTACTCGAAAAAAAAGACGTGTAAGGAGGATTCCAATCATAGTTATACTTTCTGTGCACGCCCCAATAATAAAGTGTACCCAAACCATGATTACGATCTAACTTTTGTCTAAAGTCTGTATTCAAGTTAATGTTAAACTCGTTACAAATCCGTTCAAACACCTTCATGTTAATTCTGTTGTTGAATGGATTAAAAGTTGAATCATTCGGTAATGGCGCCTGCAGTTCAGACAACATACGCTTGAATGTGTAATAGAAATGAAATCTATAAACTGCTTTTACCATGAGATCAGGATGATTTAAGTGATCGGCGAAAGAAACACCACACCCTGTTGTTGCACAAAACACAGCAAAGTTTAACTGGTTTTGATAAAACTGCATTGGATGACTAAACCATATGAACAGATTTGATGATTGTTCAATAAAACCGTTTTAGGAAGATTTTTAGGAGCAGGACCTTGATACGGAACGATGATAGATTCAAAGTCAGCATACACAACGTACGGACTTGTTTGCAGTTTCTTCCAGTTTTTAAACGACACCTTACTACCTTCTTTTGGAGTAATAAGTTTAGTATTACAGTCAACAGAGCTCTTACAATGTTTTCTGTGTTCAACTGCAGCATGAATACTTGGAATTCTCAGTAAACACCTTCGACAGAATTCCTGTTTATGCCCATCTTTTGAAGTATAGTTTATAAGTCTGCTCATTGTTCGGATTAATGTGTAGTGTGTTTTGATTCCATCTGTTACTAAGAGTAGATCAATATGTTTTTCGTCTGAATCACCAATCATGGGAGAGTTCTTTGATATCCAAATTGGTTTAAGGTTTTCTTCTGTAGACCATGTGTAGATGTTAACAGTGATTGGGGTATTCTGGTCTTCAAATTGATCAATTTTGTTTAGGCTTACAGGGAAGTCGATTCCATTAAAGTTTAATTCATTTATGTAAGGTTGATAGTTAATTACTCTCTCTGCGTTATTTTTGATATAATGAAGTTTAGCTAAAACGCACCACATAAAACATTGGTTATCTGTATTCTTAATGTTTAGTACTGCTCGTTTTAACATTAAATCTTTAGGTAAAGAAATAAACGAGTTTCCTACGATGGGAGCATATTTACTCTCCTTTAATTTAATTTCTAACACTCCGCCTTCTGACCAACCAGATCCTCTCAGTTTTGCCTCTTCTGATGCATTAATAAACTGAGTGATCATTTCGTCTGCCCAGGTTTCTGTAAAGTCATTATAAGAAAGAATTACTTGTTGTTTAGTAGAGACCCATACTTGTAGCTGCTCCTTATTAACTGTTTCATAATCTACGTAAACTGTTAACATTACTTTAACTGGTGGTTCTATTATTAGTTTTTTAGGTATTTGTGAAATAGCATGTTTTACACTTTCTAGTACATTTTCTGAATCAATAACTTCTAATTCTGTTTCTTTAAAAACACTGTCTAAATGTTCGAGTACATCATCAAGTGACATTGACATGTTGAGTTTCTTTTTCTAACTCAAATTATTTTATTAAATTAAAAATAATTATTTGTGAAAATGCACTAAAAGGTTTAGGATTTAACTGTAAAGCACAAAAAAGAAAAGAAAAAAAGAAGTAAATGAAATAATTCTTCTAAGTCTCCATTTTAAGCTCTTTTTAAATTGGAACTGTGTCTAGTGGGATTATCTGTAGTTCTTCTTTAACAAAGGCTCTTTGCGGGGCTGGTCGTTTTGTTGTATCAGTTTCTCTTAAATAATACACGGACGGATTCATTTGTATTATTCTTTTTATTTCATAGGGATCAATGCTCCATATCGGGTCTGTTGCTCTTATACGAGTGTCTCCTTCTGCTTCTCCAGGTGCATAAAGAAACCTTACTTTTACTCCAAATGGTATTAGTTGTTTTGTAATTGAATGTTGAATTGGTAAGTCAATTGTTTTTTTCTGTATTGCTTTTACTGGTTTAAATCCTGTGACCTTGGATTCTTCGTTATTCATGACTCGCAGAACACTAGACAGTCTTCTTACCCATTCAGTGTTTCTAGTTGAATCAAGGAGTTCTCTATGGTATTGATAAGAGAAAAGTCGTTCAGCTAATTGTTTGTTAAAGTTTTCGACTAAAGCCCGAGATTTATGATTTCCAAGAATACCCCTTTTTATAGACACTCTATATTGTAATAGTAGCTGATTCGTTTGTCCTTTAAATTCTTTTCCTTCATCAACTTGAACCATGTGAGGATAGGTTAATGGGCTACGTCTGTAGATTTCTTGTAAAGCCACAGCAACTGCAGTAGCACTTTTATCAGTTAATGGTTCAGCATCTTTATATCTTGAAGCAATGTCGATGACTGTAAGCGCGTATTTAAATCTTTTTCTTCTGATAGTGTCATGAGGGAGGTATAGAAGATCCATTTGATGAGTGTCATTCGGTGTTGAATTAATGAAGTGTGGTCTTTTAATTCGTTTAGGCGCTGGTAAATAGATTTGCCATATAGCTTGTTTAGATAGCCATTCTTTTGCTGAGGATTCGCTGACTCCTGCTGCCTGACTGAGTTTTTGAATAGCTGTTAAACCTTTCCAATAGCCTTTTGGTGAATAATAAATTTTAGATAGATGGTTGCTCATTTTTATACTATACGTTTTTTGCAATGAAATAAACAGCAGTCATCCCGATTGCAATAAACGCTATTTCTTGCATCTTTTGTTTTTCAGATGGTTGGTAGAAGTCGCTTAATCTTGGTGGTGGTTGCTGTTGGAGGTCTTACCCCGTCACTAAATAATACTCTTTAATAGCGTCATCAACATTCTTAAAAGTGTAGGCTGCATGGCTTTGTAGTTTTAATTTATTGTTAATGAAATCTAGCTGTGCAAGTCTTTGCTGTTCATAGGCGTCTTGTGCTGCAGCTAATTGTTCTATGCTTTGTCATGTCTTTTTCTTTCCTCGTTTGTTTCTAGTTTACTGAACATGTAATTACTGCCTGAAAAAGCAAGTGCGTTTACTACAGCACCACCAATCATCATTACGAGTGAAGCCATTTTATTTTACATATTTATATTTTCTGGAATTATTCCTTGTTTAACAAGAAAGTCTTTTGTTGCGATTGAAGCTGTAATTATAGCGATTCATTTAGCAGAGTCCTCTAGGTCAAGTTTTCCAAGGTCAGCTGATTTCATTTTCAATAATTTCTTACCAACCATCGTGAACCCTACACTAAGACCACCAATCACAGCAGATTGATATACAAGATTAACAACAGTTTTTTCAGCACTCATTTTTGTTTATCAAATAAAAATATAAATCAACTAAAAATGAATTGCGATGAACTACTATTAAATACGCAGTAAGCAGTCATTTCTAATGAAGTGTCAGCAAGTGTTATGAATAAAAAAGAAAGGTTGTATTCTCTGGCTGCATGTGGAAAAACGAAGCAATACTTAGGAATAGAATTTAGTATATAACAGATTCAACAAATGTCTTCTGCTGACATTGAAAAGTACCACAACAGATATGAAGCGCAGTTAGGATCTAAAATGGTTAAAAGTTTGGGTCAAACTGTAATAGGCTTGTACACTAAGTTAGTTAGTCAGTTTCTTCCCGTCGATTCAAAACAGGATTTAATGTACGATTTAAATCAAGATCCTGTTTTAACAAAGTCATTAGAGTCTCTTGGTTGCGATCTTTATTATAGGTTTGCTGGGCTGTTGTCGCCAGTTGTCATGGGGTTAATTACTTTTAATCATATAGATTTTATTGCTATTAAAAATGGACGTGACAGAGAATCAAACAAATCAGACGAATCAGCAAACAAATCCCAGTCCAACAGTGATGAAGGTAACGAAGAGTCCAGGACGAGTTGAAGCAGGTAAAAGGTTGTCAGAGTGGAATCGACAACAAAGAATGAATAAACAAACAAAACAAAAACTTTTATCTCAGAATGAAGATGAATCAACCATAAGTACAATACCAGTTAAAAAAGAAGAAATCAAACAAAACAGTACGAATTACGATGTTGTATTGCTTACTGTTGGTGTGGTTGCCGGTGTTGGTTATTTGTCTTATAAATTATATAAAACACACATGCAACCAAAGTTAAAGACACGAGTAGAAGTACAAACAATACAAACAGAAAAAGCAACAGACAAACAAAAAAAACAAAAGCAAAATAGCTCAAAACCTGAGAGCGATCCATTTTTAATGCAATAAATTATCGTTTTAGAACTTAATAAGAAGTTCATAAGTTATTGAGTTAGAACTTAATAAGTACTTGTGCTAGAACTTAATAAGTTCCTAAGTTAGAACTTAACAAGTACTTGATGGGACTTGCTAAAAACTTATTAGTGACTTGAAGTTTGACTTAACAAGAACTTGATTAAGAACTAAGTAATAACTTGATTAAGAACTGAGTAATAACTTCATAAGATATTAAACAAACTTAAGATGGGGACGCATACAATAATAGATATACATAGAGACGGGAACACAATGATAGTAACACATGGGGAAGGGGCGCAATGAAAGTGATGCATGGAAGGTAAATTGTTGACTTTGGGGGAGTTGTGTGCATACAGCCTCTTTGCCTTTATTTTGAACAGGGCTATGGCTGTACGCTTATACAGGTGTGTAGGATCGATGCATGCAATTTTTTTATGTTGTTTTAGCACAAACTAGGACAAGTAGTCATGCAGGACTATTTGACATAGTTTAGCTAGCACAAACTAGGACAAGTAGTCATACATGACTATTTGGCACAGTTTTAGATAGCAAAATAAAACTAACAGTCGCAGTTTGTGTTAACTAAAACTGTGTCAAGTAGTCATGCATGACTACTTGACCTACTTGTTGTGGCCCAGGTTTCTAATTTTAGAGCTTCATTAAGCTACTCAACAGGTCTCTCACAACGTACGGTTTGTTTATCTTGACTACAACCCCACCTGATACTATTGATTATATAGCACTGGCCCACCTTTTTTACTTAATAACAACACATCCCTCCTATTTTTAAAATCCGGGCTTGGGACCAGCATCAGCATAGTTACTGTGTTTTTTCTTGTCCCGTCTTGTCTTTTAACTGTTTGTCTTTTTTTTTGCTTGTACTGACACGTTACTCTAATTTTAGAGTGGCTGAGCTTGTTTTAGCCGCTCTGCTCGCTAGTTAGTTACATCTGCCATAGGACCTTTGGGGTATTTTATAGAAATAGTGGTGCCACCCACTATCCTGCCCCATCCTGTTAGATGCAACTAGCCTGACCTAGCCTATCTTCAAAGATCTTTGCAAAACTAACAAAACTCTTCATTTTCTAACACGTCTGCACACTTCACTGTTGGCTGATTGACTGTGGATGGTGCTCTGTCACGTGAGAACTCAGGCGGGCAAAACACTGCGTCAATCCATTTTCCCAACTCCTTCGGAGTGGAGGAACGAAGGAGGGGGAGGGGGAGGGAAGCATCATAGTTTGATTGACAGGTGAAAGTGACTGCGCAATTAAACGTTGCTTGTGCCACAAACAAAAATACAGACCGAAAAAACTTTGGGGCATAGCATAATAGGTTACTTATAAACATAGGTAATACAGACACGACGAGTATGCGGTACTTTGTTTTGATAATTATAAATATGATAAATAGTTAAAAATGTTTTCCAAAAGATATAAGAAGTTATGAATTGGTGCCGCGATAAAATTCTGGTTCACAGATTAAAATTATTGAAAAGCCAAGGGAAGCTACTCTTTGTATGTAATGATTGGAATGCTAAAAATAGACCGCCGGGCTGCAGTTGAAAGACTTGTTTTAAAGTCTTCAGTAAGCAAAGAATCTTCCGAATGTTTATAAATTACACATTATTTCATCTACTAAACACTAAAGACAGATTATTTCATCTACTATACACTAAAGACTGACGTAATCGCGACCTACGCCTGCACTCTCACCCTAAACCCTAACCCTAACCCTAATCTCAACCCAAACCCTTAACCGCTAACCCGATTTTGCCCAAATTCGAACATGTCCACGCTTTTGACCCCTAGTACCCACCTGTAAATTTTCATTTTGATATATCCAAGCGTTCTCGAGTTATCGCTGTCACAGACAGACAGACAAACAGACAAACAAACAAACCTTTGTTTTTTCGTTGAAACACACCGATAACTGTATGTGAGGCCATTTTACACCGAAATATGCATTTTGAGCAAATTTGAACACGGACGGACGGACCGACAAAGTGAAAACAATACCAGTCTCGCTTCGCGACTGGTAACCAATGACTCTTAACTTAAGAATGAAGCCTCTGTGCCATACACTGTCAAATGCGTTTGAAATATCAAAGAAAATGGATTGTACAGGACAAAGACATAGTTTTTGAGTACGTTGTCGTAAATGGTTAGTACGAGGGATTTTCGATAACTTTCTGGATGTAGAGAATCTGTTGACATCATAGAAATGTAAGTGATGTCATGAGATAGATCATTATTATGGTACCTATGTAGCATATTTTCATTATTTTTCACCTGACCAAAACCGTTTGGCAAAGCAAAATGTCCGCCAAGGTGAACGCTCCTTCCAAGCTGAGAGAATCTCTTTCAATATGATAATTTTTACCTATAACAATATATGACTTTGAAACAAATGTATCGCACGTTGATAAATTGTTTTTAAGACCTGTCTCTATTAAAAACAACAGTCCACGGATGGCTCAATGATTTACACTTTGGCAGATGGACGTTACAAAAAAGTGACTGTTACAATCATCAAGAGATCATTGTAACTGTCAAAGCCATAGCCAGTGTGAGGTCTGTTGCTGAAAACGATGTTTGAATAAGTACTGATGAGATCAAGAATACTATAGGCATTCCACCATGAAGCATTGATTTAATTTTACCTGAATACCTGGGTCTTCAGAACCGTTATAGCCGTTGGGTGCCCCATCAGCTTACTGAAGGTCGGAGTAGGGGTAGGGTGGCTGGCATGATGCACTCAGACATTACAACAATGTTAGTGGATGGTCGTCAGGTGGCAACTGGGACATCGTGACCGATGATGGAATATGTGTGAATCAGTTTGACAAAGCCTGAGATTGTTTTCAAACTTCATGGGTCAGATGACCCCTGATTACAGAAAATGATGGGTCAATTTCGAAAATAATGGGACAATAATGTGTCACTGTAGTATTATACTTAAAATTTATTACAGACTTCATGGGTCAGATGACCCAAGGCTGCACAAAATGAGGAGTCAAATCATGGTCAATATGGGTCAATGACCCATGCCATTTAACAACTTGAAGCTCTGGTTTGATCCAGAAACCAAGCAACCAATCATTGTTTGGGTGCTTCAAAATGAAATCCCTTCAGTAAAATTCTAAAGGAAACGTATTGCTGAAAATCCAATCAAACAAATAGTCGCTATGTTTCTTCTCTACTGATTGTCATATGGCCTCAGTTCTTCTCTAGAGAGAAGAGCCGTTGCAGCTACTTAAAACATAAACACCCTGTTATCCCAAAGGTGCTTTGGACAGGTTGTCCATGCACTGGTATCTGAGGTCATCTACTTTATCATGACAATGCAAGTGACCACACTGCTGCAACTCCAATGGACATTCTGCAAGAAAACACAGTTCAGTTGGTCTCCCTCCCACTTTTTTCTCCGATTTAAACCCTTGTTATTTCATCCTATTATCTTATGCAAAGTACCATTTTACAGGGAAAGCAATTCCAGATGATTGTAAATGCTCAAGGGTTCTACAAGGGCTCTATTTTGACATACCTCAGTCAACCTGGTCTGGTGCCATAGCTGTTTGCTTTGAAAGGATGACCAAGTGTATGTGTGTGTAGGAAGAATACCTAAACAAAAATGTAGACTGGCCTGAAGAAGTGTACACCCTCTCAATTCTCAGTTCTTTACATCCAAAAACTTATCGAAAGCCCATTGTAACTGATAGATGGTCGAATCACCTTGGATGAATCCTGACTGTGAACTAGATATAAGGTGATTAGATATCGTCGCTGTCTGAGGCTAACCGTGTATTTACACAATCAGTGATTTTACAGGAGCATCAAAAAACATATTGTCGCCTGCTACAAAGTCAATCCCCATTTGATATACGCTTGACCCTTCTTCTTTACCGATGAGTAAACATGTGACACAATAAAAGTTGCATGAACACCCAAAGTTTTCGTGATAATTCAGTTACACGGTTAGTCACAAAGTTAGTGCATTGTTCTCACAATGGGAGATACGACAGCTGCCGGCAGTTACACGATTAACGTGACCAGTTACACGCTTATCGCGTCAAAACCAGCAACAACCCGCCACATACACGATTATTTCCGTGGTATCATGTGACAAATTTGAGCATTTTCATTGGTTGCAGACACAAGATATTTATAGAAGACCTGCGTGAGGTCACTGGAAGGAGTTTCAGTAAAAAATCTATTTTTGTCAAATTTTGTAGATACACGGTTAGCGTCGTACAGCGACGATATATAAGAAAATGATTAACATGTTTATGTACACATCTTTCAGTTTTCCTACACAGCTCAAAATATATATTGGTCAGTAGTTTGTGCATTCATCTCTGCCACCCTTCTTGTGCACTGGTGTTGCATTTGTTATTTTCCACAGTTGTGGGAATTTTGCTTCTGATAGACAGCGGTTAAAGAATCTAGTCAGTGGATAAGAAATTACTTCATTTGAAACTTTAAGGAGCTTGTTAATATGAATTAAGTCAGGACCAGATGCTTTCTTGGAGTCTAAATGTCTAAACATTGACAGTGATCATTACAAGGACCACAGGGTGAACACTTCCAGCAGTTTGGAGGATATGCGTGCAGCAGTAAAATGACAGTAACGACCTTTGAAAAAGTATGCCTTTCTTTGTTTGACAGTTTGGATCAATTTTGTTTTTCAAATTACGAACATTGACATGCATGACACAGAGCTCACCATAATTGTCTGGAACAGGATTATTGTCAATGTCACCCGACGTCATGAGTAAATTGTTGTGAAATTTTGAATATGCTTGATTATTATAGTAGTCTAATGCAGATCCAACTGACACTATGATGTCAGATGAGAATGGCGTCACGCTGAGCACTTCCTTGCTATCATCGTTTTCCAATAGCAACTACACCGCTGTCAAACCCACTTCCCCAGCCTCCTGGCTTAACACAACACAGGACAATTCGTCACAGCATGGCTGCATTGAGATATCAATGAACCAAGGGTTTATCCCTTGGGACAATCCAGATAATATTGTGAGTGCAAATGTGGAATTCTTGGCTAGCCAGGTTAAAAACACGGCAATGGCTTTCATGTTTTTCATTGGTGCTCCAGGCAACGTGATCAACATGGCGGTGTTCTACAGACAGGGTTTACATGATCGGGTCAACACGTGTCTCTTTGCTTTGGCTCTAGCTGATGAAATCAACTTATTAACACTGTTCATTGGCAACGTGGAAGGGTTGTATCTTCAGTATGCTATTGGAGAGAGGGACGGTCCCTTTAAGTTTATGTTATATTCTAATACTTTTGTGAGAGTTTTATACGGGGTTGTCTACATTTCTGCTATACTCTCAGCCATCATTGCATGTGAAAGATGCTACTGTGTTTTCAGTCCACTCAAATATTTAACTTGTATGCGGTCAAGGACTATGGCTGTGATAGTTTTTGCGGACTATGTCTTTGTGAGTGGGATGTTTTTACTTGTATTGGGGTTCAGCTATGAAGTCACGTGTTTGTATAGTCCAGCATCTGGAACAACCAAAACAATATTCGTTTTTAGTGATTTTTACAAACAACACCAAGACATTCTTAATTTCTTATATGGCGTTGTAATTGGTGTGGGCGTGTCCGTGGTGGTGATGGTGGTGGTGATTGTGGCTACAGTTGTCACTGCAGTGAAACTTCATCAGATTGTGACATGGCGAACAAAAACAACCGTATCCATTTCTTCTAAGGAAATAGCCCTTACCAAAATGCTAATCGGTACCTCTGTCTTCTTTATTGCGTGCATTTTACCCATTGGGATAACTCGTTTCATAATGTTTATTTTCCCAGAAGTCAATTCAGGACGACGCCATCACAATTTGTTTTTATTAAGTGTATGGATCAGTGAGTTATTCATGTTCATCAACTCCAGTTTCAACATCGTCGTGTACTATGTGATGGGATCTGGCTACAGGCGTGTTTTCTGGTCATTGTTTGGGAAGAAAGTCCATACAGAACCCCACCAAACTAAGTTGACCTTACAATCAGCATAAAAAGAAAAGAAGTAATGAGCATGTCAATGAAACCAGACTTTCACAAAACAGTTCAGATCCGCTAGTTCCATTCAGAAGTAGTGGTATACCAATAGTCCTTTTACTAATGTAAATGTTTGTTTATGTAGCGTGTGTCTGTGTTTTAGTTTTTACTTATAACGGTGTTTGCATTATCAAAGCTGACAAGTTAAACTGGCTATTAGGCCAATCGTTATTACAATTCCCATGATAGTGCTTCATATATGCTTAGCATCTCCGAAATTCACACCGTACAACATTTCCATTTGACTTTTATTTCAAGATTAGGCTTGTAAAATTCTGATATGATGAAAAATCGACCTGGTCGTGATCCCAATTTCTCTGTTTCTCTCTGTATATCTGCATTTTCCCCCCCATTCCCTCTCTTCTCGCATATCTCTTTCTCTTTCAGTTTCTCTTTTTCTTTCTCTATGTCTCTCTTGTCTATTCTCTGTTCCCTTCCCTGTCTCTGTCTGTCTGTCTGTCTCTCTCCCTCATTTCCCCCCTCTCTCTCTCTCCTTACGTTACTTTGTACTTCAGCCTCGTGACCCATAACTTTGTGGTACATTTTTGTGATGAGTCTCTCTCTTTTGTGTGGTAGAGAGACCGTGATAGATGTACAGCACATAAAAGATAAGGACTAGCAGCAGTAAAGCAGTTCTTCAGTAGCTTTCCTATTATCTTCTTAATACACAGGCACGGAGTAGGAGTATCGTAAGGAAGGTGTGATACTGATTACAGGTTTTGATTATCTCATTTTCAGAGAAACACGGTTGTGTAGTAAAACCAGGGACGGGTAAATCTCTTTGGTAAACCCCATATTATGTGGCATTTATCTGGGAAAAAGTCACTCTCTTGCTATATTGTTGTGACTATATTAGGAGCGAATGGAGAAGCGAGAAGCACGCCACAGTAGCTTTTCTCAGCTCCTTTCAGTTCATGTCTTTTGTTAGCACTCGTCACCAGCATAAACCAATTTAAATTGTTTTATCCATTAGGCTTACATTGTTTTATGGTGGCATACCACGTATAAGGTCTTTTCCTATCCTTAACCACAATCAATAAGAATATTTGCCTCTGTTAAAAGAAATAACTTGAGACAAATAGCGCTCTGTGGAAAACTGAAAGGAGCTAGAATGAGGGGAATTAGTGTACTGTGACGCGCGCAAGAGAGAGAGATAATTGAATAAAATGAATGAATTGTATTCATAGAGGGTAATAGAATAAGCAAATAGTACATGCTTTTTACATCCAGCCCTCATAAAAATAATAAAAAGGGACAAACAAAGCAATATAAAGAGCATGCAAAAAACGCAGTCATACATCATAAGATAATAAAATCAAACCTAATGTTATGTATGCACACGCATGTTTATTTATTTATTTATTATGAACATTTCTATGTTGAAGCAAACAAACATTTTGTAAATGAAGATGATACAGTTAACAAACATAAGATAGTAAAAGTCATACACACAAGCATTCCCTATGTATTCATTTTGTGACAGTGTGCCGTATTTCATAAGGCCTACCTGTCACGCAATACTATTTAGCATACGACAAGTGTGCCTAGGCCCTTTTTCCAAGTCGCGCGCACCTCGCTATATGACATCATATCTATTTTTAGACGTCACTTTTCAAATCGTATCATGCGACCGGGCTTTTCAAATCTCCAACGGCCTCCCCTCAAATCTCAGGCCAACTAGTAGTAATAATAAACTTATAATTTAGCCATTTTCTTCTATTTGATTGTCATTCCAATAATAAAATCTTATTGTAGTTATGCCAATCACTTTATTAGTTTGTTAATTAAGACATTGCATGGCTGATATATCCTAAAATCTGGCAATCTAACCGGCCAAGTTATGTCACCTCTTATCTTTATAAAACCTATTTTATCAAAGTCATCCTTTCATAATTTTGTTACTAAGCAACTCTTTCAATGTCCTACAAACAAATTAGCTACTTTTATTTGACGTCAAAAACAGAACATTGACGAAAGCTACACCGACGCTGAGTCAACGTCACAGTCCGTCTGACCACCGGTGTGGACTCAGTCCTAAAACCGGGTTTTCGGCTAGCTTGTTTTTGTTACTGGACATTGAATGCTAATTATATTTTAACTATGTCATCTAACATAGTGACATAGTATATGTATAGAAAGGTATTACTTTAGTGTATTTATCCATTATGAAAGATCGGTGTAATGTGGTATGAGTTTAGATAAATTAATTATTTAGTAGCTTGAACCTGTTTCAGTGGGCTCTAAAATACAAGGTTTTTCATAATTATTATATTATATAGTTAGATTTCCTTATTATATTAGTAGTCAGAATAGAGCTTAGTTCATCCTCTTTCTTCTCATATACAACATGCCAGGGTTTAATGATTAGTGGCATAGATATCTGTGTTGGATTAAAACCAAACAAACACAGATCTGGTCACTCTCGCCACCCACAGAGCCATTTTCGCTACATCCAGCGACTGCTGTCCTTGCGGTCCGGCTCTCGAGCATATATATAAAAAGTGCCCAAAATCTGGGTTCATATAATTT
>CM065704.1:28170512-28175512 GCA_017654935.2 Phymorhynchus buccinoides
ATAGAGGGAGAGATATATATATTTATATAATGTGGAAACTGTATCTGTTTGTAGGACAGCCATGGTCCAGCCCATCTACATCCCAGCTCCTCCTCACTACTACCACTACTCTCCCCACTCCATTTTCAGCTACAAACCTTCAATATCACCACCCCCAACCCCCTTTCCCACTGCCCCGCCTATCTCCAAATGCAGAATCATCAAAAAAATTAAAAAGGATATTTCACTGTGCTACCTGCAATGGCTTCCAAGTTCCAAAAGAGAAAAGCAGACATTTGCAGCTTTGTGCTCCCTCCACTTTCTCCTCCTCCCCTTCCCTGTGTGTTTTGTTTAGAATATGGCGAGCAGAGTGAGGGAACATTGTGCTGAGCATGGATTAAAATGAACATTTGCAAAATACACTAGTGTACAGCCAAACAGTAACAATAAAATTGGAGAGAGAGAGAGGGTGAAAGAGACATCCAGACAGAGACAGTGGGGAGAGGGGGGGGGGAGGGGGGAGGGGGGGGGGGGGGTGGGGGGGGGGGGGGGGAGGAGAGAGAGAGAGAGAGAGAGAGAGAGAGAGAGAGAGAGAGAGAGAGAGAGATTATTTTATAAAACCTTGTAGACAGACTGTTGACACATGTAAGCAAATCAAGACATCCTTAGGGGAAAAGCAGCTTAAATTCAAATTGTGTATGACTAATGTATTGGATTTTATATAGATGACCAACATGTACAGGTGTTTTGCTTGGGGATTGCTTTGTTTTGAAATTAATGTGAACTGTGAAAGGTTACCATTCATTTTGTTGATTAGAATTCCCCTTTTATGTCATTTTTGTTGTTGTAGGTTGAGGTAAACAAAGGAGTAAGGGGCAAAGTTTGTGTAATATATATAAGCATTTACTATCGATTTACCCGTAAAATAAAATAAAGTTACTGTCAAATTAATTGCAAGAAAATTCCTTCCGTCGAGTTATGCAAGTCAGTCAGAAAATGTAAGCTGCTCTCTCTCTCTCTCTCTCTCTCTCTCTCTCTCTCTCTCTCTCTCTCTCTCTCTCTCTCTCTCTCTCTCTCTCTCTCTCTCTCTGTCCTCTCTCTCTCTCTCTCGCTCTCACACACACACACACACACACACACACACACACACACACACACACACACACAAAGATACCACTGTACATACATCATCCCTTTAGTTTCTCATTCTAATTTCAGGCAATGGCCCGACATACAAGGGTAAAACAAAGTTCAATGATTCCAGTAAAGCTGTTTGACACAGGTTCCCACTTGACCTTGGCTTGACAACTGGTGTAATGATGGAGGCAGAGGTGGGAGGATGGGGAGGGAGGGGGAGCAGGAGACGTGTGGGGGGAGGGGGGAACAGGGGGGAGCAGTTGCTGCTGCGTGTGTGTGTGCGTGTGCGTGTGCGTGTGCGTTTGTGTTTGCATTCTTGAAACACACACTGGTACATGAGTACTGTTTGCTGTTGTGAGGCCAGCAACCTTTGTTTTTACTACCCCCCAAAAATATCATCTCTCATTGGCTTAGTATTCCTGGAAGAGGTTGAAATCGTTTACAGTATTGAATCTCTTCCAGGTGTGTGATACCACTGGGAAGTTAGGGGTCGTATCACAAAACGTTGGTAGATAAACAAACATCAATCTTTTTTAGAATTTGGATTTGTCTTGTCTGACTAGAATGAGTAGAAAGTAGACTAATTAAAATATAACAATGAAGAGAGAAAATATCTATGCCTCAAAGTATTAAGAGCAACTTTATATTTTTAGGATTGTGTCAGTCAAGATGATACATTTTTTTGTATCACCTAATTTAGAATCTTGCTGTATCATTGAAGGATTTAAAACAGATTTTCTTATGCATGGTCACATTATTATTTTGTCATCACAGAAAGAGAGTGGGTATGGGGAGGATGAGAGAGAATAATTCAGTGCACCCCCTCCCCTTTTGGTTTCCCGCCCCTCATGTCTTCACTGCCATTAGCTGGGGGTGGGGGGTGTTAGAATAAAGGGAAGATAGAAAAAGAGAAAGTGGCCATACAATCACTCCAAACCTGCCCCCTCCCCTTACATTTCTCGGCTCTCCCTGCATTTTCACACTTGCCTTTCTTACCAAACATTGAGCTGTATTTTATCAACCTTTTCAGCTAATTATCTTTGTTGAATAATTAATAAGTCATGATAAAGGCTATTATCTAATAGGATGAAAATTACAATTCAATATAGCAAGCGGTAGAGGATGAAGTACTCAATCTGCTGTAAGAAAGGCAAGACTGAAAACATGGAAACAACCGATAAATGGAGAGGGGGGGGGGGGGGGGGGGGGGGGGGGGGGGCACATCTTTACCTTTACCGCAGCATGATCATTTGCTGAGAGGAAAAATAGGAAGACCCCAGGAAAGTTAGACAATAAATCAAAGGGGAAGTGGATGTGGAAGAGGGATGGAGAGGGTAGGAACAGTATGCCGAAGGAAACAACAGCACCCCCCACCCCCCCCCCCCCCCCCCCCCCCTAGGAGCCCCCCACCCCCCCCCCCCCCCCCCCCCCCCCCCCCCCCCCCCCCCCCCCCCCCCCCCCCTTTCAATCACTGGCCACGTTGTTGTTTTTACAGATCTAAAATACTGTGAGTGCATGTGGAAATGTGGATCAGACAGATGGAGAGACAACAACAAAAACAACAACACACACACAAACAACAGCAAACACAGTGAGAGAGGGGGGAGGGAGGGAGAGAGCACACACGCACACACATGATTGAGATGACCTGTGTATGAAATATCTATACTTTCTGTTCAATGCCATAAGTTGGAAAATCTTAAGCAAAGGTTTGACTTTGAGGCCCCACATACACCCATGATAAGCATGTGTAAACACACACACACACACACACACACACACACACACACACACACACACACACACACACACACACACACACACACACACGCACACACACACACACACACGCACACACACACACGCACACACGCACACACATTCACTCACTCACTCACTCATAAACACACCATACCATTTAGGCTTCCAAGTTGTAGAGACACACACAAGCTGCTGATCACTCTCTCCCTCACTTTTACTTACTTACAACACACATATACACTAACACACAAGCACATACAATCGCCATAATGTTTGTTGTCAATGTATAACTTTTGGTAAAGGTAAACCCTAACCCTACCCCTAAACCTAACCCTACCCCCCACTATGTACTGCAGTACACCGCGATTTGTCACAGTTGTGGTTCGTTGCGTTTTTCCGTCTTATACGGTGGGGGGGTAGGAACCCAAGGTACATGTAGTTAAAAAGTCGATAAGAGCATGGAGAGTGGCACAGTGGTAGCGCGTTCGCTTCGTGTCAAGTAAACCCGAGTTCGAACCTGGCTACAGGGGATTTTTTCCTCTCATTCTGCACTAGGCCTTAACTGTCTGAACGTGGAGTCTTTCGGATGAGACGATAAGCCGAGGTCCCGTGTGCCCATGCACTTAGCATACGCTAAACCCAGTGGCAACGAAAAAAGTTGTCATTTGGTAAAAACCCCCCCCCCCCCCCCCCCCTCATCAGTGACAAAAATCGCATGCCAACAACAACAACAACAAAATTGGGTGGCGCGCCTCTGGCTGCGACGCTCTCTCCAGGTGGGAGCAACCCGAATTTCACAGAGATATCCCACTGTACGGTATGAACCAAACTGATAACTAGGTTTCCCAAGTCTAACCCCCCTCCCTCATCCCTCCCACTCCCTACTTGTCATCAATTATTTGTTTCACTATGCGTATTTTTTTAAATTTTAAACAACATTTTTTTATATGTATGTATAAACAATGTATGTGTGTATGAGAGAGAGAGAGATCAGAGAGAGAGAGAGAGAGAGAGAGAGAGAGAGAGAGAGAGAGAGAGAGAGAGAGAGAGAGAGAGAGAGAGTATGCTTACAAATGTTTTTTGTTTCTTAAATTTGTTTTTCTTTTATCCAAGGACAGATTGTAAGAATAGGCATCGCCTAAAATCTTTATCCTTGTCAAATAAAGTGTTCCAGTGTCCAGTGTCCCTTCCACTGCAAAAAGTTGGCGCTGCATTTACGGCGACGCGCTCGCCATGTGGAAGCGACCCCAATTTTACAGAGGCGCCTCTGTGACTATAACGTACCTAATACCTAATACTGGAGATATCCCACTGTACGGTCTGAACCAAACTGATGACTAGGTTTCCCAAGTCTAACCCCCCTCCCTCCTCCCTCCCACTGCCCAATCAGTTGGCGCTGCATTTACGGCGACGCGCTCGCCATGTGGAAGCGACCCCAATTTCACAGAGGCGCCTTTGTGACTATAACGTACCTAATACCTAATACTGGAGATATCCCACTGTACGGTCTGAACCAAACTGATGACTAGGTTTCCCAAGTCTAACCCCCCTCCCTCCTCCCTCCCACTGCCCAATCAGTTGGCGCTGCATTTACGGCGACGCGCTCGCCATGTGGAAGCGACCCCAATTTTACAGAGGCGAGTCGCTGTGACTAGACAAACAGTTGGTGGTGTAGAGTGGCACAGTGGTATCGCGTTCGCTTCGTGTCAAGTAAACCCGAGTTCGAACCTGGGTACAGGGGATTTTTTCCTCTCATTCTGCACTAGGCCTTAACGGTCTGAACGTGGAGTCTTTCGGATGAGACGATAAACCGAGGTCCCGTGTGCCCATGCACTTAGCATACGTTAAACCCAGTGGCAACGAAAAAGTTGTCATTGGTCAAAATTTACCCCCCTCCCTCATCAGTGACAAAAATCGCATGAAAAAAAAACAAAAAAACCAATTGGGTGGCGCGCCTCTGGCTGCGACGCGCTCTCCAGGTGGGAGCAACCCGAATTTCACAGAGACGCCTCTGTGACTATAAAGTACATAATACCATAATAATAATACAATACCAATACCAAAAAGGAAATAATGCACGCGCCTACGATCATGCTGTTTTACTGTCTGCAGGGTAGAAAGTT
>CM065704.1:28180512-28190512 GCA_017654935.2 Phymorhynchus buccinoides
AATTTTATCTAACCCACTACTTTTTCCATTTTTCAAATGTTTTATACTGGATCTTACCTCTTCCACTGTTAAAGGCTCGTTAAATAAAGGTTCATCTTGAACTTCTCTGACTTCAACATTTTCTTCAGATGTGGCATTTTGTTCTGTATCAAAAGAGTTAAATACACTTGCAAAATGGGCATGCCATTGCTGGGAGGTTATTTCATTGTATATAAATTTCCTTCGATTAATTGACCTTATTGTTGACCAAAACTGTCTAGGGTCGTTAATTGACTGTTTTAATTTTTCTAGCCTCTTTAAATCATATTCTTTTTTCTTTTCTTTTCTTAGATCAACGTACTCCTTTCTTTCTTTAACATATCTAGCATGTTTTTCTTTTTTCCCTTTTGATGATTTAGCTCGTCGAAATTGCTGAAGTAGTCTTTTAACCAGTCTTTTTTTGTTCTCACATTCTCTATCAAACCATTCATTAGAAGTTTTAATGTTTCCACCAATCGTTCTAACCATGCATGCAGCAGCCCCATAAAGGGCGTTAACAAAAACTTCAACACATTTATTTACATCTGTATCCAAACAATTGGTAGCTTCAACTATACTCTGTTTAAACTCGTTAGAATTTAACTCAGTTTTAAACACATGTACACTCTCTTCACACCACACAACTCGTTCTTCACCCAACTGAGGCATTAAAACAACATCTTCCTCAACAGAACAATACTTCCAAGTCAGCTGTACAGGTAAATGCCATGAAAAGAGACAATCGTTAACAGTTAAGTTACAGAATGAAGTTACTTCCCTTGATACAAGAAAATAATCGATTACGCTACACCCTTGTGGTGCCACAAAAGTAAACTCTCCTTCTATATCAGTATTACAGGAACCATTCATAATTACAAGGTCAAACAGGAAACAAAAATCCAGCAATGAACGTCCAAAGTTATTTATAGTTACATCTTTAGAGCTACGTTTAAAGCAATACAAATCATTATCATCATCATCACTATCATCATTATCTGTATTCTGTACATAGTTCAACATTTGTTCTTCTTTGGGTTGTTCCCTGCCCGTCCTAGCATTCATATCCCCACACACAATTATATGCACACTATCATAATCAATCGTTTGCAAAACACGTTCTTCAACAATAACAATGCCATCTTTTAACTCTTTATCACGATATGCTGGCCCTCCTTCAGGAACAACATAGCTAGCAATCAGTACGACATCTTTATCAACGCCAAACACGCATTTATTAACCTGGACAGCAACAACATTATCACACTCAAATTTAATTTCCCTAACATACTGAGCAAAACATTTTTTGATTAGTAATACTACTCCACCTGAGTTTCTACCATGCACTGACAGTTTTTTAGCAGGAGCAACAAATTTTACATAATCGGCAAACAAACAACTCCAGTCAAACGAAGAACCAACAAAGGTTTCAGTTAGACAAACTATATCAAAATTACTCACATAATTCATAAAAGAAACATCAGAAATTTTATTGTACAAATTTTCCACATTGTAGTTAAGAAAGTTTATTTCCTTAGCTTGACAACCTTGCCTGGCCTATTTATCTGTGTTTGTGCTTGACTGCAAAGAGCGAGAGTTTCCCGAAGCCTGGGGTCTATTCAACTGTTGTGCTTGTCCTTTAAAGAAAGTACTAATCCCTGTCTGCTTCTCTTTAGCTCCCGAGTGCGCATTTGCCTTTGAACGTGCCCCTGCAGCTTGCTTTCCTATACCGGGACTACTGTCACGCAAGTTGCCTGAAACGCACGCTTTTTCTGCCTCACACCTGCCACCTGCACGTGCCTCAGAGTCCGTGCAGTCTGCAATAATCACTTCCGGGTTCATTGCACTATCATTAGATATTTGCTGACCGCAATGATTGGGGTTACTCGCCATAACAGCAGGAGAGGCAAGGCTAGCAACAGCTGGGGATTCTTGGGAAGGGAGAAGGGTGCTGGAGTGTCTTTGCTCTGTGTCATGGGGGGTGGGGGAGGTGCTTCTTTTTCTTGTTCTAGTACTCTCTCCCCTTGCCACCTGTGCCCAACTTCTGTCATCTCTGTCAGTCTGTCTACGAGATTCCCCCACCACTAACTTTCCTTTGACAAAGAATGCAGACTTACCTAATTTCTTCGCTGATTCGATTGTCTGTCTTTGTCTGAACGTGAGATCATTGGCTAGTCTCACTCGTTTCTTTTCTTCAAGCTTCCCTCTATAATCTCTGTTCGTGATCAACATCATCTTATCTTTCCATTTCCTAAACTTTACAATCATCGTTCTAGGTTCCCCTGTCTTCTCTGGGCCCACTCTGTGAGCCCGCACAATGTCCTCCTCTGACCATACCTTTCTTCCATCCACCCCATTCAACGCCTCACACACAGCTCTGGCACAATCATCATAACTCTCCCTCTCACCACTCACAACAGACGCCACACCAAACATACGGAGATTGTCTCTACGTGAGAACTCCTCCAATCTGTCTATCTCCTCATGCATTTTGTTTATTTCCTCTTTCAAACCATCCACCACAGCACACATCTCTGCACCTTCATCCTTTCTCTCAGCTGTCTCGCGAAACAGATCATTCACATCAGAGGTAATATCATCAACTTTAGCACATAGGGAAGTGTTGTCATTTTCCAGTGTGTTACAGCGTTCATTGATTCTTTCACACTTCTCTGATACTCTGTGTAAGTTCTGTTTAATGTCACACAGTTCGTCTTTGATTGATTTGTTTTCTTTCATTTGTTCTTCTCTGTGTTGACTTAGTTGTTGACTTAGTTGTTGACTTAGTTGTTTGTTTTGCTCGTTGAATTGGGACTGGAGTTGCTGGGACTGCAGTTGAATGGCCTTCAAAATCTCACCCACCCCCTGCGAAGTAAGAGGCCCGTCTTCTGTCAACATTGATGTCCCAGATTGCGTACTGTCTTCTGCGTGCTGCACGTGCTGTCCATTATTTGGGCCAGGGTCCGTCTGTACATCATTACTTAGCAGGATCTGCCACTTTGAAAACACAGCATTGACAACAAACGCGAACAGCACGACCGGCACGTGCAAGGGAAGTTTACACATCATGTCGTTTCCAACGCCAGATGAAAGGTACACGTTTTCTGTGCATGGCATAGTTTCCGTGATGAAGTTTTGATCATTGCATGTCACAGTTGATATGTTGTTCATGTCATGTACGTTTATGTTGTTCATTGCTTCTATGTTGACACACAAAGCATCTGTCAGCTTTACCACGAACAAGATCAAAACAAACCCGATCACAATGTCCATTGTTGTCACATCGACCTTGCCGTCACCCACCTGTGTTTTTCTATGTTTGAGAGCTGACACACCTCGATTCAAACCATGAAACAGGCCAATGCAGGCCCTCCAGGCGTTCACATCGATCATGTTGGTCAGTTTTACAAAGTCAAACACAGCACGACTTCATTACAACAATATTTTCCACTGTAGAATTTGATTAACGCTCCCAAATCCATTTTGAATCGGACAACTCATTCAGCAGCTGCATACTGGTCGCCATCTTGCCTGTTCACCCCGAGAGAGAGGAGAGATTGAGAGAGAGATTGAGAGAGAGAGAGAGAGAGACAGACAGACAGACAGACAGACAGACAGACAGACAGACAGACAGACAGACAGAGACTGAACGAGGCAGAAACTGAGGCAGAGAGGCATTAAAACAGCGAAGCTAAAACTATACCTTGGAAACAAAGACAAACACGTCAAACAAAAACAAACGAGAAACTATATCGTTTAGTTCGCGAATTCTTGAACATTTCATGTAGTTTTTTCGTCGTCGTTGTTTTTTGTTCGAAGTTACCTTACGCCTGTTAGTGCTGCTGTTCCTTCCCCGTTATACTTTACTCTGTCTTCTTCATTTCTTTCTTTTCCCTTTATTCTCGCCTTCCAAGTTGTTTCAATTCGAGCCGTGTACGTTTTAGAATTGAAGCGAATTGCAGAAGGGGGGGGGGGGGGAGGAAACCCTACCGGGGTTGGCATATAATTGGTTCAAATCGATACCGTAATCCGGGACTTCTAAACACCGAAACGGACCGAAACGGCCTCAAGCTGATATGTATCGTAGGATAGGAACCTTTATTGCTTTTTTTTTTGCCTTCAAAGTTTGCATGCATGTATGTAATTAGGATATCTAGGCCATGTTTAGAAATGAAGGTCATTGGATAAGGGTCAAAGTCACTGCAGCCAAAATTGCTGCCGCACGGCTGCTTGATCTAACGTTTTCACGCTCTAGGTTTTTTTGTGTGTTCTTGTTCTTTGCTTGACTACGCACCAGCACTTGCACATATACAACGAGCGGCTTAGCTGGCTGATTTCACCGCCAGGTGGCATAAAGCTCGAGTGAGGCTAATCCTTTCTATATCCTTAGTTGGGGGTAGAGAGAGAGATGGAGAGGAGTCCCTCTCCCTCTTTATTCCAAACTAAGGGTATCACGAGATAAGCCCCAATTGAGTGGGTCGCCACCTGGCGGTGAAATCGGCGGCCTAGGTTGACCATTATGCATGCTCACTCATGTGCCGGCATGGGCACACAACATTTTGTATCTACATCCTTATATCAAGCCTCAGCTGGCCTTTGGACAATGTGCTTATGCGGAAGGGGGTCAAATCATCAATTCTCAGATTTTGACTTATTATTGAACAATGGGTCTTTATCTACCATGTACATAAGTATTGAAGTGTAAAACCAATCCTTTCTGCCTTAAAAGTGTGTTTATATTAGAAACATCAGGTTGTTTTGTACATATTTAGAATTTTTCCGGTTGCATTTTTTCATTTCGCCGATTCCCTGAGTATACGATTACAAACCTTCATAACTTTGCAACAAATAGTCCGATTTACAAACCTTTTGGTTTGTTGGAAAGCTTTTTTAATGCAAAATAACAATTTGTTAATAACTCAAAAGTGACATCTGGGACATCACGACTCATTTTGTGGTGACGGGTCACATATCAAGCCTCAGTTTGAGTCCGTCTCGGTGTCCGTTTCGGCCCGTGTCGGTGTCTAGAAGTACCCACCGTAATCTGCGACTGGCCTTTGGACAATGTGCTTCTGGTATCGAGAGAAACATTAAAGTCTACCTGGAAGAACCGTTTCCTTGAGTTAGCTTAGCTTTTGTTCTGTGTGTTTTTTCTTCTTCTCTGTCTTTTCCAAGAGGCACAACCCAAAGCGCTTTTCAAAGATCAGCTATAGTAGTGTGAAACCCTACGTCTGTGTTAAAAATGGTGAGAGAGAGAGAGAGAGAGAGAGAGAGAGAGAGAGAGAGAGAGAGAGAGAGAGAGAGAGAGTGAGAGAGAGTGTGTGTGTGTGTGTGTGTGTGTGTGTGTGTGTGTGTGTGTGTGTGTTTGTGTATGTTTGTGTGTGCGTGTGTGCGTGCGTGTGTGTGTTTGTTTGTGTGTATGTGTCTCTGTGTGTGTTGTGTACGTGTGTGTGCTGGGTGGGTGGGTGAGTGGGGGGTATGGGTGTGTGTGCGTACCTGTGTGTTTTGTGTGTCTATATGTGTGTGTCTGCAAGTCTTTCTGTGCGTGCGTGTATGTGTGTGCGTACGTGCGTGCGTGTGTGTGTGTGTGTGTGTGTGTGTGCGCGTATGCGTGTGTGTGTGTGTGTGTATATCTGCGCGTATTATGATGTGTATGTTTTAATTGCATAAATATTGCTTTCTTTTTATGTTGTCGGTTATCTTTTCAGCATCGGGGTTTTTTTTAACCAATGAAACGCCGTTTCTGGACTTGATGGTTTGTCGCTTAGTCTGACTGTTTGTCTCAGAACAAGCAAGTATTTATTATGAACTGTGATAATAAAAAAACAAAACCGAATAAAAGCATTACTACCCTACCCCAACGCTCCCGGAGAAACACATACAATCATCAACCCAACAAACAGAAGGAAGAAGAAAAGAGAGAGAGAGAGAGAGAGAGAGAGAGAGAGAGAGAGAGAGAGAGAGAGAGAGAGAGAGAGAGAGAGAGAGAGAGAGAGAGAGAGAGAGAGAGAGAATATCGGTCGGAGTGAATTTGTTACAACATATTGAATGATTGTGAGCTTTTTTTCTGCCTGTAAATTGCTGGTATTTGATGTGCAAGTGCAGTCGATTGATCATGAAGCCCGACACAGCAAAAACGAAAGCTAAGCTAACGCAAGGAAACGGTTCTTCCAGGTAGACTTTAACACTTTCACCGCCAGCCATATTTCAGCCATAAATGTCCATTAAATTTACCTAGGTAGGCAACAAAACCCATCCCCAGTATCGGGGATTTGTCTGTAACATATAAAATGAAGTCTATCCTTGCTTCCCAAAGCTAAGACAATAGGGTCTTTGGGTAATAGACCCCAATTTGATGCCTTTTTAATGACATAGGTGTTAAATGTGGTGCTAAAATGCTACTTTGGCGGTGAAAGGGTTAATGTTTCTCTCTATGGCAGAAGGCTATTGTAATAAATACGAAAGCTTGCAATGAACAGTGTTGTGCTTTGGGGGTGATCATCTTAAATAAAGAGAGATCGAGAGAGTATGACAGAAATATATTTTTGTACAGATAAAAAGGGTAATACAAACAAAACCAACAACCGGAAAGTAAGCAAAATAAAGACAAAGACAGATGCAGTGGTATTAACCCTCTCGCCGCCAGCCATTTTCAGCCAACAATTGGCATTAAAATTAACTGGGTAGAGAACAAAATCCATCTGCAGTATTGGGGATTCTCCTGTGACATATATAAAATAAGGTCTATCCTTGCTTCCCAAAACTAAGACAATAGGGTCTTTGGATAATAGACCCCAATTCGATGCCTTTTAGTGACATAGGTGTTAAATCACTGTGGTGCTAAAATGCGACTTTGTCGGTAAAAGGGTTAAACTTACCTGGGTATAGAAAAAAAGTCTGCAATATTGGGAATTCCTTTGTGACATGACATGCATAACACTAGGCCTATCCTTACCTCCCAAAATTAAGGCAATATGGTCTTTGGATAATAGGCCCCAATTTGATGCCTTTCAGTGGCATAGGTGTTAAATCACTGTGGTGCTAAAATGCGACTTTGGCGGTGAAAGGATTAATGCTGAAGCGTAACGCAACACAGGGCAAAACAATATCGTAACTAGAGCGTTAAGACGCTAAATCACCAGCCGCGAGACAGCATTTTCGGGGTTTTTACTTGGCCTAGATTCCCAAACTAGTGAGCATGCATGCATTGATGCGCAGCATGCAGCATATTCGGCGAGGCGCGGCATTCTGTTCAGCGTGGCGTGGGATTCTGCTCCGTTGCGGCAGCATTTTCGGCTCCAAGTGACATTGTCCTTTGATCAATGACCTTCATTTTCGAACTTGGCCTAAATATCCTAAGTTCCTATCTGCATGTAAATTGGAGCCTCCTAAGTCCCTCCGTTCAAACGTTATCGTGCTATGTTAATATAGTCAACCAGCCAGCCAGCTAGCCAGCTAGTCAGATAGATAGATAGATAGATAGATCACAGCTGTTCCGTCCCAAACAAAATCAAGCTATTTAGTTAAAAGACTAGAATCTATAAATCTTAGATAAAAGCTGTACCAAGCATTTGTTTGTAAAAATATTTTGGGTGTATGTTCTTCATTGGCTGTGTGTTCTTCATTGGCTGTGTGTTCTTCATTGGCTGTGTGTTCTTCATTGGCTGTGTGTTCTTCATTGGCTGTGTGTTCTTCATTGGCTGTGTGCTCTTCATTGGCTGTGTGCTCTTCATTGGCTGTGTGTTCTTCATTGGCTGTGTGTTCTTCATTGGCTGTGTGTTCTTCATTGGCTGTGTGTTCTTCATTGGCTGTGTGTTCTTCATTGGCTGTGTGTTCTTCATTGGCTGTGTGTTCTTCATTGGCTGTGTGTTCTTCATTGGCTGTGTGTTCTTCATTGGCTGTGTGTTCTTCATTGGCTGTGTGTTCTTCATTGGCTGTGTGTTCTTTATTGTATGTTAAATGTATTTCTGCCATCAGATTTATGGTAAAAACTTATTTTCGATGAGCAGTGTCATGCAACATATTTAGTAGACAATGTTCTTGAATAATACACTTAGTATCACAAACATGCATCAAATTGCCCAATGAGGGAAAATCTAACAATATCCACTGAATATAACTAATCTAGTCACATATTACAACATATTCTTGACTGTTATTTATGAAAAGTTACTTATGAAAAGTTACTTATGGTAAACTGAAGTTGGCTTGAAAAAAAGAAGAAAATATAGATGAATTGAATGTTTCTCCCGAAACAGCTGTGAGATAGATAGATAGATAGATAGATAGATAGATAGATAGATAGATAGATAGATAGATAGATAGCAAGGAACATACATATGGGGCTCAAATTTGATACTATATCACATACCTATTTAATTGGCTTTTCTAATTCCAGTTAACAGTCAACTGACTTTATTTTACCGGAAGCGGAAATTGCTTAGGTCCATACCAGTTAACTGACATTTCGAAATATCACTTATAGTCAAGTGGCTTTTCCGTCTGAGAGGGATGATTTTCTGAAGGTTTTGTAACACGCAATGTAATAACATTGGTCGGCGTTTTCATTAACGATTTGTGCGATAAGCGTCATCGACCATGACCCTTATCCGTCAACATGGCTGACAATCGTTTTGTGCAGTTCCAATTTACCTGGAGCTGCATTTGTTTATTTCAGTTTTTACTAAAAACGTATTTGAAGCAATTTCTGGGGGAAAGATCGCTGATCTGCAGTATTCAATGGGATTTTGTGTTACAAAAACAACCAGTTAACGGGTTGGTTTTCTTGATAAAATGCTACTTAACTGTCAAATGACATTTCTATTTCCAATTAACAGTCAATTGAATTTTCTTTTGCCGGAAGCGGAAATTGCTTATACCAGTTAACTAGAAGAATAACAATTGTGAGCCCCATACATACAGACTGCACTGAAAACATTAACCAGCTTTCACCACGCGGCTGGTCAATCGAAGAGTTAAAGGGGCACCATGACGGATGAGGTTTTGTAAGGAACACGTCGAGATCACCAGGAAAACACCCTTTACAGAGATTGCAACACTCACTTTGCTCTGGTTTCCTATAAATCAAACCGTCAAATCGGCGATTCCTCCTTGGCGGAGGTGCTGGAAGTCAAATTATTTCACACAAAGAGAAGAAGGCTTGTGTTGTCTCTTTTCTAATGGCCGCCAAATCGTTTGACGAAATTTTCGCAATACAAGTCTTTTTAGTTTAATTTTATACAGTTTACTTTCTTTTCAAAGTCAAATTTCCTCTGTCTGTCGTGCTTGCTATCTGGAACTCCGTCGCATTGCTTCTGTTCGTCATCTTCTCTCTGAAGACGCCACCAAAACTCTTATCTCTGCCTTTGTTCTCTCTCGCTTAGACTACTGCAATTCCCTTCTTGCTGGTTGCCCACAAAATCTTCTCGCTAAATTGCAAAAATTCAGAACAATGCTGCTCGCCTTGTACTGAGGTGTTCCAAATTCTCTCACTCTACTCCAATGCTTGAATCTCTTCACTGGCTTCCTGTGTATACAAGCTCTCTCTCTGCTCTGTTACAAATCCCTGAATGGTCTGGCTCATTCTTATCTCGCTGATCTTCTGAACCTTTACACACCTCTTAGACAGTTACGCTCCTCTTCTGACACTTCTCTCCTCCAGATCCCTCGTTACCGCACCAAGACCCTTGGCGAACGCTCCTTCTCTTTCCAGGCCCCATCCTCTTGGAATAGACTCCTTTTGCCTCTCCGTTCTGCCAACTCCCTTTCTTCATTTATGTCTTCTCTCAAAACTACTCTTTTCAAATCACAGCCTGCTATATTTCTTTTCAAAGTACTGTGCCCCTTCCATCCGCGTGTGTTTGTGTGCATGCGTGTAATATGTACGTGTGTGTTGCGTGTGTGTGTGTGTGTGTGCGCGTGTGGTGGGTTCGTATGTGTGTTTGCGTGTGTGTGTCTGTTTAGTGCGTGCGTGTGTCTGTGCTTA
>CM065704.1:28198012-28203012 GCA_017654935.2 Phymorhynchus buccinoides
AGGAGGAGGAGGAGGAGAAGATTGATTGATTGAACGTTTTAATGGGTAAAGATTTAGGAGGAAGAAGAAGAAGAAGAAGAAGAAGAAGAAGAAGAAGAAGAAGAAGAAGAAAAACAACAACAACAACAACAACAACAAAGACGACACACGAAATGGTGAATAGAAACGAATAATTATATGGAAAGCACATACATCACAAAATATTTAAAATGCAAAAATCTTTCAAAGCAAGAGGGAGGCAGGCAGAAAATTAAACTCTTAACGAGAAAACTCGTTACAATACATGTAGACATCAACAAAATAATGAGAATAAGATATGAGTTATTGGGGGGAGGGGAGGGGGAGGGAGAGAGAGAGAGAGAGAGAGAGAGAGAGAGAGAGAGAGAGAGAGAGAGAGAGAGAGAGAGAGAGAGAGAGATGGGGAGGACTTGAAAATTTGAAAACAAACTATTTCCCAAGGATATAGATTTTAGGCGGGCGAGAGAGAGAGAGAGAGAGAGAGAGAGAGAGAGAGAGAGAGAGAGAGAGAGAGAGAGAGAGAGAGAGAGAGAGAGAGAGAGAGAGAGAGAGAGAGAATGAATGAATGAATGAATGGCTTATTCATGTAGGCTTTCGCCCCTCATGAAGGGTTATGTGAACAACATACATTTTCCAGAGAGAGAGAGAGAGAGAGAGAGAGAGAGAGAGAGAGAGGAGAGAGAGAGAGAGAGAGAGAGAGAGAGAGAGAGAGAGAGAGAGAGAGAGAGAGAGAGAGAGAGAGAGAGAGAGAGAGAGAGAGAGAGAGAGAGAGAGAGAGAGAGAGAGAGAGGAGAGAGAGAGAGAGAGAGAGAGAGAGAGAGAGAGAGAGAGAGAGAGAGAGAGAGAGAGAGAGAGAGAGAGAGAGAGAGAGGGAGAGAGAGGCAGAGATAGACAGCGAGAGAGACACAAAGATAGACAGCGAGAGAGACAGAGACAGAGAGAGAGAGAAAAAACAGACACAGCCAGGCAGACACATAAATCATTGATTTTAAAAAAAACCTGAAGGAATAGGGGGGGGGGGGGGGGGGGGGGCGTGGAGGGACATCGGTGGAGAACATGCATAATCTTCCCCATATAAATTACGTAATAGTGCACAAACAAATAAATAAGCACACAACATTCAAATAAATCTGAACGCAAATCCCATTAAAAAAAACGGTGTCGTTGCTGTTTGGCGCTCATGCAGCATGATTGACACGAACATGCTATTGGCTGCTTAATTAATTATTCACAGCTGCAAATCATTTTGCATAGCGGCTACACGTAAAGGTCAGCAACTAACCCGTCATACTATTCTGTTACTTCTTGCAGCACGTAGAGCTAGAGGCCTTTCTTAAAGACCCACCGGATCACGTGTCAAAATCACGGGTTTCACGTGTTTTCCCTCTTATAGCTGGAAATGTGTTTGTTTTGACCAGGTCTGACTCCCATATAAATGCCCCTAAATCCCAACTGAAACATTATTTTAAAGAGCAGCCTCAATGTGAAGTTGGAGACATTTGTATGTGGGTCACAGCTACCCAGAAAAACACCAAGGGACTTAATCATGGTGCGTCAGCGTATCTTTAAAGACCCACCAGATCACGTGTCAAAATCACGGGTTTCACGTGTTTTCCCTCTAATAGCTGGAAATAAATCTTGTTTTGACCAGGTGTGACTCCCATATAAATGCCCCCAAATTCAAACCGAACCATCATTTTAAAGATCAGCCTCAATTACTTGAAGTTTGGGACATTTGTATGTGGGTCACAGCTACCCAGAAAAAAAGCAAGGGACTTAATAATCGTGGTGCGTCAGTGTGTCTTTAAAAGCCTCAATCACACATAGGCCACGCTCTCGCTACGTCCTCCGCGATCAGTTAGAACGTGGCGGGGTCTTGGTAGCAGGGTAGAGAGGGTAACAGGCTGCGTTCCAGCTTAGCGCATTATAACTACAGTGGAACCTCCCTTATGAGACCTCCCATTATAAGACCCCCTCCCACATAAGACCTACTTCTCTGAGACATTGCCCTTCTATGTAAGTATTACTATTATCTCTCTTATAAGACCACTCCCTTATAAGACCTCATTTGGTATGATTTTTGAAGGGACCTTATAAGACCTTAAAGCCCGTCGCACACTAGCGTCAATGCGTCAAAACGTCAAGCGTCGTTGGCGGGCAGCTTGACGCGCAGCTTCTACGCTGGCCGCATGCATCAATTTCGCGCGTCACAAGACGGATAGGAGTTCGTCTATTCCCAAGCGTCAAGCTGCGTGAACTGACCAATCGAAAGGCAAGGAACCCAAAAACAAGGGACACCACTCCACGTTATACGATCTAGGCAGACAGTCATGGCGGACGACAGCGACATTGCCATTTTGATTGAATCGTACCAATCATATTCGTAAAAAGCGCTTCGTTTCATTGGGGTCTTCTCGCGCAATTTCTTGTAACAAAAGATTGTATGCGCCATGCATTGGCCTACGCAAAAGCCAATCTCTTGTCCAGATAGATCTTTTCTTTCGTCGCTGAACTTCCTCCTCCTCCTCCTCCTCTAACACTACACATGCTGCACAAACAGCAACCATCATATTGTTATCGAATTCTTCGTCTGTATCCGCCATGCTTGCAGTTTACAAACGGAAGTGATATTACAGCTAACTTTCCTTGGTTCCGTGAATGCAGTGACGCTACAACCGACGCTAGTGTGCGACTTGCAACGCGTGCGTCGTACGCCAAAGATGCTTGCATCACTGACGCGCGTCATGATGTTGACGCTAGTGTGCGACGGCTATAAGGGCTTCGCACACTAGCGTCAAGATCTCGAGATCGCGGCGATTTTTTGCTGCAAGGCGCAGTTTGATGCGCCGCTTGTGTGTGAGAGATTCGCGGCGCAGCAGGATTTTTGATGCGTAGCTGCGCGATTTTGTGTTGCTCGAGAATAGATGCGGCTCTAATTTTGATGCTCAAGATCGCAGAGATCGTGAAACTAGCCAATCACAACGGACGGAAGGACCATAACTCAGATTGAAGAAAAAAAATACTGTTGTTTCTAAGAGGAGGTTTGACGCTAGAGTAATCTTTCCTTGCTTTCCAAATAAGGAAGTTCGAGCGACAAGAGGCGAAGCGACAAGCGACAAGAGGCGAAGCGACAAGAGTCGTGTGTGAGAACACCACTGCCTCGCTACAATGTGTGCTGTGATGCAGGCGTCAACGCGTCAAGGCGTTGCTCTGAGAAACAATTGACGCCTGATGCTAGTGTGCGAAGCCCTTTACCACACGCAGCGATGTTGCGGTGGCAAGGGGGCGTGGCGGGGTCGTAGTGAGAACGGGGACAACGTAGTGGTATCCTGCCCTTAATTTTATGAAGTTCCACTAAAGCTTAAGTGGGAAACTAAACGTGTTTACTCTCTAAATTAAGTAAATCGGTTTAGTTTCCCACTTAAGCTTCAGTAGAATTTCATAAAATTAAGGGCTGGTGAGTACGTGGACAGCCAAAAAAAAACCAGTGGTAGAGTACTCAGAACGTAGCGGTAGCGTAGGGTCCTCGCCAAGAGCGTGCGTGGAACGATGTAATTGTTTTTTGGGGGGAGCTGTGGGCCTCCACTCCTCAGGTCATATTGAGGTCGTGGTTGCGGTCACACTTGAGGAGAATTTCCGCGACCTCGACACGTTCTCTAGAAATGTAGCGCGCAGTGAGGACGTAGTGGGGGTCCTCATCATGTGCGACGGGGGTAATTGGCTAGTACTGCAAAGAACACCTTTTGCCAGAGTGAGTGCCCTTGGTGGGTGGGGAAAGATGGTTGAGTACTGACCAAACAAGGGAATAACTCTCGCCAATAACCCTATTTGAGGCCACTTGCCCTTTGCAAGAGGGAACGTCCTTTTGGATACTGACCAACAAGGGATTAACTCTTGCCGTCAAGGGCGTTAATAACCTTAGTTGCAGTGGCCAATAGCTACACTTGCACCGCTCTACCTAAAGCGCATGTCTGCTCCTTAATCATCCATAAGTACGGTATTTTCCGGTCCTTCTCTTCTTCTTCTTCCTCTTCCTCAATCGCTTTGAACGTTTTTTGTTACGTGAGCGCAGATGCGTCACGCTGCCGTTATGCACCTAACTAAGAAATAGGTCCAGCATACATGTCTATCTTTGGACCAGTAAGGCAAAAAGATAGTAGGTGGCAGTAAATGAAGGGAAAAGGCAGAGTCTAAGAGAATGAAGGATAAGGCCGTGTGCACACATAAGCGGATATTCCATGCGGAAACCCGTGCGCAATCCATAAATAAGGGGTTTTTTTAAAGGGGAAAAGATGTGCGCACGTGTCCGAATTTCCCCATTATGCGTAAACTTGTATCCTTCTTTCTTCCACTTATTTAGGGTTTTCCGTACGGAACTTACGCGTCTAATGCGAACCCGGCCTAAGAGTAAGTTACAAACACGGAACTTCTAGTTCTACAAGGTTGGGGAACTAAAGCCCTCGCAGAACCCCCAAGGGGGCGTTGCTTCTTTTCACAACATTCTCTTCCATCTGCACCTTAGACAAGAAAGTGACAAGGTCTTTGATTGGAAACGCCTAGGGGTCAGAGACTTCTGATTGGATGTCAAGTGTCTGTCAGAACGCGCCTTCCTAACGAGAGTCCGCTATGTGAATAGAGATAACATTCTCATCACCGACTGAACAGGGCCCACTGCGCAGTCTACAGTGCTGAAAAAAACAAACACCCAACAACATGGCTGTATGTAAAACAGCGTCTTCAGGAACATCTCTCTGATCCATTCTAATATTTGTTTAATACTTTCTACGTTGATTTTACAACGATCTTAGAAGAAAAACAAGCGCGAAATCGCAATAGTTTGTGGCACGCGGTCTATTTTTACCACTCCAATCATGAGTCACCTCCCCTGGCTTTTCAATAATTTTAATCTGTAAACCAGAATGTTATCTCTGCACCATTTCGTAACTTTTTATATCTTTTGGAAAACATTTAAAATTATGTAT
>CM065704.1:28208012-28228012 GCA_017654935.2 Phymorhynchus buccinoides
TCACATTTGACTATTTTGTCAGTCCCCGTTTTACTTCGTACAGCACCTTCCAACACCGACAACACTCGCTGGGGAGGAACAAAAGTTCGAACGCTCCAAATGTCTACTCCATCTCTACTTCTTCATTTCTGGCACCCAGACCTGGCAGTCACCATCGATACCACTGATGTTGCACCCTCGTCGTAGCTTGCCCTGCTGTTGTTACGAGGAATGTTGAAAATGTTGAATTGTTTTCCCTATAAGCAAACATTTCAAACTTGTCATCTTTGTTTTCTAGGCGAGATAAAACTTATTCCACGCTGTTTTCCAGCGTCCCCCAGGCGATGCTTCGTGTTCTAAATAAATCTTTGCCAGCGAACTGTTCACGCTTGAGCAAAACAGCTCACACATTAGGTCTATCGCGCAACTCTTTTGTCTTGTTGTTTGTGGCACAAGCCACAAACTTATAACTCACTTTGTCGGTCTGTCTGTCGGTCTGTCTGTCGGTCGGTCCAAAATTGTCGCACTTCAAAGTGAGGCTGCACTTCAAATTGAAGCTGCTCTTTAAAATGATGTTTCGTTTTCAATTGTCGCACGCCACAAACGATTGCGAATCCGCGCTTGTTTATTTTTTTGAAGGTATACACGTTCACATTTTTCACTCTTTTCCCACGTAATTCACGTGAATCGTGACTCACAGACATCGTCACAATCGCATCGCATTGGGATCGAACCGTATGCAGTGTGGCTGACCCTTAAGAGTCAAGGCGTGTGATTGGGCCACGTCAGAATGAACCGCGATGGTTGATTGGAAGCCAAGCTCCTGTCAAACTTGTCCCTCTTTCATGACAAAATGTCTGCCCCCCGCTAGAAAAGATGAACTATCAATGAATACATACAGTTTTTAAACTGAACGAAGCAATAAATTAAACAAATTTAAGTCGACTGTTTGCAATGATTGATTGCCCCTGTCTGATCTGCTGGGTGGGTTTGTAGCTGAATCGTATGAATCTTACTTAACGACTCATTTCCAAAACTAAATTCACGGGATGATTGCAGACAGGAGAAGAATAAGGAATAGAGGAGAACCAGAACAGAGCTGAAGCCATAAAAAAAGAGAGAGAGAGAAAGACAGAAAGAAATACGAAGAAAGAAACAACACCAGAAATGGTCAGGGACGGTATTCATGTCGAGATAGCATGAGACTTAGCATGATGCTAACTTAGAAGCTCTTCCAATGTCCTATAGGATTTAATAGGACTTTTGGAAGAGCTTCTAAGTTAGCATCATGCTAAGTCTCATGCTATCTCGACGTGAATACCGTCCCTGGTTACATTCTTAAAGATCGCACTTCTTTTAGCTTGTTTGCTTCCTTGCTGGCTTGTCTGTTTGCTTGTGTTGTTTGTCAATTCCATTCACACAAATACTCATTTTAGACTTTTCCAAAATGTAGAAATCAGCCTTGAGAATGATTCTATTTGATTTTGGCGAGCTTCAGTGGGGTATTTTTCATGGCGTATAATCAAATCAAATCAAATACAAACAAATCACTGTATTATCTCCCAAGGAGAAATGTCGTTCAGGTGCCGTACAATAGAAACATTGACATTCAGCCTGCATGAATATAAGCACTTGTAGCAAATGTCACATGAGTATAAAAAGATGCATAAACAAATATATACGGACATAGGCATTTAGCATGCGTGAGCATAACACGATTGAATGTTGCATCTATGGGCCATTTCGATGATCACTAATATTTTGATGGCTTTCCGTAACATGGTCAAATATCTAGATCGATTTGAATATAATCCTGACGATCGAAGGGACACCTCCTCCTCTACCCTCCCTCACCCATTTTCCTTGTTTGTTTAACTGCCACCCAAATAAATTTACCACAACACTTTCCCCTTTCCTCCTACCCCCAAAGGAAAACATCTAGAGCATTTTGGCTCCTCCTCCTCCTTCTCCTCCTTTTTGCTCTTCCTCCTCCTCCTCCTCCTCCTCCTTCTTCTTCTTCTTCTTCTTCTTATTATTATTATTATTATTATTGTCAGATATAATGTGGTTCATAATGTTTACGTGCCACTAGTGAAGCCTATTCATTTATTTCCTAACTGTTTGCACGATGGAGGTTTGAAGATGGCAGCTTTCTTTAACATACGCATGGGAGCAGTTTAAATATTGAAATCTCAAGAGGAAAGTACCAAAGACTTTCTACCCCATATCATGAGTCGATTACAAATCAACATATAAACAGTTATAGTGCACAGGAATCTATGCATATTATGACTACTATAATAATAATAATAATCGTGTCTGTGTGTTCATGTGTCCGTGTGTGTGTGTGTGTGTGTGTGTGTGTGTGTGTGTGTGTGTGTTTGTCCAGGCGAAGGTGCCCAAGCCGTCGGTCATATATCACTATATCCATATATATATATTCTTGATCAGCATTGCTCAAATTATTCCGCCACACCATCCCTCTAGACAGAGTTTACAACAACCACACTGTCTTAGCTAAAAAAGAAAAGTGTCAACAACAAACAATTATGGGGTAGATTAACCGGTAATATAAATGCCTATTTTATTTCAGACTATCACTGTTTAATATCATCTCGATTTTAGTCAAACAAATCTATTTACTATACTGTATCTATATAATTGTTATTGTAATGGGGTGGTAAGGGGGTAAAGGATAAGTGAATAGGGATAAGGATAGGGAAGAGTTGATGAGGGATAAGGATTGGAGGGTGAAGATAGGCACACTCCGCACAGACCAGGAACATATAGAGGAAACCAGACAGTTGTTTAGCTTTTGTTTATTTGGGTACTAGGAAATACTAAGGAAGACATAGGAAGACTAAAGAAGACTAGAAAGACTAAAGACTAAAGAAGCCATAAGAAGACAGTGCAGCAAATACATCCTGCAACAATATAAAATATACACACATAAATATAAACAAGAAATAACAATGATTAGGTATGATTGTAGGCCTTGTGCCATAGCACTCAATGTTAAACAACATGAGGGAATACACAGTCACAGCAGTGGAAGGAGCTCACTTTATGACTTAAATGGCATGATTAAACTGACACTGACACAAGCCTAGCTGGGGTTTGGAAACATAACATAGGTCGGTTTTACCTGACCCTATGCTTGCTTAACCCATACACAAACATTTGAGTTCATGTGAGTTAACCCAAACCAAGTATTGTAACACTGACATCATCATCTGCTGTGTTACTAAAAATAGACTACACATCACAGTAAACTGAATGAGATCAGTTTGTAGTGGGAAACTGACTAAAGGCAAATGTAGGCCTATTGAGAGTTTAGCATTGAAGTAGCAAGAAACTCAACCAAAAAGGAATGCCTTGTTAATACTATAGTATCAGTATTAACACAACACCATACTAGGCCTAGCACACACACCTAGGCCTATGAATGAAACTATTGCCAAGTAGGCCTACACCATAGTATGGTACAAGCCTAGATCAATAATATTAATACAATGTAACATGGAAAAGAGCAAGTTAGGCTTTTAAACAATATAATGTCTGCAATAGTATTAATAGCATAAAAATGAGCAAGTTAGGCCTTTAAACAATATAATGTAGGCGAAGTGCCCCTTCATTGCTTACACGCAGTAGACTGACGTCACACACGAGTGGGTGTGAGGATAGACCAGAACGATCGGAATGTTCTAATTTTCAGTCTCTCAACATAAACTTTGGCCTAGTGCCGTTATATTTCTGAATGAACTGACGCCACGATGGTTCAGTGACGGGAATAGCAGTGTACAACGGCAATGCCTAAACAACCGTTAGCAGTGTTGAAACGGCAGTGTTTAACGGCAGTGTCTAATCAACAGTTAACAGCAGTGTCTTTTGTGTGTTGATCTAGATCACATAGATTCACGGCAAACTCGAACGTCATTGGTTCGGTAAAAAGTAAACAAAGTTGGACTTCCTGCTGTTAACAAACATAAAAATACATCAAAGTATAGTTCAAACATCAGTACTTACAGTAGTCACTGTAGATTCACATCAACAGCATGAATGAGAAGGCAGGCCGAGATCGAGCAGACGATAATCTATAAACCTAGTGCTAAATTATTAATTTGTTGATTGAAAAAGTGTGTACCCAGATTTTGGGCACTTTTTATATATATGCTCGAGAGCCGGACCGCAAGGACAGCAGTCACTGGACTCGGCCAGAATGGCTCTGTGGGTGGCAAGAGTGACCAGATCTGTCTTTGTTTGGTTTAGTCCAACACAGATATCTATGCCACTAATCACTAAACCCTGGCATGTTGTATATGAGAAGAAAGAGGATGAACTAAGCTCTATTCTGACTACTATTATAATAAGGAAATCTAACTATATATTTATAATAATTATGAAAAACCTTGTATTTTAGAGCCCACTGAAACAGGTTCAAGCTACTAAATAATTAATTTATCTAAACTCATACCACATTACACCGATCTTTCATAATGGATTAATACACTAAAGTACTACCTTTCTATACATATACTATGTCACTATGTTAGATGACACAGTTAAAATATAATTAGCATTCAATGTCCAGTAACAAAAACAAGCCAGCCGAAAACCCGGTTTTAGGACTGAGTCCACACCGGTGGTCAGACGGAATGTGACGTTGACTCAGCGTCGGTGTAGCTTTCGTCAATGTTCTGTTTTGACGTCAAATAAAGTAGCTACTTCGTATGTAGGACATTGAAAGAGTTGTTTAGTAACAACATTATGAAAGGATGGCTTTGATAAAATAGGCTTTATAGAGATAAGAGGTGACATAACTTGGCCGGTTAGATTGCCAGATTTTAGGATATATCAGCCATTCAATGTCTTAATTAACAAACTAATAAAGTGATTGGCATAACTACAATAAGATTTTATTATTAGAATGACAATCAAATAGAAGAAAATGGCTAAATTATAAGTTTATTATTACTACTAGTTGGCCTGAGATTTGAGGGGAGGCCGTTGGAGATTTGAAAAGCCGGGTCGCATGATACGATTTGAATTTTGACATGTCTAAAAATAGATTTGATGTCATATAGCGAGGCGCGCATGACTTGGAAAAGTGGTTAGGCACACTTGTCGTCTGCTAAATAGTGTTGCGTGACAGGTAGGCCTTATGGAATACGGCACACTGTCACATCTCCCCCCGTCAAGAAGAATCCATCGTCCGCGATGGACATTAAGAAAAGTATTTCTTGTGAAGGAAGCTTTCCAACAACAAGAAACTCTAAACTGGGTTAAAAAAATATCTGTACTTACTACTTATGAAAAAAATTCCTTAGCATTTTATACACACAACTGACTAAGTCTAAACACTAATGTCATTATTGAACAGTCTATAGATAGTTATTGGAGGACTACACGCTGGGACCGTCGAAGTGGCGGTGGTGCTGTCTGAGCCTGAAGACCAGAAGGTCCCGGTATGGCTGGAGCCGGAGGCACAATAACATTTTGTGGCCGCGGGAGCACCATATAGTCATTGTCTGACTCACTGTCTGACTCTCCCACACGTCTCAGCCGACGCGGCACCCTAACTTGGAAGGTGGGTGAGGGGGTAGCCTGAGCGTCAGTGTATTTAACAGGAAGCTGCTGTTGCTCGCCCCGCACAGCTGCAGTGGAAAACCCGGCATGATGAGCAGGCATGGAGGTGTTCGCGGGGTGATGGACCCTACTGCACCGGTCGCAGTCAGCCAGGAACCGCTCCAGGTCCTGGTACATCCCCGGCCAGTAAACTAGAGGCCGGAGAGTCTCCTTAGCGTGCTGGTGTCCCTGGTGACCGGTGTGGTGGTGCAGTGAGGAGAGGACGCGGGGGCGCAGCTTGTTGGGCAGCAGGAGCTGCTCACACGGCCCGCGTCGTGGATCCATCACCCGCCGGTGCAGAACACCTTTCCGGCACACAAGGCGATCATGCTGCTTGACTAGCAGCTGCATCTGCCAGTCTTCGGTGGGAGCAGGTGCCGACGGCCAGGAGGCAACGAGAGGACCAATGGAGGGGTCCTCCCACTGCAGACGCCGGAGCTCCTTCGGCGTCAACTGGGGGATGATGGCGTCAGCAGGGTGCGATGTGGCCACAGCGTTGATCTGCGGCTGCGGTGATCCACCCTGCTGATGGCGGACAGTGGCTGGGGACTGAGACCTGTCCTCAGCCCGCGGAGAGCTACCGCCAGCCTTCCGCCGTCGTCGTCTGCGCCGTTGTTTGGGGTGTGGAGAGCCTGCCGCACATTGGCAGACCTGCAGTGGCGTCTCTGGTGTGTGCTGGAGCTGCTCCGATGATGGCGGTTGGCGCAGCTCCTGTCTCAGGGTGGCCACCTCAGCTGATAAGGCGGCCAGCTGAGACTGCACATGGTCGGCAGGGGCGGTGCTGTGCTGGGAGCGCACATAGTGGTCGTCAGCACCGCCTTCCCGCACACACCAGAGAGCTTCCTTGCGGGCCAACTCGAACGTGGTGTCTGGATGCCTGCGGATGTGGCGTCGGACCTCACACCGGAGGGACGCTGGCTGCAGGCCGCTGGCAAACACGTCACGCAGGATGTCCGCCGGGAGAAGGTTAGCCTTGGCTGTGTTGACCTTCTCCCAGAGGCGCTGGAGGTCGCACGCATAGGCCCCGATGTCTTCGCCATGACCCCGTCTCCTGTTGAAGAAGGCCGCGGCCAGACTCACCGCGTCGCGCTGCTCTCCCCAGCGTTCTTCGAGGATGGCGAAGATTTTCGCTGGGGAGTCCACCTCCGTCGCGCGCCGCCTGATGATCTGCTGGCGAGCCTGGCCTTGTAGGGCGGCGATCAGCCAGAGGGCAGCTGCTCTGTCATCCAGGGGCTGAAGGTGAAGCGCTAGCTTCGCTCCCTGGATGAAGTCGTCGACGGGTGTTGTGCTGCCCTCCTCACCGAAGAATTCCGGGAGACGGGGCATGTACACGTTGGGGTTAGCCATGGTGTCGACGTCGGGACGGGCGGAGGTAGATCTGCTGCACTGTCTTCCTAGCTAACTGTCTGAGTTTCCCCTTGTTCCTGAAATCCTGCTCGCAGCGCCAGTTGTAATGGGGTGGTAAGGGGGTAAAGGATAAGTGAATAGGGATAAGGATAGGGAAGAGTTGATGAGGGATAAGGATTGGAGGGTGAAGATAGGCACACTCCGCACAGACCAGGAACATATAGAGGAAACCAGACAGTTGTTTAGCTTTTGTTTATTTGGGTACTAGGAAATACTAAGGAAGACATAGGAAGACTAAAGAAGACTAGAAAGACTAAAGACATAAGAAGACATAAGAAGACAGTGCAGCAAATACATCCTGCAACAATATAAAATATACACACATAAATATAAACAAGAAATAACAATGATTAGGTATGATTGTAGGCCTTGTGCCATAGCACTCAATGTTAAACAACATGAGGGAATACACAGTCACAGCAGTGGAAGGAGCTCACTTTATGACTTAAATGACATGGTTAAACTGACACTGACACAAGCCTAGCTGGGGTTTGGAAACATAACATAGGTCGGTTTTACCTGACCCTATGCTTGCTTAACCCATACACAAACATTTGAGTTCATGTGAGTTAACCCAAACCAAGTATTGTAACACTGACATCATCATCTGCTGTGTTACTAAAAATAGACTACACATCACAGTAAACTGAATGAGATCAGTTTGTAGTGGGAAACTGACTAAAGGCAAATGTAGGCCTATTGAGAGTTTAGCATTGAAGTAGCAAGAAACTCAACCAAAAAGGAATGCCTTGTTAATACTATAGTATCAGTATTAACACAACACCATACTAGGCCTAGCACACACACCTAGGCCTATGAATGAAACTATTGCCAAGTAGGCCTACACCATAGCATGGTATAAGCCTAGATCAATAATATTAATACAATGTAACATGGAAAAGAGCAAGTTAGGCTTTTAAACAATATAATGTCTGCAATAGTATTAATAGCATAAAAATGAACAAGTTAGGCCTTTAAACAATATAATGTAGGCGAAGTGCCCCTTCATTGCTTACACGCAGTAGACTGACGTCACACACGAGTGGGTGTGAGGATAGACCAGAACGATCGGAATGTTCTAATTTTCAGTCTCTCAACATAAACTTTGGCCTAGTGCCGTTATATTTCTGAATGAACTGACGCCACGATGGTTCAGTGACGGGAATAGCAGTGTACAACGGCAATGCCTAAACAACCGTTAGCAGTGTTGAAACGGCAGTGTTTAACGGCAGTGTCTAATCAACAGTTAACAGCAGTGTCTTTTGTGTGTTGATCTAGATCATCACATAGATTCACGGCAAACTCGAACGTCATTGGTTCGGTAAAAAGTAAACAAAGTTGGACTTCCTGCTGTTAACAAACATAAAAATACATCAAAGTATAGTTCAAACATCAGTACTTACAGTAGTCACTGTAGATTCACATCAACAGCATGAATGAGAAGGCAGGCCGAGATCGAGCAGACGAAAATCTATAAACCTAGTGCTAAATTATTAATTTGTTGATTGAAAAAGTGTGTACCCAGATTTTGGGCACTTTTTATATATATGCTCGAGAGCCGGACCGCAAGGACAGCAGTCACTGGACTCGGCCAGAATGGCTCTGTGGGTGGCAAGAGTGACCAGATCTGTCTTTGTTTGGTTTAGTCCAACACAGATATCTATGCCACTAATCACTAAACCCTGGCATGTTGTATATGAGAAGAAAGAGGATGAACTAAGCTCTATTCTGACTACTATTATAATAAGGAGATCTAACTATATATTTATAATAATTATGAAAAACCATGTATTTTAGAGCCCACTGAAACAGGTTCAAGCTACTAAATAATTAATTTATCTAAACTCATACCACATTACACCGATCTTTCATAATGGATTAATACACTAAAGTACTACCTTTCTATACATATACTATGTCACTATGTTAGATGACACAGTTAAAATATAATTAGCATTCAATGTCCAGTAACAAAAACAAGCCAGCCGAAAACCCGGTTTTAGGACTGAGTCCACACCGGTGGTCAGACGGAATGTGACGTTGACACAGCGTCGGTGTAGCTTTCGTCAATGTTCTGTTTTGACGTCAAATAAAGTAGCTACTTCGTATGTAGGACATTGAAAGAGTTGTTTAGTAACAACATTATGAAAGGATGGCTTTGATAAAATAGGCTTTATAGAGATAAGAGGTGACATAACTTGGCCGGTTAGATTGCCAGATTTTAGGATATATCAGCCATTCAATGTCTTAATTAACAAACTAATAAAGTGATTGGCATAACTACAATAAGATTTTATTATTAGAATGACAATCAAATAGAAGAAAATGGCTAAATTATAAGTTTATTATTACTACTAGTTGGCCTGAGATTTGAGGGGAGGCCGTTGGGGATTTGAAAAGCCGGGTCGCATGATATGATTTGAATTTTGACATGTCTAAAAATAGATTTGATGTCATATAGCGAGGCGCGCATGACTTGGAAAAGTGGTTAGGCACACTTGTCGTCTGCTAAATAGTGTTGCGTGACAGGTAGGCCTTATGGAATACGGCACACTGTCACATCATCAACTACAAGGAAAAGTTCAAACTCTCCAAATGTGATTATCCTCCATGTAGATAATTATCCTTGATTCCAATCTGGATTCAAAATCAAAATAATGTAAATATTATTTGTTTATCAATTTCTGCGGTAATCACAATTATAATGAGTATGACTTTCATACAGAGCATGCACAAGATGACATTAAGTTTCTGCAATTGCAATAAATGATGTATTTCAAGACAGGTTGTGAATACAGTATGTGGTGGCTTCTTAAAAAACAAAAAACGGTTTGTTGCCCCAAAAGATCTTTGTAATTTAACCAGCATTCTTGCATGAAGACTACAAAGACAGATTTCCTTTTTATCATAACAAGCACAACTTCGAAAAGAGAAGAATAAAATCAGAGGAATAGGGGAACAGTTTCAAATGCAGAGATTATGTGATCGAACGAAACATTATGCTTGACTATTTGACCGGTCAATAATATTAAACAGACGAAGAAACCAAGACTGGGACAAATTTTCTCTGATTCAATATCATATAAGTATTCTAAGTCGAAATTATCATCTACGTATTCTAAGTCACGATATCATAAGATGCATTCTTAGTCACAATATTATCATATTGTAAGTCACAACACCATTTACGTATTCCTAGTCACAATACCATTTACGTTCTTTTCCTGTAGAACCATCAGACGACTAGAGCCTCATAAACATTCAGAAGCCTCAGGGTCAACATTACCGTTGGGAGTAGAAAGATCAGAGTAGAGAGTGGTCTTTCAGAGTCTGATCATAATTAGTTTGACTAGACGGGTAAACCTGTCTCAGACTTATGTCTACAGTGAATTGATGTGTATGTGTGTGTGTGTGTGTGTGTGTGTGTGTGTGTGTGTGTGTGTGTGTGTGTGTGTGTGTGTGTGTTGTGTGTGTGTGTTATGTGTGTTATGTGTGTTGTGTGTGTGTGTGGTGTGTGTGTGTGTGTGTGCGTGTGTGCGTGCGAGTGTGCGTGTGCGCGTGTGTGTCAGTGCGCGCGCGCACGTGCGTGTGTGTGTGTGTGTGAGTGTGTGTGTGTGTGTGTGTGTGTGTGTGTGTGTGTGTGTGTGTGTGTGTGTGTGTGTGTGTGTGACCGACTGATCGGATATACAAGTGTTCAGATGGAACAGATAGGGTTACGATCCCCCCCACTGGAGAACTTAGCAGTATGCATGACCTTGAATTGGATACTTTTCTGGACTGGAACCTTTTTTTCCAAAATGAAGATTAGGCATACACTAGTCAACAAGTGAAATATGAGCAGGTTGGTGTGAGTGTATTAGACAAAGGGGTTAGGGGAAGATCATGACAGGAAGAAAGACAAGTGAGAGAGAAGAGAGAGAGAGAGAGAGAGAGAGAGAGAGAGAGAGAGAGAGAGAGAGAGAGAGAGAGAGAGAGAGAGAGAGAGAGAGAGAGAGAGAGAGAGAGAGAGAGAGAGAGAGAACAAGAGATATTTTATCTAGCACTACAGCACTATTGATTCCAATTGTGTTAGTGGTGTGTTTGTTATCATTTGACTGCTGTATTTGAACCAGAGCTTCATTTTCGACCCTTCTGAACCACTAAACATAGAAAAGAAGAAAAAGAAGAAGAAGAAAGAGAGAGAGAGACAGAGAGAGAGAGAGAGAGAGAGAGAGAGAGAGAGAGAGAGAGAGAGAGAGAGAGAGAGAGAGAGAGAGACAGACAGACAGAGAGACAGAGAGAGAGAGAGAGAGAGAGAGAGAGAGAGAGAGAGAGACAGAGAGAGAGAGAGAGAGAGAGAGAGAGAGAGAGAGAGAGAGAGAGAGAGAGAGAGAGAGAGAGAGAGAGAGAGACAGAGAGAGAGAGAAAGAGAGAGAGAGAGAGAGAGAGAGAGAGAGAGAGAGAGAGAGACAGAGAGACAGAGACAGAGAGAGAGAAAGAGAGAGAGAGAGAGAGAGAGAGAGAGAGAGAGAGAGAGAGACAGAGAGACAGACAGAGAGAGAGAAAGAGAGAGAGAGAGAGAGAGAGAGAGAGAGAGACAGAGAGAGAGACAGAGAGAGAGAGAGAGAGAGAGAGAGAGAGAGAGAGAGAGAGAGAGAGAGAGAGAGAGAGAGAGAGAGAGAGAGAGAGAGAGAGTGAATTGCAGAACGCAACCTTCAGAAACCAGCAGTAGTCAGTACAGTGTCCCTTATTTTTAAGTAACTCGAATGCAATTTGAGCCTACTGGTTTTACTTTTGTAGAGATTTTCATTTTAACAAGCGCGGATTCGCAATCGTTTGTGGCAGCGGTCTATTTGTGGCAGCGGTCTACACTGAGTCGCTTCCCCTGGCTTTTCAATAATTTTAATCTGTAAACCAGAATGTTATCTCTGCACCATTTCGTAACTTTTTATATCTTTTGGAAAACATTTAAAACTATTTATCCTACTTATGCTCATCGAAAGAAGCACCGCATACTCGTCGTGTCTGGTGCAGTGTCTGTATTACGTATGTTTATTACTTTGTACGCTTTAAAATGAAGATTCATGTGCTCTGTTCAGTATACAATTCTTTCCATACCTAAGGACTGTAGATATGACAACTGAAATGTTACTTTATGCCCAAGTTGGGGGGTTTTCTGTCTGTACCTTTCTTTCTCTTTTACAATATGTGCGACAATTTTGGACCGACCGACAGACCGACCGACCGACCGACCGACAAAGTGAGTTATAGGTTTGTGGCTTGTGCCACAAACAAAAACATTATTCATCGGCAAAAAAAGGTAGACTGGCGTGGCTTTGCTCTTGAAGAGATGCAACGCAGTAATAGATAAAATAGCAGAGACAACGTAAACTAAAAGGACAGGACATAAAAAGAAGAAGACAGATGAAAAGAATGAGATACTAATACGAATACGAATGTTTTATTGAAGGTAAAACAGCTAAGCGTTAAGAACCTCTTTTCACCATGCCCTCTCTCTCTCTCTCACACACACACACACATTCACACCATCCATAAGATCAGGAAATAAAGTAATAAAGTGGGACAAGAAGAAAAGAACTAAGAAAAGAAGAACAATGACAAGAAGAAAAGCACACAAAAAAGAACAGTGATAAGCAAAACAAACAAAAAGAGAAGAATAAGAAGAAGAACAAGAAAGGGAACAAAGGGGTAGAATTCACTTCTAAGTGGCTAGTTTACAAACCTTTGCTTGATGTTATGTGAACATTTCACAATTATTCGAGTGAACATTTCAATATATTTTAAATTTTATTTTTGATTGAATCCATTTGTCTGCATTCAACAAAGAATGGAAAAAAAGTGATTAACCCACATGTTTACCCTTCTTTTTAGGGTCTGATAGTTTGCATGTTTGTTTCTATTTATGCATTCAAAGCTCGTGTATGGTTTGTGATATGCATAATTAACTTGGTATTACAGTCTCAAGAACCGAATTACAGCCACCACCACCACCACCCCTCTCTCTCTCTCTCTCTCTCTCCCTCTCTCTCCATCTTCTCTCTCTCTCCCTCTCTCTCTCTCTCTCTCTCCATCTTCTCCCTCTCTCTCTCTCTCTCTCTCTCTCTCTCTCTCTCTCTCTCTCTCTCTCTCTCTCTCTCTCTCTCTCTCTCTCTCTCTCTCTCTCTCTCTCTCTCTCTCTCTCTCTCTCTTACATCCACTTCATTTTCTTTTCATTTTTCCTTCTTGTTGTCTGCCATGGACAGCATGATTATTATGATAGTGTTATTCATCCACATGTTTAGTTTATTTTGAGTAGGTAATTTATGCTTTAATTTTGTATTGATTATTTTCCTATGTTGTATAATTATGTAAGTATGTGTTTTTGTGTGTGTTGCTTTTCTTTTCATTTTCTATACATAAAACGCAATGTACAAAAAAAGTTAAATAAAAAAAGATTAAAAAAAGAAATGAAACAAGGATTAAAAAAAAAAAGCGAACAAAAAGAAGAAGTGGAAGAAGATAAACATTTTTGTTACAAAATTACAAAAAACAAACGCATGAACAAGAAACTACAAGAAGAACGAAAACGCCACTCACAAACTCCTCTCAAAGATGATAAAACTCGGCCTAAAAAGAAAAACAAATGTAAATGTGTTTACCCAATCTAAAACCTCAGGGAATCGTTTTCAAATAATCATGTTATGTACAGAAAGCGGAGATAGAAAATACGCATCTTACAAAACATGTTGTTCAAGAGCAACAAACAAGAGGCATTGTCGCGCTTGTTAAAAACAAATTGTTGCTTGTGGATATTAAATTGGACGTAATGGGGTTTTGCAGGAGTAATGTGATGTGGTGTGGTGTGGTGTAGTGTGGTGTAGTGTGGTGTAATGTAGTGTGGTATGGTGTAGTGTGGTGTAATGTAGTGTGGTATGGAGTGGTGTGGTGTGATGTGGTGTGGTGTAATGTAGTGTGGTATGGTGTGATGTGGTGTGGTGTAGTGTGGTGTAATGTAGTGTGGCATGGTGTGATGTGGTGTGGTATAATGTAGTGTGGTATGGTGTGGTGTAATGTAGTGTGGTATGGAGTGGTGTGATGTAATGTAGTGTGGTATGGTGTGGTGTAATGTAGTGTGGTATGGTGTGATGTGGTGTGGTATGGTGTAATGTAGTATGGTATGGTGTGGTGTAATGTGATGTGGTGTTGTATGGGGGAGGAGTGTGTTGATAGATAAAGACGATACAAAGACAGGACAACTGTGTGTTTGGGGGGGGGGGGGGGGGGGGGGGGATAGAACGGGGGTGGTTGGGTAGGGGAAGGAGAGGGGGTGGGGGGGGTCAAGGAGTATCTAATCCGATTTGGGGCCTGTGAAGAGGCGGCAATTTCTCGTCTGGTTCCTTCTCAAAAGCTTTGCTTCCCCACCGCAACCCTCTTAGTCACATTTCTAGCTTGTATTTTGTTTATTGTCTTTTTGTTGTTCATTTTCGTTACAATACGCGTGTGTGTGCGTGCGTGCGTGTTTGTGATGCGTTTATGCAGGCCCCTATATGAGTGTATGTATGCATGGCATGGTGTGTGTGTGTGTGTGTGTGTGTGAGAGTGTGTGTGTGTGTGTGAGTGTGTGAGTGTGTGAGTGTGTTAGTGTTAGTGGTTGGGTTGTGCTGTGCTGTGCTGTGCTGTGCTGTGCTGTGCTGTGCTGTGCTGTGCTGTGCTGTGCTGTGTTGTGTTGTGTTGTGTTGTGTTGTGTTGTGTTGTGTTGTGATGTCTCTCTGTGTGTGTGCGCTATTTTAGTGTGTATGATGTGATGAATATATACTTTTATTTTATGCTTGCCAGACGAATTCTGGCCGGTATTGTTTTGTCTGCTCATGTTATTGAATTTTTGTTTCAGGTTTTCATTCCATTTCAATTCTGTGTAAAGCGCCCTGTAGCCTACAATCATAGCAGGCTGGGCACTATATAAATTTTCCTCATTATTATTATTATTATTATTATTATTACTGCTACTACTACTATTATTATTATTATTATATTATTATTATTATTATTGTTATTAAAAACAAACAGCCTTTGTTTAAAAAAAAAGGTCTGGTCTCTATTGTATTTCCGTGTTCTTCGACAGTCCACTTTCTCCCTTGTTCCATCTCACCCGCCTTTGCATTATCTATGTTGAATCGTTAAAAACAATGTTCAATTTCTAGAATATATATTTTTTTGTTTCCTTTTTACACTCTGTTTTTTCTCTCTCTTTTTTGCTTTTCTCCCCCATCTTTCTTTAAAAATTCGTCGTGCGATCTTCTTCTTCTTCTGCTTCTCCTTCTTTTGCTTCTTATTTTACTTCATTTTCTTCTTCTTCTTTTGCTTCCCCTTTTCATGCTTCTTCTTCTGTTTCCTCTCCTTTTTCTTCTTCTTCTCCCTTTTCTTCTTCTTCTTTTGCTTCTTCTCCTCCTCCTTCTTCTCCTCTTATTTCTTCTCCTTCCGTTTTTTCTTCTTCTTCTCCTTTTTCTTCTTCTTCTCCTTTTCTTCTTCTTCTTCTTTTGCTTTTTCTTATGCTTTTTTTTCTTCTTCTCCTCCTCCTCCTCCTCCTCCGAGGAAAGAACCACGAAAGAAACCACGCTAGCGAAGCGAGTAAGGTTAGGTAAGATGAAAAAGGGAGAAACACATAGCCGTTTGTGGTCTTTGGGGAATCAATTAATCAGCCACTGTGTAAATTAAGGGGGACCTCCCGATTGACCATTTCCCATCTGGTCCTTTCCCGTTTGGCTCTTTCTCATCTGGCCCTTTCTCATTTGGCCCTTTCCCACTTGGCCCTTTCCCATTTGGCCCTTTCTCATCTGGCCCTTTCCCATTTGGCCCTTTCCCACTTGGCCCTTTCCCACTTGGCCCTTTCCCACTTGGCCCTTTCCCATTTGACCCTTTCTCATTGGCCCTTTCCCACTTGGCCCTTTACCACTTGGCCCTTTCCCATCTGGCCCTTTCCCATTTGGCCCTTTCTCATCTGGCCCTTTCCCATTTGGTCCTTTTCGACTTGGCCCTTTACCACTTGACCCTTTCCCACTTGGTCCTTTACCACTTGGCCCTTTCTCATCTGGCCCTTTCCCATTTGGCCCTTTCTCATTTGGCCCTTTCCCATTTGGCCCTTTGTGTAATGGAGAAAAAAACGGGAGTGCCATTTCGCCATTTCTTTTCTTTTGCAAAAAACGCTATCTTTCTCTCTACCCCCTTCTCTTTCTCTCTGTTGTTGTTGTGTTGCAACACAGAGACACGCACGCGCGCATGCACGCGCGCACGCACGCGCACGCACACATACACGCACACGCACACGCGCACACGCACGCACGCACGCACGCGCACACGCGCACGCGCACGCACACGCACACGCACAAGCACACACGCACACACACACACACACACACACACACACACACACACACACACACACACATAGGCCTGCATGCTTCTCCCTATCCCCTCCCATACACCCAAGAACTAGGTTATGAACTTGAGTGAGAAAAGGGCGAAGTGAAACTCGTTGAAAGGGCGAAATGGCAATCCTCGCCAAAGCGAAATCACATGAGGAGGCATGCAGCATAGATCAAAGAAAGGGCGAGAGGGGAAAGGGTCAGTCAGGACCTACCCACATTAAGGGCTCGGGTTCCGAAAGTGAAGCCCACACTCCACTTCCAATACCTTTACCTCTCGCGCGCACGCGCACGCGCACGCACACGCACACACACACACACATACATACATACATACATACGCGTGCGCGCGCGCACACACACACACACACAGATACACACATACATACGCGCGCGCGCGCGCACACACACACAGTGTATGAAGAACACCCCCCTCTCCTCAACTGTCCAGCAAACAAGGTACCATACAGAATTCACAAGGCATCCCTAATTAAAAAGCCTAAGGGAAAAAAAAGATGATACCAATGCTAGGACAAGACTAAAACAAAATAAAGGGCAAACGCATTTACAAGACATCATTAATGTCTTGCACGACAAGAAAGAACGGAATCTAGGCCTACACGACATCCCTAACAAGACCAAACGATACAGGCAATAGGAGAAGACATGACTATAAAGGCAAAACTAAAGAAACAAAATCCCTATCATAATAGAGACAAAGGAAACACGTTGGACAAGACAGTCCACAGTGTCAAGAAGAGAACAGAGACAATTTATTCCACGCGCCATCTCTACCATGACATGACGAAAAGATCAAAAAGAAAAGTCGAAGAAGTCACATTTACAAGACAATCCTATATTATATAAACGCGTATGAGACAAATTTGCATATGGGCATTTAATTATGACTAGCAATCGCCCCGTGGCAATTAACCCCCGTGGCAGTTTTAACCCCGTGGCAGCTATCTCCTCCCTACACCTACCCCCTCCCCACATTTACTTGCTCGGGGACTTATCTGCCATTCGGCGACACACTTGTTTGCTATTGTGGCTTTCAATAGACAGCCAGTCTCAAACACACGAAAGTGAAACTTTCGGTTTTACATTTCCAAGAAGGCAGCATTTCACCTTCCAAGAAAATGGATCACAAATGTGTAAGGCTTTCTTTTCAGGGGGGGGGGGGGGCACATCTTGAAAGAGTGTTTCATAATCATTTCGACTTTGACCTCGCGCACGCAGAGAGAGAGAGAGAGAGAGAGAGAGAGAGAGAGAGAGAGAGTAGTACTTCTTCTTCTTCTTCGTCTTCTAAGTTCTTGTTCTTCGGTCGTTCAGGCATGTTTCTGTCAATTACGAAAAGTAGATGCATCATGCTGCTGTTATGCGCCTAAGTAAGAATAATTAGGCCCAGCATGTCTGACTTCGGCTAGAGGAAATCTTTTTGAAAGTATTTCTTGAAAAAAGGCAGGAGAATTTCTGTCAATTACGAACGTATATGCATCATGCTGCTGTTATGCACCTAAGTAAGAATAATTAGGCCCAGCATGTCTGACTTCGGCTAGAGGAAATCTTTTTGAAAGTATTTCTTGAAAAAAGGCAGGAGAATGGACCGGAAAGGCAGAACGATAGTAGATAACAGCATGCAAAGGGAAAAGGCAGAATCAAAGAGACTGACAGATTAGAGGTAGTTATAAGCACATAACTTCCAGAAGGTGGGGAACTATTTGTACGGAAGACACCCCCCCCCCCCCCCCCCCCCCCAGTATCCCTAGGGGGGGAAGCTTGCTGTGTTCTACTCCCAGCTGGCGGCCGGGAGGCAAGCAAAGAGCCAAAGACATTGAAAAGAAAAGACTAACATCTGATCCCTTTTCCCTATATGAGTAGTGAGGACAGAAACACTGGTTGTGTCCCTTTTAAACATCTTTATGACATAACACGTCGATAGGCCAGTTGAATTCTCCGTTCAAATTCCAATCTGAGTCTTTGCATAGCCGCCACTGTGAACTACCCCACTAACGATAACTCTATCAGCCAGGCTCGCCGTAACTCTTAAGTAGTCCATCTTCCCCTTTTAGAGTCTTTGGTTATGAGTGAAGTGTTGGTTGAAATTAGCGTCCTGCAAAATAAATCGGTTTATAGCGCGTGTTTATGAACGGATGGTGTTGAAATTTTGTACGACGATAGTCACTATCCCTGGTCACGCATCGATTCGCTTCCGGTTTGGCACACGGATAGTCCCCGGCCCCGGTCATCTTCCTGCCAAATGCGAAGGCAATCGGCCCAGAAACGGTCGCCTCGGTTGCCGTTGCCATCGCCCCGTTAGGGCTCACAGCAAATTTGACGCGATTCGGTCGGAAAAACGACGGAGTTATAAGGCCTGTTTTGTGTTTTCACACACACACACACACACACACACACACACACACACACACACACACACACACACACACACACACACACTCACACACACACGGACGGACAGTTGGCTTTTTACTATATGATGATGATGATGACAAGAAGAAAAAGAATTAATCCCTTTCATGACAAGACGAAAAGGCACGCACGCGCACACATACACACACCCACGCGTATAGGCACACATACACACACACACACACACATGTATACACACACACACACACACACACACACACACACACACACACACACACACACACACACACACCAAGTTAAGAGAGAGAAACTTCACGCAAGAATGACACAGTGAGAGGCAGATCACACACACACACACGCACACGCGCGAGCACGCGCACGCACACACTCACACACACACACACATACATACATCCCTCCACACACACACACACCCCACACACATACACACACACCTATCCATGCACCCATCCCTTCTTACCTGTGGCGCCGAGACCTTTGGCGCGAGGCCGCACGCGCAAGGTCACGAGCCGTGCCGTGTCGGAACAGTTCAACTGCACGTGCAACAACGACTTCCTCCTCCGAGGATTCCTTCCCTGTCTTCCTCCTCCTGCAGTTTCTCCTAAGGTGCTACTGTGAGTCCACACGGTGGCAAAAGGTGCCAGAGTTTCCAAGGGCTCACACAACGGGTCTTTCATAACGATGTTCATAGGAGCCTTCATTTCCTGGCTGCTTTTCTTATTGTTGTTGGTGGTGGTCTGTTTTGAGGTCTGAAGGCTGGTCACATTTCTGAACCAGGAAGAAGAAGTAGCAGAAGCAGTAGTAGTGGGGGAAGTAGAAAGGCTGGTAGCAGCAGCATCCTGACCAGCAGTGTTCTTGCTCAGCAGCAGTAGTGGCAGAAGTAGAAGCGGAGACATGGCGAGGGTTCTTCTTTGGGAATTCTTTCCCTGTTATTGTTTTCTCTTATTTTCAGGTTTTTGTTTTTTCCTCTCTCTCTCTCTCTTTTTAAGATGCGAAGATTGTTCAACAGTGGATCTTAATTAATTTCCTTTTTTGTGTGTCTTTGTTTTGTTTTTGCTTGAGTAAAGCTTTGGTGAAGGAAATCAGGTATATGCTGACCTGTAAATGGAACGATTTACCGAGATACAATAAAAGGGATAACATTAATTTGGTGTTATCCAACTCTTTTGTCATTGA
>CM065704.1:28230512-28260512 GCA_017654935.2 Phymorhynchus buccinoides
CATTAGGTAGATCCCCAGCTCTCGCCTCGTGTGTTTGAGTAGACTTACATCACTTAGAACACCGTGCGTCATTCTAAAATTGATGTTATTTATATTTTTATGTCACATGTTGCAAGTTTTATCAGTTTGTGGATACTGGCCGCTCCTCATTTTTCTATAAAAAAAATATTTGCAAGTCACTGACTCACATCCTGTAGTTTCAAACATCGACGCCATGCTGCCATGGCTGCTATGGTTTTCACCGAGTAAATCGAGGTAATCAAGACGTTAGTGCTCTCCCATATTTTGGTGCGAAAATTGTCTATTAGACTACATTAACGTTTATATAAAGATGTTACGTTAATGAGCACTACCATTCATTTCCCTTATTAAAAATATTGTCCATCAATATTGTGATCAGCGTTACTGTGCAATGCCAAAGCAAGTCTACTAAAAGTTGGTCAACGTTACACTTTTTGTTTTTAATTTTAACCATAGACAAAATCCTGTACATAGACAAAATCCTGTTGTTGAACAGTTGTGTTAATGAACAGTTATTTCAGAGAGACAGACAAACAAACGAACTATCAAAGCCAGAGCTTAGTGAGAGAGACAGATGGAGATGAGTCCCCCTCCCTCCCTCTCTCTCTCTCTCTCTCGTCTCTCTCTCTCTCTTCTCTCTCTCTCTCTCTCTCTCACACTACGCCCAAGCAAGAATATCGCGCGCTAAGCCCCTACTGGTTTGATTGCCCCCCTGGCGGTCAAATCCGCATCCTAAATCCGCATTGGAAAACAAAATGAAGCTCTGTAATATCTAGCCTTCAGTTTTCGTTATCTCTCTTGCCCAGGATTTTTTCCTTCTATGTTGCTTTTTCCTTTTTAGTCCCCGAGCTGAAGGTTCGGGGAGCTATTGTTTTTGTCTGATCCGTCCGGCGTGCCTCCGTGCCTCCGTCCGTCCGTTTTTCTCAACTACTATTCAGTCTATCATCATCAAATTTGTCCATACTATTTTGCCAGCGATGCAAGCTATCCACTGATGTATTTAGTTTTACATTAAGGTCAAGGTCGCGCCAGTTACGGGGTTCAAACCCCAAAACACATAATCGCTAGTATCTCGCGACAAAGTTTTGCATGTATTTCAATGCAGTTTTTATTCACAACATTTCTTGATGAATGGTCTAAAACACAGTTGTCATGAACTTTTTCTGTGCGCTCGTGTGCGCATGATCGCGCGCGCTCAAATCACGGGTCCGAACCCCAAGGCTATATATAAAAAAAAACTATTCAGTTACGTGCTGTTCTGATGCGTTCTTATGTAGTTACGTGCTGTTTTGATGCGTTTTTATGTATGTGTACAGCCGACACATTCCGATTTCCGAGTAGCTCGGCGATGCTGCGAGGGGACTTTGCAGCCGCTCGGCGTTGCACTTGTTCTTCTTTTTCTTTATTTAACATTATATATTCCAGCAGTGTAAACGTTTTCAGACCGTAATCAAAGTCACAAATAGACCCGCATGTGATGTTAAGCTTACTGTTTATGGCTACGTACAAACAAACGAACTATCAAAGTTGCCATGGTATTGATTTGAAACACTCTGAAACAGTTTAGGAAACAAGTAGCCATAATTATGCAGCTGATATTCTTTGAATTAATTTGTAAAATATATAAATACGTTTCCAATATTTAAAGTGATTCTGTGTGCGCAAGCTAACTAATCAAAGCTGTGTGGGTATGTTTTTCGAAAATTCAATTTAGCAGAAAAAAAGCCACCCAAATAGTAAAGCAAAAACATACAACGACAAACAATACTTCATGGCTATTTAATGAGAGTCAATGTCAATGTATAATGAATGCTAAATCTCTGATGTTCATTTTGCTTGCTGTTAACCCTTTCACCGCCAGCCATCTTTGAGCCAAGAATTTCCATTAGACTTACTTGGCTACAGAAAAATATTTTGTCTGCAATATTGTGGGATTTCTCTGTGACACATTTAGAATAGGGTCAATCCTTACTGCCCAAATTTGGGAACACAATATTATTGAATAACAGACCCTGATTTCAAGGGTTTTAATGACATGGGTATTAAGAGATTGTGGTGCAAAAATGCGACATTGGCGGTGAAAGGGTTAAAAGGAATAAAAGCTTATTCTGTTGTTTGATTATTTGAATTTGAAACGAATGGAATTACAGAAACTTACAATTTCCTTTAAACAATATATAAATTAAAAAATTAAAAAATCATTCAAATAGCAAACAAACAAGCAACGATTTCGACCAAATGACAACTTTCATCAACGGTCTGTTTACTTGTCTTATGAACAAACTTGCCCGTAAAATGACATGGCATTTAACAAAAAATAAAGAATAGACAAATAAATAAACAAATAAATGCATAGCTCCTTAATAAATAAATAAATAAATAAATAAATAAATAAATAAATAATTATACCCTTCAAAATAATAGAAAAAACAACAAGTGGGAAGGCTGTGATGTAAATTTATTTGGCAAATATTTCGAGTTATTCTGCCCTTTGACGATGCCGGTCTCCTTCTCGTATACATATACCCTATATAAATTAATAAATAAAATTTTAAAAAGAAACAAACTCGAACGAAAACATGCTCCTTTGCGATCTACTTTGTAGATCGGCAAAGGACAATAAATAAATAAATAAATAAATAAACCCAAGCATTTCAATACAAAACAACGACTACCAGTTCACAAACCGCCACAATCACTTGACTGCAACAAGAACTTCAACAACCCCAACAGAATTAACCACTCACTTACTAGTCCTACTTCACACGCACGCTACACACACCTCAATGGCTGACCGACAACAGTGTTGAGAGGAGCAGCAGCCGTGCTCTGTTTCTCCTGTCGCCTTATCTTCACAGCAGGCAGACTTCAAACGCGACGATACCGTACGCACTAAAGCTAGCACTAAGCTGAGCGGAGGGACACTCGCATGTCGACGCGTTGCGTTACGCACGCCGCAATAATACGACGCCTGTGAGTCGAAATTATGCCAGTGGGGAGGGAGGGAGGGAAAGAGGGGGAGGAGAGAGAGAGAGAGAGAGAGAGAGAGAGAGAGAGAGAGAGAGAGAGAGAGAGATTTTGGCAGAAATGTGAAAGGAAGGACAGACAATAGGAGAGAGAGGGGGAGAGGAGGGGGAGATATATTTTTGTTTTATTAACTAAACACGATAATTTCATTTCAATATGGAATTTGTGGAGAAGGGATATCAAGACACATAGACACACACGCAGATGGATATACGAGAGAGACAGTCAGAGAGAAGAGAGAGAGAGGGGGGGGGAGAGAGAGAGAGAGAGAGAGAGAGAGAGAGAGAGAGAGAGAGAGAGAGAGAGAGAGAGAGAGAGAGAGAGAGAGAGAGAGAGAGAGGGAGAGAGAGAGAGAGAGAGAGAGGGAGAGAGAGAGAGAGAGAGAGAGAGAGAGAGAGGGAGAGAGAGAGAGAGAGAGAGAGAGAGAGAGAGAGAGAGAGAGAGAGAGAGAGAGAGAGAGAGAGAGAGAGAGAGAGAGAGAGAGAGAGAGAGAGAGAGAGAGAGAGAGAGAGAGAGAGAGAGAGAGAGAGAGAGAGGAGAGAGAGAGAGAGAGAGAGAGAGAGAGGAGAGAGAGAGAGAGAGAGAGAGAGAGAGAGAGAGAGAGAGAGAGAGAGAGAGGAGAGAGAGAGAGAGAGAGAGAGAGAGAGAGAGAGAGAGAGACGTCCTTGTGACTAACTGTAAGAAAGAAAGAAAAAACTGTAAAAAATCAAAACGCTCAACTAAGAAGAGAACACCCAACATAGGCCTACAAATAATGGAAGATGGGAATAGAAACGTTGGTAATGTTTTCTTTCTTTCTGAATTAACACAACATCAATGTGAATGTGTGTTTGTGTTTTGTTTGTCGGCAGAGGCTCGGGGTACGGGCCCGTATCTCACATTCTCCAGGCTACGGGTATATGGCGCTCAGCACGGGACGCATAAATTGTGCCCATATTATGTCTTCAAAAACTACTAATATTATCTCTGACATGTTCCTAACCCTATCCCTAACCCTATTCCTTACCAAGATGCGTTAAATATACGACATAAGAAAATGCATGACGAACAATTCGAGTAGGAACCGTTACTATCCCTGAACATGGTCTGAGTGTTGCAGCAACGCCGTACCCGTAGCCACTGTGTTGTTTTTAAAAAATCAAACCATAAGATACAAAAAAATTAAATGACATCAATGTGAATGCTTTTTTTATCAAAACCATAGCATGAAAATAACCTCGCACTATTTTACAAAGACGTTTTTGTCATACAAATCAAGCCACTTTACTACTGCATATTTGTATTACAATTTTTGTGAATCGTTTTCTTAACATGCGAGAAACGCGTATCAATTAAGCTTATGTTCTTGCACACACACTGAAATGTTTGCACAGTTTTTCAAAATGGGCTGTTCAGCTGGAGTTATCGTACCTACCCCTTAGGACCAGGTGGCATTCCATGAGGCAAAAGTACAAAAATGTGAGCTGTTTAGGCGGATTTATGTTCCTTAGCCCTAGACACGAGATGGCGTTCCGTTGGAAGTACATTTCTGAACAACTGCAAACTCACTCTCCTTTTCTCTCTCTCTGTGCGTCTCTTTCTCTCTCCCTCCCTCCGTCTCTGTCTGTCTGTCCTGTCTGTCTGTCTGTCTGTCTGTCTGTCGTCCTGTCTGTCTGTCTGTCTGTCTCTCTCTCTCTCTCTCTCTCTCTCTCTCTCTCTCTCTCTCTCTCTCTCTCTCTCTTGTGTGTGTGAGCGACAAGCATAGATTTCGCGTTCTCTTTGTCTTTAACCAAGGGAAGCAAAAACAAGCAGCGAACGAGCTAGTGTTATAACCCATAGACCCACCAGAAGCGCCCATTTTGCAGCCACACAATACGTCCTCTCCAGTGTTGTTGTCTGACACTGGCTCCATTGGCCATAGAGCGGTGACTGTCTTGAGGGACATGGAAGCAACAAAGAGAGGAAGAAGAAATCACAGTCGGGTTGCCCTAAACGCAGCGTAACGTTGCAACGCTCTATAACAAAGCGCTAGGCAACTTGTCTTTTTGCACATCCTCACCTCAGTAGGCCTACGTGCTCACTTCCAACATTCTGAACACTGCGTAGCGGTTCCATATATTGTTCACACTGCTCCACCCCAAACGTCTTCCATTCACTCCACCTCCCTGTTATCTTCATTTAGAAAGGCATACCCTATCACACTGCTTCACCCCAAACGTCTTCCATTCACTCCACCTCCCAGGTATCTTCAGTTAGAAAGGCACACCCTATCACACTGCTCCACCCCAAACGTCTTCCATTAACTCCACCTCCCTGGTATCTTCAGTTAGAAAGGCATACCCTATCACACTGCTCCACCCCAAACGTCTTCAAACAACTCCATTCCACCCCAAACGTCACACTGCTCCACCCCAAACGTCTTCCATTAACTCCACCTCCCTGGTATCTTCACTTAGAAAGGCACACCCTATCCCACTGCTCCACCTTCCAAACGTATCTTCATTTAGAAAGGCACCCTATCACACTGCTCCACCCCAAACGTCTTCCATTCACTCCACCTCCCTGTTATCTTCATTTAGAAAGGCATACCCTATCACACTGCTCCACCCCAAACGTCTTCCATTCACTCCACCTCCCTGGTATCTTCAGTTAGAAAGGCACACCCTATCACACTGCTCCACCCCAAACGTCTTCCATTAACTCCACCTCCCTGGTATCTTCAGTTAGAAAGGCATACCCTATCACACTGCTCCACCCCAAACGTCTTCAAACAACTCCATTTCCCTGGTATCTTCACTTAGAAAGGCACACCCTATCCCACTGCTCCACCCCAAACGTCTTCACACCTATCACACTGCTCCACCCCAAACGTATTCAAATAACTCCATTTCCCTGGTATCTTCACTTAGAAAGGCACACCCTATCCCACTGCTCCACCCCAAACGTCTTCACACCTATCACACTGCTCCACCCCAAACGTATTCAAATAACTCAATTTCCCTGGTATCTTCACTTAGAAAGGCATACCCTATCACACTGCTCCACCCCAAACGTCTTCCATTAACTCCACCTCCCTGTTATCTTCAGTTAGAAAGGCACACCCGTGTGCAGTCCTTACTGTGCAACTTAAATATTAGAGTACGCTTTATAAGCTCTCTTAGCTTGTTGTACTCGAAGTTCATAAATGTATTGCTGCTTTGTTATGATTTTCTATTCTTGAATAAATTCTTGTTTAAACCAAAGGCACACCCTATCATACTGCTCCACCCCAAACGTCTTCCATTAACTCCACCTCCCTGGTATCTTCACTTAGAAAGGCATACCCTATCCTGCCCAATAGTCAACCCTTTTTGGTTCTTCTAGTGCAGCGCCTGTGTGCCCTTTCCCTAACCTAGGAACATTGCTTGCCTGTCTGGTAGTGAAAGAAATAGAAGATTTTGCTATTCCTATCCATAGACAGTTATATCAGTCTCAAGAAAGCTATATCACTGTGGCAATGTAAATTATATGTACGTAATGTGGGGGATTTGTACGGTAAATATATTTGCTCTGATATGCAACATAACAAAAACCATAAGTTGAAATTTGATGTTTTTACTTTCGCTTACGAATGGGACGTTACATTCGGGATGCTTCGCTATGGGCAATATTTACCATGAATAACTGTCCAAATGTTTTAAAATCTTTTTCAAGACTATTAGCGCTTTCTTTAGAATAAGAACAGAACCAAACAGAACCATCGCTAATCAAAAACACATTCGTTCTTTCTTGTTACGAAAGTTTAGCGATCTGCGTAGCCGCTGCCCAGAAACATCAATACACACACAAAAATCGGGTTTTTCTTGCTAGCTTGAGGCGCTATACCATGGCAACGCACGGAACTCGGGTTCTGTTACTGATTAAATCCACAAACTTGGTCAAGTTACGTATCAAGTCGACGTGAACTGAAGGCTGTGAGAGACGCTGTGGGATCTACAGAGAAGAAAGCTGGCAAATTAAAAAGCATCTGTGCTGAAATAGATCAGATGGAAACAATACGGTAAAGAGGAAAAGCAAGCCTGATGCTATTGTACCCTTTCACGACCAACGAATGTTTCTCTTGTGCCAGTTCAGATCCAATGAATTAGATACAGAAAGTGAGACCAAATAATATAAGTCAGGGCCGGACCAAGTGATTCATAAGAGGGGGGGGGGGGGGGGGGGTCCATCGGGATTACTGGGCGCTGCATAGGTTCCGGGTTAAGGGGCAAAGTTCTTCGTTTTCTGATGATCCTTCAAAAAAATGTTTTTAATGAGATAACGGGTTTATTTTCATGGAGCATTATTAAACATGCTGTCATAAAATTATTTCATTGTGATCAGTTGAACAAATTGGCTTTGGTCGGATTTCGTTCATAGACAAAGACAGTGTGAGAGAAATACGAACCTTTAATTGTTTGAATTTTGTTTCGGTAAAACAACAAAGGCAATGTCATATTAATTGTTTAAAGAGAACATGTGATGGAATAGTGGAGAAACAAGTACAAACAAGCAGGATTTTGTTGTCCCCATCGGGGGATCTATCAGTACAAATAGTTCCCCATCTTCTGGAAGTTATGTGCTAGCAACTTATGTTAATGTATTCCTCTCTTTGACTCTGCCTTTTCTTCTTCTAACGATCTTTGGCCCGTTCTCCTGCTTCAAAACAATCTTCCAAATAATGTTCTTCTTTGAGCTTCTCCGAAATCGGAATGTGTCGGCTGATTGCAGCGGGGAGACCAATGAAACTTGAAAACCGGACATATACATACCTCGCCCAGTATGGACATAAGGCCTGTACTGGGAACGCAAGAAGAAGAAGAAGATGATGATGACGAAGAAGAAGCCGAAGAAATAGTGTTTCTCTATACAGTTTCTATGACGTTTGCATCACCCTCTGTATCCGACACTGACCAATAAATGCAAGCCTAGTATTTTCACCTTATCTCAGTCACCTAAAGGTCAAGGGAGGCTACAGGTCACGTGACGCAGACTTGTGACGTCAGAAAGTTGCTGGGGGGGGGAAATAGTACATTTACTTCCTTATTTTCTTTCTTTGTTACCCACAGTTTTGCTTAAAACAGAAGTTCTTTGTGACTTGCATAAGGGCGGCATATAAGTTATGTTTGTCTGACTTCACGTCAATCTATCTGTCAGTCGGTCTCTTTATCAGTCTTCGTCCATGTGTCTGTTGACAAACCAAAACGCTGTTCATCGTGACAGTTTTAACTGCTGAACGCATCGTGACATACTTGGACAGGGTAGTTTCCGATGTACAAATAATGACTCACAGTATTTCCAAAATTAAATCTTATAAATTTTATAATTTTAGCGAATTCTGTTCTCTGTTAGGTCGACATTTATAACGAACATATTGCAGTCGTAATAGTCAGTAAATGTTACGTAATCAACAAGGAAAATTGAATTGTGTAATAATTGGTAGTGTGCATAATATTTCAAACAGAAAACCTGGATTCAATCCCTGCTGCCCTTAAAAAGCCCACCACTCCGTGTTACAAAGGTGCCGGCGCCACACACGCGTAAAATCGTATGGGGATGCGACCGATTGGGTCACGTGAGTCATGATTCACGTGAACAACTTCCGTAGGGAAAAACAATTCTGCCATTTTCACTAACTATACTCAAGTGGACCCAATGCATGAATTTCATGTGAATCATGATTCACATCGTCAAAATCGCATCGCATTCAGATCCAAATCGTAGGTGTGTAGCAGGCCCTTTACTGGGGAGCAGGCACACGCGGCACATTCCATTAAGTATACAAAGGCACATAGCTACTCCCGGCTTGGTGACCAGCCCGTTTTTCATGACTGCAGAGCCCACCGGCAAAAGACACCCACTCAGAAACCAGCACGCATCCAACAGCCCCCACCCCCAGCCCCCAAGACAGGCGAGGCCAGTGCATCTCTAGCACAAAGCCACATGCTCTCGCCGTAAGATCTTATATGCCCCAGAAGAGTCCCAGAATGCATTATTATGTTCTTAGGTCTTTTCCCTAGTCATCCTAAGAGGGGAAAATAATAATGAAAAAGAAAGACTATTTTTGCTCAAGAAAGGGACAGGGTTGGTATCAGCTTAGGGTTAGTGTCATGAAACTAAAAGAACTGACCACATTGAGATTGCAAGTCGTGAACACGAAGCGGGGAGGGGGCTGAACTTCACCTTTATGGGGGAAAAACTGTAAAAGCAAGAATTTAACATTTAGGCAGGCTATTGGGGGTAAGATGATGCCCTTGCCGTAGTATTTTTCTTCGTGCAACCACCAGGCCCTGTAGTCGTGAGTGTGTCCTAAGGGCCTGCTACAAGTCAACTAATATCGTACGACACGATTCGATCACGTGGTCTCGAAGAACAAATTCGATTCGCGCTTCAAGACCAGGCGAGCCAGTGCATCTCTAGCACGAAGCCACATGCTCTCGCCGGTAAGGTATTATATGCCCCAGAAGAGTCCCAGAATGCATTATTATGTTCTTAGGTCTTTTCCCTAGTCATCCTAAGAGGGGAAAATAATAATGAAAAAGAAAGACTATTTTTGCTCAAGAAAGGGACAGGGTTGGCATCAGCTTAGGGTTAGTGTCATGAAACTAAAAGAACTGACGCACATTGAGATTGCAAGTCGTGAACACGAAGCGGGGAGGGGGCTGAACTTCACCTTTATGGGGGAAAAACTGTAAAAGCAAGAATTTAACATTTAGGCAGGCTATTGGTCGTAAGGTGATGCCCTTGCCGTAGTATTTTTCTTCGTGCAACCACCAGGCCAAAATTTGTAGTCGTGACAGTGTCCTAAGGGCCTGCTACAAGTCAACTAATATCGGACGATTTTTCGTGAAAATTCGATCACGTGGTCTCGAAGAACATAATATCGATTGCACAGATTTCACGTGAAATGCTATCGCTCGTACAGTCGTACGACGGCGACAGTATTGACGTGAGCCTGCCCTTTTGAGTGTCGGCACCACCACGGGTAGTAGTATGTAAATTAGACTAATTCTCCCCCAAACTACTTAAAAGCAGTTATATACATCTGTATCGTTAACAATTCTGGACTTTCCTGGAGTTGCACTGCCTCCGGGCATTGCCTCCAGGATCGTTCCCACCATCTTTATATCTACTAATGTCCCATATGTGTCTGTTTCAGACCGGAGGACGTTAAACGGATTTCCATTCCCCAAAACTATTGGCCGTTTAGCCTAATTTACATACTACTACCTGTGTTGACTGTCCAAGACGCACTCATGACTACAGGTCCAGGAGTCAGGGCGTGCAATCATGAGTGCTTCTTAGACAGTCAACACAGGTAGTAGTATGCAAATTGTGACCCAGCACCACGAAAGGGACATTAAGTCGCTGGGTTGGCTTCTCACAACAGTCTTGGGAAGCCAAAATCTCATTTCCAATCAATTTTGAGTTATGGGTATTTTCGTGCTCTCTGACGTCTCATATTTTATATCTATAAGGGACAATCTTTGTTATGGTCTCTAAATACTCCAGAAGGTACTTTAACCCTTTCACCACCAGCCACATTTTAGCCAAAAATGTCCACTAAGTTTACCTGGGTAGAGAACAAAATCTATCTGCAGTATTGGGGATTCCTCTGTGACATATATAGAATAAGGTCTATCCTTACTTCTCAAAACTAAGACAATAGGGTCTTTGGACAATAGACCCCAATTTGATGCCTTTTAGTGACATAGGTGTTAAATTACTGTGGTGCTAAAATGCGACTTTGGCGGTGAAAGGGTTAAAATGAGTAGGTTGATACATTTTCTTCAGCTAGGCTAAACTTTAGACTGTGATTTCTCAAAATGGCCGACGGTCGCCCTACCACCTTGAAATGCTCATCACCCTGAAACGGAACAAGTTACAAGAATGGTTCTTATATAATTTGAAAGAGAATTGTGTGCATATTCTAACTGTACCATTTTCTCACAATGGTTAGTTTGATACTTAATGTCTCTTTCGTGGTGCTAGGTCACAATTAGACAAACTTCCCAAAACGATTGGCTGTTTAGCCTAATCTACATACAACTACCCGTGTTGACTGTCTAAGAAGCACTCATGATTACAAGCCCAGGACTGGGTTTTGTTTTGGGTGTTAATTACGTTAAGCTCTCCCTCTACTCCCTCGCCGCCTCGCTACGCACGTGGAGCTATTTTTTGTCTCACAGACTTTCAGGTTTTTCTGTTCCTTTCTTTGGAATCTAGAAAGAGTCGTGGACTATTTCTTGTCTTTTTTTAAAAAACCTTCTCATCCTGCTCCAGCCATGTTTTTGTACTGTTAGCGTCATCACAGATACGAAGATAAAAAAAAAGGAAAATATTTATGGAGGAAGAAGTTTAATACCAAAAAAATCAGTATGATCACCTAACGGGTAGTTTACCTGATAATCCCTAGTGCTAAGCATAGTTACGCTCAATGATCGTATAGACATAACATGAATGTGAAATAAGAATCAAGTATGTTGAATTATTTGGTTTCTAGACAATTATTATGGTTAGACACTAGATAACTAGAGTCACGACGATCACTTTTGTTTCCTTGTAAACCGAAAACAACACAAACAAGTAGTCAAAGAAAGACGATTTTATTTAATAGAAATTGCAATCTTAGACGATCCAAATCCTAAACAAATGCAGTGTTTGATTTTGTTTTTTGTGTGCACAGGATTAGAAAGACATGAGCAAGAGTAGATGGAACACTGTCAATACTGATAAAGTTATTACCCTTTCATAATCAACCATTTTCAGATAAAATCTCCGCCAAACTTACCTGGGAATAGAAAAGATAGCTTCTGCAATAGGATTGAATAACCATGAGCAAAAGTGGAACACTGTCAGTTCTGAGAAAGTTCTTAACCCTTTCATCATCAACCATTTTCAGATAAAATGTTCGTCGAACTTACCTCGGAATAGAAAAGATAGCGTCTGCAATAGGATTGAAAAAAACATGAGCAAGAGTGGATGGAACACTGTCAATACTGAGAAAGTTATTAACCCTCCCATCATCAACATTTTTTTCAGATAAAATGTTCGTCAAACTTACCTGGGAATAGAAAAGATAGCGTCTGCAATATTGGGGATTCCTTTACAGCATAGGCCTATCTTTATCTTCTAGATGTAAGAATAAAAGGTCTTTTGGATAACAGACCATGATTAAATGCCTTCTGGTAACACGGGTGTTAAGTCAAGTGTGATGCCCCCAACCATTACTGCGGCCGTGAGAAAGTTAAGGTCTCTGTACACGTAAACATTTTTTCACTCTTTCCCCATGGAAACACAGTGATACGTAAGTCATATTATGACTGGCCTATCAACTGTGTTACCATGGGGAAAGAGTGAAAAATGTCCACGTGTATTAAGACCGTCAAGGGAAAAATATTTGTACAAGAAACAGACAGAGAGAAAGTTAGTTAATGGTTCCTCTCCACAGTTTCAGTGACGCACGCAGTAGCACTCTATCTTGGCCCCATAGTGACCAATAAACACAATCCAGCTACGTCATCACCATCACCGGAAGTCAAGAAATAGTTCACGTGCTGAGGGCCATGACGTTAGAAAGCAACCAAAAACACACACCAGAAAGCTAGAGTACTGACGAGTCTTTGCGTTGGTTGGGTTAGTGCGTACCACCCCCACCCCCCTTGAAATCGTACAGATTGCAAAGAAATCGTGTCGTTGCGTCATTTATTCCAATGCTGTTTATTTATTCCAGCTTCCATTTTTCAACCAAAGGAGACCAACTTTCGTGGAGTTAGAAGGTAAGATTTGAATCTACTCATTTTACGTTATGGTTTCCTCAACACACTTGGTGTGTGGTGAAAGTTGTTATGGCTACATATAAGTGTATATAGATACAAATGCAACACCCGTATGTACGGTGCCGCACTGACCCGTACCGTTACGCAATGACCAATTTGTCATAGTCTTCAGACATCCGTTTCCTTCTATAAAAAAACCCCACCCGGATTCAGTTACAAACCAGAGCGTTGATACGGTGGAAGAAGAAACATTTTAACAGACGCTGTTGATCTAAATCTTTTCCAATATCGAACAAGAGATCCAGAGAGTAACGTCATATTACGAAATGCTTTAAGGGGTACGCAACCCCCCTCAGTACTCTACTCATTTTTGTTTGTTTTATTTGTTTTTGCATAAGTTTCAAGTTAATCCCATTTCTTCTTGTGGTGATTGTATCAAACCATCGTTTCTTTTGTTTCATTGCTACGTGTGTAGAGTTACTTTCTTTCAAAATTACTTAAACTGTTTCTCTCAAGAAAGTGTGCTATGTTTTAGATCGGTTCTTATGTCCGGTCAGTCCCAATCCATTGCAATGCGTTGTATTGTATTGCATGTATCGTAATTTATTATATTTTATTGATTGAATTGTATTGTGTTGCATTACATCGTTTTTTTCTCAATCGTAATGCATTGCATTATATTGCATTATATTGCATTGCATTATATCGTATCGTAACGTATTGTATTGCATTATATCGTATCGTATCGTATTGTATTGCATTATGTCGTATCGTAGCGCATTGTATTGAATTATATTGTATTGCATTGTATTGTAATACATTGCACTGTGTTGCATTGCATTGTATTGCATTGTATTGTATTGCATTGTATTGCATTGCATTGCATAAATATTACCTTTCTGGTCACAAAGAATCGTCTCTGTTAACTTCGAATTGATTCCACCTGGAGAGAGCGTCGCTGCTAGTGCAGTGCCACTCAAAAGGCTGGAATATTTGGCATATGTGATCAAGCACCACGAAAGGAACATTAAGTGTCAAACTGACCATTCTGAGAAAATTATACATGTGAACACTTCGGACATCTCTTTCTAATGATACAAGAACCATTATTGTATCTTTTTTCAGGTCCAGAGTTATGAGCAATTAAAGTTAGTAGGGTGAGCATCGGCCATTTTGAAAAAAACCATAGTCTAAAGTCTAGCCTTGCTGAAGAATATGCACTGACCTGCTCGTTTTTAAGCACTTATAAGGCCATTTAGAGATCATATTAAAGATTATCCTTAACTCAAAATTGACAAAAAATGATATTTATGACATTGCAAGCCTGTTGTGCGAAACTAGCCCAGCGACTTAATGTCCCTTTCGTGGTGCTGGGTCACATTAATAACCCTTCGTTTCATGTTTCTTTTTTAGTTAAAGGCATCACATCATGGGCGTTATCCCAAGACAAATAGTCTTTAATTATCTGGAAAATGTGGGTTTATTTTAAACTTTAAATACTCCCTAGATTAACCCTTTCGTTTTTGTAAGTTGCCACCACCAATGTCACATTTATGCACCTATAATGGCGTAACACCCACGTCTCTAAAAGGCATCAAATCTGGACCTGTTAGTGTTATCCGAAGACCCTATTTTTATGTTTGGGAGGTAAGGATAGACCTAATGTTATACATGTCACAGAGGAATTCCCAATATTGCAGATGCGTCTTTTTTTCTGTCCAGTTAACGTATTTTTTGGCTGAAAAATGGCTGACGGCGAAAGGATTTAACGTTTCTCGGAAATTTTAAAACACAAAGGCCCCGACACAGGACTAGGGACAAAAAGTAGTGAAAGGTAAATAATCCGAAGTCAGGAATATAATTATAGTCGTCTCAAGCACGCATTGGGTCTTTTTCTTGAACCAGATCAGTGCATAATTTAATTCAAAATTAATAAAGATCTCAGTTCCATTATCAAAAACAGTTTAAATGGCACTCAACCCTCCAAAAAAACGTAATCAAAATCCATTGATATTTTAGTTATAGTACTTATACATTAAGACGCCTCTGTGACTATGCAGTACCTAATGCATGCCTATTTTTGTTATACCTTATACTGTACCCAGACAGACAGACAGACAAACGGACAAGCAGGCAAACATGTCCTCCTTTGCAGAGGTGAAGGCGTTGATCAACATGCCCACTTCTGTCCAACCAACATAATTATTATTTAGATTGGATCATGCAGCAAATTACATTTATGATGATGATGATGATGATGATGATGATAATAATAGTTACAATATGAACATTCTAAGAAGAAACATAGACCACATTCACCTTTACAAGTGACAACAAGCTTTCAAGAGTTGGATTGTTTGTCTCAATCCTTTAATTAAAAACAAATCAACAAAACATTTAATGTACACTACGAATTTAGATCAGAGCAGCGAGAGTAAAGGCGAACCACGTTCAGAAGCCTCCCAATCCATCCCAGGGCCAGGGTCGTTGTTAGACAAAGTCAAGTGTTCCAACATCAAATTCCCTCAAAGACTTTAAAAGGTATGTTCCCGAAGTTTTCGGTTTTATATGCATCAATTCCTTTCCTTTCCCCTCAAAGACTTTAAAAGCCAAGTTCCACTAGTGTTCGGTTTTATATGCATCAATTCCTTTCCTTTCAAGCCTTAAGCACAGTATTTGTCTTTGCCTGTGTCTGCAAGTAGGTTCTGGAAGTCAACGTTACCCACACACACACTCACACATGCATGTACACGCACGCACGCTTGCGTACAGCGCACAAACACAAGAGCACGCAAACACGCACGTACACGCACACACACGCGCGCGCGCGCACACACACACACACACGCAAGCACGCACGCACGCAAGCACGCGCACGCACACGCACACGCACGCACACGCACACACACACACACACAACAACAACAACATACAGTATTTATACGGCGCTGAATCTTGATAGAAATCAAATCAAAGCGCACACACACGTTAGCATTCAAAGCGCATTCAAACACAAACGCAATACAACGCGAACACACACAGATAACATAAATGGAATATAGCAGAAACAGACCTAATGGCAAGAGAGAGAAGATAAAGAGAGAGGAGCTTTAATGACGGGGGAACAGGTGGGTTTTGAGGTTAGCTTTGAAAGCAGAGAGAGTCGGTCGCTGACGGAGGGAGAGCGGAAGTTTGTTCCAGGAGGTCGGTCCTGAGACAGCAAAAGAGCGCCGACCAACAGTTGAAAGCTTATACCTAGGGATCTGGAGAGAAAGAGGGTCAGAAACTGAACGTAAAGTGCGAGCTGGCGTATAGATGGAAATATTGTCACAGAGGTAAGATGGAGCAGCTTTATGAATAGATTTATAGCAAAGTGTGTTTAATTTATACTCAATTCTGTCTGCGACAGGAAGCCAGTGCAAAGAACGCAGAAGAGGGCTAACATGATCGAACTTTTTCTTCCTAAGGACAAGACGAGCAGCTGTGTTTTGAATACCCTGGAGACAAGATAGAGAAGAGACTGATAGGCCAGAAAGGAGAGCATTACAGTAGTCAATACGAGATAGGATGAGGGAAGTAACAAGCTTTGCTGTGGCTTCATCTGAGAGGTATTTACGAATATAGCCAATGCAACGAATTTGATAGTAGCAGGACTGACAGGTCTGAGTCAGGAAACTCTGCATGGAAAGAGTATTGTCCAAAGTGACACCTAAGTTTTTGACTGAGTCTGAGAGGGGAATGATATTGTTACCCAGTTGGATTGACTCTATGGAAACATAGGCTAGTTTGTTTTTTGTCCCTACAAGCATTGCTTCGGTTTTTTCACCATTTAATTGAAGTTTATTTTGAACCATCCAGTTTTGAATATCAATATAGCAGTTGTTACTTTCTGTAAGAATGGAATCTAGATCTTCAGGGGTTGTACTGTTTTGGAGTTGTGAGTCATCTGCATAGAAGTGATGTTTCATGTCGTGCTGATCGATGACATTGGCAAGAGGTGACGTATACAAAGTAAACAAGACAGGACCAAGCACACACGTGTATATGAGCGCAATCCATCATGTTTACGCAAGCACTTTCTGTCTAGGTGTTTGTCCATCTCCACCTATATGTCTGTCTGTCTGTCTGTCAGTCTGACTGTGTGTATCTGTCTGACTGTGTCTCTCTCAATTTAATTCAAAGACTTTACTATCCACTGAAACAAAACCGTTTTGTGGCGCGTTTTTTTCTTCTTTTCACAACATATACCATTAGATTGATATAAAAACAAGCGCGAAATCGCAATAGTTTGTGGCACGCGGTCTATTTTTACCACTCCAATCATGAGTCACCTCCCCTGGCTTTTCAATAATTTTAATCTGTAAACCAGAATGTTATCTCTGCACCATTTCGTAACTTTTTATATCTTTTGGAAAACATTTAAAACTATGTATCCTACTTATACTCATCAAAAGAAGCACCGCATACTCGTCGTGTCTGTTGTAGTGTCTGTATTACGTATATTTATTATTTTGTACGCTTTTAAAATACATCATTTTAAAGAGCGGCCTCAATTTGAAGTGTAGCCTCGATTTGAAGTGCGACAATTTTGTCAAAATGTGCGACAATTTTGGACCGACCGACAGACAGACAGACAGACCGACCGACCGACCGACAAAGTGAGTTATAGGTTTGTGGCTTGAGCCACAAACAAAAACAACCCCATCCCATGTTGAAACATATTGTTAGATACATGAAAAGTATTTATTTATCAAGTACATATCAAAATTGCATAACACTTTCTCATACACCCATACCAAATTATAAATAATATACAATTCATAATGCATATAATTATATATATTATATAATTCGCTGATTGGGTCTTTTCGTACACTACGTTACCATTCTCTTTCTCGACTTGGTCAATAGTTGATAAAGGCTTGTCTTCAACAAGTAAATAAGCCGAAAATTCCCACTTCTTCAAGAAAAAAACCTTGTTTTGCGATTTTCTTCATCGTATTATTTCTCACATAAATTTTAAAAAATATAATGTTGTTTACATCACCCTTACATACGCAAATTCTCTCTCTCTCTCTTTTTGTTACGTTGTTATTCTGTGAATTTTGACCAATGGATTTTGTTATTTATAAATTCTAAGTATGTTTTGTATGTTATTCTTCCTTGCTGACCGCCATGCACAGATAAATTGTGGAAGGCACAGTATAAGCTTCTAGCTTGTTGTTGCCATGTTTTCTGTATTATTGGGAATTGTATGTGTTGTTGGCATATTAAAGAATATTTAAACCAAATTACCTCTCTCTGTCTGTCTGTACCTGCCTAATGTCTGTTTCTCCCCCCTCATCCTGACTCTGCCTCTCCCTCTCTCTTTCTGTCTCTCAATCTCTGTATTTACCTGTCTCTTTCTCCGTCTCTCTCCGCCCCCTCCTCCCTCTCTCTCTCTCTCTCCCTCTCCCTCTCTCTCTCTCTCTCTCTCTCTCTCTCTCTTTAATTAAAAAAAAATGACAGAAAAATAATATTTTTTTTCTAATTGACCAGACAGGATCATCATCATCATCATCATCATCACCATCAACACCACCACCACCATCCAAGTAACCCACCCCCAAAATGGAACCAAAAACGTTTCCTCAGCTTTCTTTCGCTCCTAGTTTCCATCTTACCAACCAGTGACGCTTTTCCTACTCCCCTCCCTACCATTTTCCAAGCATCTTCCCTCTTTTAAGCACTTACGGACTGGAACCATTGCTCGATTACTTCGCTACGTATCGCTCTGCGGAACCATCTTAAGGGGCCAGTCACACTGTATACGATTCGACCCCAATACGATCCGATTGTGATGATGTCTGCGAGTCCTGACTCACGTGAAATACTTCCCTCTAAAAGTAATTCTCCTATTTTTGCTCACTACTTCTTCTTATTCTTCGTTCGCTCAGACAGTTTCCTGTCATAAATGAGCGTAGATGAGTCATGCTGCCGTTATGCGCATAACTAAGAAATAGTTAGGCCCAGCATGTCCGACTTCGGCTGAAGAAATCTTTTGTAAGAATGCATAGAAAAAAAAGGCAGGAGAATGGACCAGTGAGATAAAAAAGATAGCAGATGACAGTAAGCAAACGGAAAATGCAGAGTCAAAGAGAATGACAGAATTAGAGGAAGTTACAAGCACAGAACTTCCAGAAGGTGGAGGAACTATTTGCACAAAAGATCCCCCCGGTATCCCCACGGGGGAGTCGCTCACTACAATGAAGTAGACCCGAGTACAGGAATCAAATAAAATGTATGGCACAACAAAATACAGATAAGGTAAAGATGTGCCACCCCCCATGCATTTCTCGGTTAATTGTATTTTTCCGTTTTTGCCTTTCTTACCATACATAAAGCTGTATTTTAGGAACATTTTTAGCTAATTACCTTTTTGGAATACTAACCCTAACCCTAACCCTAACCCTACCCCCTAAACCTAACCCTACCCCCCACTATGTACTGCAGTACACCGCGATTTGTCACAGTTGTTCGTTGCGTTTTTCCGTCTTATACGGTGGGGGGGGGTAGGGTTAGGGTTAGGGCTAGGGTTAGGGTTAGGGTTAGTATTCCAAAAAGGTTATTAGCCAAAAATGTTCCTAAAATACAGCTTTATGTATGGTAAGAAAGGCAATAACGGAAAAATACAATTAACCGAGATAGGTAGGGGGGGGTGGCACATCGTGACCTTTACCTACAGATAATTCATTAGATTCGCGTAGGCCTACGTACGGCAGACTACAAACACAGTGAACATAAATAGTAGGATTTCACCAGATTTATTTAAACAGTAGAATGTCACAAGAATCATGTCTCACAATGCCACAATCGGATCGTATTCAGTGTGGCTGACCCTTAAGAACTACAAAATGCGATTCTGTACCCTTAAAAAAAAGCCTATGATTAGCCACTGAGTTGGCCAATTCATTCCAATCAATACCGAAGACATAAAGTGGTTAGTCAGTTTTTAGCCGCCATTTTGAAAACTGTCATGGCGGCCATACTACGCGAACACAGAATGATGTAACACCAATGTAGAATGCATTACACTGCATACAATTTAGCCAAGGTAGATGGTTGCTTCTAACCAGCAACGCTTAGGTGGTTTCACATTAACTTGGAAGAGTGTTTCCTGACTACAACTCCTGTTACGTAACGCAGCTTCTCGCTGTGGTATTTTGAACAACACTCTTCAACATTCTTTGGAGGTTTTTGTTGTTGTTGTTGTTGTTGGTGTCTGAGTGTTTTTTATATTTTTTATTTTTTAACAATTTTACCCGAGTGTGGAGTATGCCAAGAACACGAGTGTGTTTCTTGTTTGTTTTGATTTGATTGTTTGGTGTGCGTGCGCGTGCGCGTGCGTGCGTGCGTGCGTGCGTGCGTGCGTGCGTGCGTGCGCGCGCGCGCGTGTGTGTGTGTTGTTTGTTTGCTTGGTCTAATTTAACGTCTTTTCACTTAATATGTGTGTGTGTGTGTGTGTGTGCGTGCGTGTGCGTGTGCGTGTGCGTGTGCGTGTGCGTGTGTGCGTGCGTGCGTGCGTGCGTGCGCGTGCGCGCGCGCGCGTGCGTGCGTGCGTGCATACGTGTGTGCGTGTGTGAGTGGATTTTAATGTAAACAATAAAGATAAAAGGCAGGTTGCCACTTTTTTTTTTTAGCCGCATACACTTGTGTTTACTCTCTGTAAATGAAGGTTTGGCATTCGGTTTTCACTGCCTAGAATGAAGCACTACAGGAGTTTTAAGCGCTTTGCTACCCGCGCAGAGCGCTGCATCTGCGGTAACCCTACCCTGACGGCTGAAGCCGCATGCTGCCACGTCGCCTACGGGGGGGGGGGGGGAGAGAGAGAGAGAGAGAGAGAGAGAGAGAGAGAGAGAGAGAACCCGTTTTGCCACACTGCCAAAAATAGCTCCACGCGCGACAAAGTGTCGTGAGAGGCGAGAACTCAATGTAATTAGTGGGCCAAAATAACGGAAGGACTGGGCTGATGGCGGAGGGGGGAAAAGAAAAAGAAAGAAAACCGCACAATAGGAACAGCTTTCGGCACTGATGATCGTCACCCCTGTCTTTCTGACGTCAAGTGTTGCTTGCGTCTTCTAGTGACCTTGAAGGACGCTTGTTTTTACCAGAGAATACAAGTGTAGGAATAGGGATGTTTGCGTCATGGTGACTGTTTGGATACTGTTACAATGGGGTGACTTTTTGTTTCCCCAACTCTCTTTTGTTGACTCTTGGTATATTTTGCGGCACGGTGTGTTCCTTTAGCATCATTTTACAAAGTTAATCTTATACTTTTTTGTTTGTTTTGTCTTTTGTTGGTGCCTTTGAAATTGTCCTAAGCCTACTTTCAATGCTGCTATTACAGTAGTCTATGCTTTCATTCACGGACGCAGAATGAACCACGCAGAATGAACCATGCAAATTATGACTATCAACTAGACCTATTGTACAAATTGAAGACATCTGAAGACGAAAATGTACAATTTCATCACAAACCAGATCGTTGCAAGATCAGTTATAACACTGAGCTGATACATTGACACTGTGGGGGGTTTTCCCCATTAAAAATGTTCCTAATCATTGTCCAACATACGAATGTACCGGAGATTCATGAATGATTTTATTAGTTATTCTATAGCTGACGAATTAATGTACCCGAGATTCGTGAATGATTGCATCAGTTATTCTACAGCTGACGAATTAATGTACCCGAGATTCATGAATGATTTTATCAGTTATTCTATAGCTGACGAATTAATGTACCCGAGATTCGTGAATGATTGCATCAGTTATTCTATAGCTGACGAATGAATGTACCCGATATTCGTTAATGATTTTATCAGTTATTCTATGGCTGACGAATTAATGTACTCCAGATTCGTGGATGATTTTATTAGTTATTCTACAGCTGACGAATGAATGTACCCGGGATTCGTGAATGATTTTATCAGTTATTCTATGGCTGACGAATGAATGTACCCGAGATTCATGATTCATTTGATCAGTTATTCTATAGCTGACGAATGAATGTACCCAAGATTCATGATTCATTTGATCAGTTATTCTATAGCTGACGAATGAATGTACCCGAGATTCATGATTCATTTTATCAGTTATTCTACAGCTGACGAATGAATGTACCCGAGATTCATGATTCATTTTATCAGTTATTCTATGGCTGTCTTCCAATCTAAAAAAAATCTCAATCAATTTTGCAAAATGGTAAGGTACTTCTGCAAAATGGTTGTGGTGTTAGCTCCAATGTGTTTGGTGGTAGGGGTGGATGATGTGCTGGTTCTGGGGACCAGAAGGACATGGAACTTTGCTTCACCATAACCACTTCTCTCCATCAGTGTTTCTCGACATTCTAAACTGAAGTTTATAAAAGCACACATTTGACATAGCTATCAGAGCGAACTTTCGTGTTCCTCAAGATGGAGCATTTCCACAAAATTAATTATGACAAACATGGAAATTAAAATTCAGCCTATACGAATTAATCATCAATTTAAATGTATAAGTAGGCACGTTATAAGCTTTAAGATTGTTGTATCTTATTATTTTGTAAGCGCTTAGGGCTTTTTAAGAGTAAGCGCAAATAATAATTATTATTATTATTATTATTATTATTATTATTATTATTATTCTGAGTCCTTAATGTATACGGGGAGATCGTTTACATAGAGTAAGAAAAGTAAAGGACCAAGAATGACCCCCGTGGTACACCAAATTTAAGAGGTAAACAACTGGATTGCTTGTTATTGAGAAATATCGACTGTTGACAATGAGTGAGAAACGACTTAATAAGAGAAAGAAGTGGGTCTGAACATTTGTAAAGGTTCAGTTTACGTAATAATAAGTTATGATCAATGACATCAAAAGCTTTACAGAAATCAACAAATAGAACACCAGTAAACTGTTTATCAACAACTGATCTACCAAATTTATTAATGCAGTGTGACAAGAATGATTATATACATCGAAATCCAGATTGTTTGGGATGAATCATATTTAGGAATATCAGAAGCTAAATGTTTATGGATATGTTTTTCTAAAGGTTTAGAAAGAAGATAAAATAATAGAAATGGGTCTGTAGTTTGAGACAGAGAGAAAGAGAGAGAGAGATATAACGACGTAGGGTTGGGGGGAGATATACATAAAAGTGATGACTCTGAATAATGGCACAAACCAGGTCGCTCCCTATTGTTTGGAAACTGTGAGATAATCTAATACAGCCATGTACCATCCCAGCATTTTGGTGTTGTCTGATTGAATCAGGGCAAGATTTCCCTCCTACTGTCCCTGGCCCGTCTTCTGTTTGGCGAACAAAGGAAATGTGGGGGGCGATTTGTTGATAAAATATGTTTTCTTCGATCGCACCATTTCCCACTGAGTTCTTTCTTCGGGAGTCTAGTCATATTCTAGTCGTCAAAACATTTTGGTGATTTATTGCGTTGATATATAGTTTTTTGTTGTTGATTTACTTACGTTTCTGTGTTCTCGTTGTTGTTGTTGTTTGTCTGCTTTTCTGTGTGTTTCTCTTTTTTTAAATTTGTCTGTCAGTCTTTCTCTTCCCCTCTCCACTTTCTATGTCTGTCTATTGGCCACTGCAACAACCATATTTTGCTAGAGTCAATGCCTTTGGTAGATGTTTGAGTACTGACCAAACAAGGGAAAAAATCTCTCGCCAATAACCCTATTTGAGGCCACTAAATGGCTGCCTTTCGCAAGAGTGAATGCCCTTTTGAGTACTGACCAACAAGGGCTTCACTCTATACTATCAAGGGCGTTAATAACCCTAGTTGCAGTAGCCAATAGGCTGGGGGCCTGAAACATTAAAATTGTGTTCAATTGTGTGTTCAATTGTGTTCTCTCTCTCTCTCTCTCTCTCTCTCTCTCTCTCTCTCTCTCTCTCTCTCTCTCTCTCTCTCTCTCTCTCTCTCTCTTCCATTTCCATTCTCTTTGTTTATGTTAATGTTTGTCTTCTCTATGCATCCACAACTACCCTGCCTCCTTAGGTTTTTTTCTTTTACTGTAAATGTCAAAACAAAATGTGTCTGTGGAAAGGGCTAGAGCGAGACAGAGTGAATGAGAGAGAGAGAGAGAGAGAGAGAGAGAGAGAGGAGGGAGAGAGAGAGAGAGAGAGAGAGAGAGAGAGAGAGAGAGAGCTAGAGAGCTAGAGAGAGAGAGAGAGAGAGAGAGAGAGAGAGAGAGAGAGAGTTAGTTAATGTTAAAATAGATTTAGGCAGAAATGTGAAAGGACAGAAAATGAGAAAAGAGGGGGAGAGAGAGAGAGGGGGGTGGAGAGAGAGAGAGAGAGAGAGAGAGAGAGAGAGAGAGAGAGAGAGAGAGAGAGAGAGACAGACAGAGAGACAGAGAGAGAGAGCTATAGAGACAAACACACAGAGAGAGACAGAGACAGAAAGAGAGAGAGAGGGGGGAGGCGCAGAGTGACAGACGGGCACACATACACGCATACGGACGGTAATGGGCAAGGAAAGGATGTGAGAAATTGTTGGATGAAGGGAGAAGAAGAGAAAATAACGATGGATGCGCAGTTGACGCTTTTTCTATAGCGCGAAAAATTAATGATGGTGGTTTTTTGTTATATAATGTTTTCTTTTTTATTAGTCCAAGCTTTCCGGAATGTGGGCTTTAATGAAGGCGCTTTCGCTGTTTCTTTGTATAGTTTTTGTTAGGAGCACTGGGGCCCACCAGGCGAGGATAGTAGAGAGAGAGAAGTAAACAAAAAATCGTAGCATCGCATAACATGTCATTTTTACTCTTTTCCCAATTCCGTCTCTCTTATGCCTCAAAGCTGTGGTCTTGCATGTATGTATACCCTCTGCCTTATAAAAATCTATGGATCTGGACTTCCTTCCGCCTAAAAAAAAACCTACTGTAGATCGATATATATATATATATATATATAAAACTGTCCTCATTTTACCGTGGCTTATTTGCTTGAGGTTTTTTGGTCAAATCTTTCTTGAGCCCTTATCAATTTAATTATTTTAGTTTGCTCTTGATTTCAATCGCTGTAGTCCTGGTCAGAGTGAAATAAACAGTCCCCAGAGAGGGAGACGAGATAGCTCATCGAAATAATGGTGAAAATAATCCAACTTGTTCGTCTTTTTGTTTTCTGTTCTGTATATATATATAATTATACAGTTGGTAATAATTATCCTGCTTGCTTTCGGCAAAGAGCATGGTTTGCCATTTACAATAACTCTTTTTTTGTGTGCGAGTCCTACATCCTCAGTGTTTTTAGTCCCGGAGCGAAGTTGAGGGATTATTGTTTCTATGGCGCGCCAAAGATACAAAACTCTATCTAGCTGTTCGATAGAGTTTCGTAACTGTATCTATCAGTTCGATAGAGTTTGAAAACCCTATCTAGCTGTTCGATAGAGTTTTAAAACTCTGTCGAACAGCTAGATAGGGTTTCCACAAAATAACCCTATCGAGATATAGTTTTTCTATCGCGATTTCTGATTGGTACATGGCTTCAGCGACAAGTTTGTGGCCTTGGCAGGGCAGTGACCCGTGAATTTGAATAAGACGATAGGCCTAGGCCCCTACATGTAGTCAAACAAACATGGCAGCTGAATTTGAAGTCTCAGTTTTCAATTTGCACACCTTTTAAAAGTAAATGAAATATATTTCAATGATTAAAAACATCAACATTTATTATTATTAGAATGCCACCTATTAGGCTAGGCATAGGTCACAGTCAAAGATACTAGTCCTATCTACCAATGAAATGCTTCGTTTAAAAAAAGTATCAAAATGGCGCGTTCGATAGAGTTTTACTACGAGAAACTCTATCTAGCTGCTCGACAGAGTTTTGAAACTCTAACTGCTAGCTATAGTTTAGAAACTGTATCTAACAGTTCGATAGGGTTTTTAAACTCTGTCGAACTGCTAGATAGAGTTTTGTATCTTTGGCGCGCCATATGTTTCTGTCGTTGTCCGTAGACACCCTAATACTATTAAATTCCACGATTTGCTTACAAGTGGGAATAAGAAAACGCAACAGAATTTAGCAAAATTTGTTAAAGTTATTATGCAGAATCATTAATCATACCCAGTTAATCAACCCCTATTCATGTTATGCTGGACAGTTGTGGTAGGATTAGGCCTACTTATGCTTGTAGTGTTAGGCCAGGCGAAAATAGAATTGGACAAGTTCCCTGTTAGATTGTATTCGTGTATGAGTGCTTGTGCGCACGCAAATGTATGTGTGTGGGGGAGGGGGGGGGGGGGGGGTGTACGTGTGTGTGTGCACCTATGTGTGTGCGTGCGTGTGTGTGTGTGTGTGTGTGTGTGTGTGTGTGTGTGTGCGTGCGTGTGCGCTTGCTTGCTAAAACTGTCTGAAGGCATTTTCTGTAGTATGATTATTTTATTTTGTTTTTTCTTATAGCACAGTAGGTACTTTTTGTGAGAACGTCGTTCTTGAATATTATGATATGTATGAATGGGGCTGTTGCTAATGAGATTGTATATAAGTTCAGGAACAATACAATCAAGTCTGTATCATTGTTAATTCTTCTGGTACCTAATGGTTGATCGATTTTGACGTGATTTTTGTTGCTCTATGTACCGTGTTTAGCTGCTTTATGTGCATTTTTGTTTCCTTTTCTTAATTAAATATGTTGTTTATAGCATTTTTGTTACTTATATTTATTTCCATGTGCCCCCAGGGGGTTCTTTTTGGAATAAACCAAACTTGAAACTTGTGCGGCGTCACATGCTGCCACCCCCTACTACTAATGAAGGATGGTATCACCCGGGACCTAAATTGCGAGGGGACTTTGCTGCGAGGGGACTTTTTTTTTTACATTTCCTTCTATTTTTAGTTTTTCCCCTCCTTGAAAAAACTCCCCCTTTTTATTACAAATACCCTCCCCTTTCTAGTTTTAAGTTTAAAGGTCATTTGGAGGGATTACTTTAAACTTTCCACAAAAATAATGTTATCTTTTATTATTTTCTAAAATTAATCCAATAATCCACACGACATACAGTTTGTAAGTAAGGGGAGAAATAAAAAACATTTTTAAAAATAATTTCCCCAGGAAGATCGGTTGAATTGTGTATGACATTTTGCATCTCTCTAGAAAACTTCAAGATATGATTGTAAGGGAAAATACAAGAAGAATTTATAATATTAATTGGAGATGGTTTTGATTAATTACGCTGTGCAAACTAGTGGCTTTTTATTCTATTATCTTGTTAATGACTGCACAATTAGGGAGCTGGATAATGCTTTTTTCCTGATTTTCCTAAAACAAATTGGTTCTTAATGAGTTCGAACTTATAGGAAGTTGTTTTTATCTACACGCTGTATATGTGTTCAATTTAAAATATTAAATAAATAATGTCTTATCCTGACATTATACGTTGTAGTGACTTGACATTGACTTGTGGTATATCAACTTGACACATGCAGTCATTTAACAACATTTTGAATAATAATAAGCGTCGAAAGGTCTTTGCCTTAAATCGAAAATTACTGATGGCAAACTTAGGATCTGTCCTTTGACATTAAACATAAACACTGACACCCCTCCCCCCCCCCCTCTCTCTCTCTCTCTCTCTCTCTCTCTCTCTCTCTCTCTCTCTCTCTCTCTCTCTCTCTGACGGTCTGTCTGTCTATGTGCGTGTGTGTTTTGCCCCAAGGATATAACGAGCGGACTTAAAATGGCGAACTAACCATCGATCCGAGTAGGTGATCTTTCGTTGACACAAAACAAGCTCCGATACGACCTGTTTCATGATCATTTGGTTTGGCCTCAGGGCTCTCTGGAACAGTCTGGATGTCCACCATTTTTTTCTTCAGCTTTTCCCCCTCTCAAGCCAAAATGTTCCACATCATATCATAACTTGTGACCATGTGGCCTTTGATTTGTGTTCTAGTATCTGACGTCTCTAGTTTTCTCATATACGAGGATTCATCAGTAAACTTTGATCATTAAAGTTTGGCAACGATCCTGCCATTTGTAATCTATAAAGCGTACAGGTATAAAGGAGATACCAAAGACGTCTTGGTTCTTTGATGAATTGGCTTGCACACTATCATCGCGATGTCACGTCCCACGTGAGTGTATGACGTCATTGAAAATATAATGTAAGCGCCTGTGACCAACAATCGTGAATTCTTGAGCTGACTCGTTCACTTGCTGTAACTTCAAACGGATGAAACTTAGCAACTGCTATCAGAAAATTAATTATGATTTGACAATTTACAGCTGATTGTGCTTTTCTTATTGCACAATTTGAAAATGTGTTGAAGTTTTCAATCCTGGAAAGCACATCTTCCAAAACATGTCACCCCTCAGATCACCTTTTTGCAGTCCTGAATGCGCAAAACATGTCGTTTTTCAATAAACTGACTGATTAAGATCCATATATGACACCGAGAGAAAGAAATGAGAAGAGCTACACCTATTTGAGTACAATAGAAAAGACAATGCGCACACATTTTCTAGTGAGAATGCTTGCAACAAAAATGTTTAATTAATGCGTACCCAATTTCCTAAGTGACGAACATATGAAACGATGTAATGATTGTCCGACTGAAGTTTGGGCCAAATAAATATAATATGCTTCTCCCCTAACCCATACGTTAATGATTTTTGGTGAGGTTTATAGTCACTGAATGACGGTTGAACATTTACCAGGTATTGCAGTACCTCCACATTCGGTCTGCTGTTTTATTAAACACCACCGCACCAGGATAACTTGTCCCTAATAAGGGCATATGTCATGAGGACGTACATGTTTCTTAGCAAATGCATTACCTGCAGTCTTCTCACCAACGGTATCACATGTGCATGTTTGCATTGTTGTTCTTCTTAAATCCTATTTATGCATTATATAATAATAATAATAATAATAATAATAATAATAAATAAAGCTTCTATAGCGCTCTTCGATTTAAAAAAAAATCATCCTCAGAGCGCTTTACAAATATTACGAGAGAAAACAATCAACAACAACAACAAAAACAACAACAAAAATGCTCACGCCGTTCATCCCACTCACATACACATTATTGACACCATTTCAAAGAAGATTTTTTTTTTTTTTATATCAAGGCATGGACATGAGCTCTTTACCAGACAAACAGACAAGCAGACAGATCACTGGCCATTACTTGCTTTCCCTTCTTTGCAGCGCCACCCCCACCCCGTCCTGCCCTCCATCTGGGGTTAGCTAAATATAAAACCTCTCGGAAGCTTGCATGAAACAAACAACCTGATAAACAACTCGTTGGCAGGCAATCCTGCCTGTTGAAGGTGGACCCTGACGGATGAGGTTTTGCAAGAAACACGTCGAGATCACCAGAAAGACAGCCTTTTCAAGGATCGGAACACTCTGCTCTGGTTTCCTATAAATCAAACCGTCAAAACGGCGATTCCTCCTTGGCGGAGATGCAAGAGAGAGAAGCCATTTTGTTTGGGGTGGGTGGAGGCCACTCATTGTGGTTGAAGCTTTTTCTTCTTTGCAGTGCAATAAAAAAAACAAATGGAGCTTATTTCCTTTGTTGTGAGCGAAACTCCTTTTGGTAAACAATCACATTTAAAATAAATAAATAAAAAAGCCGCCAAGGAGGAATCGCCGACTTGACGGTTTGATTTCTAGGAAACCAGAGCAAAGTGAGTGTTGCGATCTCTGTAAAGGGTGTTTTCCTGGTGATCTCGACGTGTGTCTTGCAGAAACACATCCGTCAGGATGCCGCTGTAAGGTGACTTTTGAAACAAAACAAAAACAACAACAAATTCTTAGAAAATTCTCAAAAAGAAATCCAAACTACTGTAGCAGAGCAAACAAACAAACAAAAAACTTTTATCCCTGAAAACAAGAGTAGGTGAGGGTGAGGGTGAGTGAGGATGCGGAGATTTTGAGTATTACTTTTTGTTGTTTTTATATTTTGTTTGTTTGTTTGTTGTTGAATGTTTGGTTTAGTTTGCCTTCGTAAGTTTACAGTTGCCATTTCTGTATTAAAACACAATAACAACAAGATGATTACTTGGGGAAACGTCGATGAAAGAAGGATGCGACTGAAAAGGGAGGGAGGGGGGGGGGGATGTCCAAGAGTGGAATAGGCAAGCGCATCTGTCTGCCAAACACATTACAAACCTTTTTTTTTACGCTG
>CM065704.1:28263012-28270512 GCA_017654935.2 Phymorhynchus buccinoides
ATGTGTGGCTGGCCCATATAATCTGTTGACGGAAAGAGCAGTCTGTCTTGTTCTTTTTCCTCTGCTGAAATTATCTCCCTTACTTATTGTCAAGTAAAGTTTTCCAGTGTTCAGTGTCCAGTGTCCCCTAAGTGTGGATATAGCTTAGCCATTAGCCTTATAGATTAGTATCACAAATACTAACATGTTTTCTTGTTCTTTTATTCGTTTCAGCCTATGCATGCCTTTCTTCGTGCATATGTCTTAACGGCCCCGCTGCACTGCATACGATTCGATTGAGTACGATCCGAGTTTGACGTAAAATTCTACTTAATAAACCTGATGAAATCCTACTAGTTATGTTCGCTATAATTATTTGTAGTCTCCCGTACACGAATCTGATCAAATATCTTATTTTTGTATCAGGCATTTTATTTGATTCGAGTATTGCGGTCTATGCGTGTGCATAGAAGTGCATAGTAGAGCTATTTCTAGGGGGAAGTATTACACGTGAATCATGACTCACAGACATCGTCACAGTCGTATTGTATTGAGGTCAGATCGTATGTAGTGTGGCAAGGCCGTTACTGTCTGATATTGTGCAATGTCTGATGGTAGCAAAGACACTGTAATGGGAATGAGACAGACAAGCAGCCATTTTCCCCTACATGAGTAGTGAGGACAGAAACCCTGATTATGCCCCCCTTGAACCATGAACATCAGCAGTAATCTAACACTGGTTGTTACTGTTTCATAGATTTTCTGGCCGTATTTGCAGCTTTCTTACCTTTCTTTGTCTTCACGAAAACAGAAAAAGGATTGCCCAAGCACTCAAATTTGAATCTGGTATTTATTAAAACGTCCATTCAAATTCCAGTCTTTGGATAGAGCCGCCTTTGTTAATGGGATCACTAACGATAACCCTATCAGCCCGGCTCGCCGTAACTCTCCAGTTGTCTGTCTTATTCCCATTACAGTGTCTTTGACGGTAGGAAAGAGAGAGAGAGAGAGAGAGAGAGAGAGAGAGAGAGAGAGAGAGAGAGAGAGAGAGAGAGAGAGAGAGAGAGAGAGAGAGAGAGAGAGAGAGAGAGAGGGGGGGGGGGGTAATGAGAGAAGCAATGGATTTGATGTTCAGGATTATACCTCTCTTTGCGTTTTTACGTTACCTGTGAAAAATAATGTTGTTGTCTCATTTACAAAACTCCAACTCAAAAGATATATTAATATATAAATGAGAAAAAAAAGGCTAGTCAAAAAGAAAGGGAATTCTTTTTCGCATTAGTATGAAATTGCTTATTTACAATAAAAGTCCAACTCCCAGGAAATAAAGAAATGAAATAACAAAACTGACAAGTCAAAGGGAAGGGGAATTCTTTTTCGTATGAAAATTGTTTACTTCACAACGGGTTTTTTAATTTTTTATTATTGTCGTCTGCTCCTAGTGGAATACACTGCACACTTTAACCCTTTCACCGCCAGCCATTGTTCAGTAAACAATGTCCATTGAACTTACCTGGGTACAGAAAACAAATCGTCTGCAATAGTGGGGATTCCTCTTTGACATATTTAAAGTAATGCCTATCCTTACCTTCCAAAATTATGAAAATTGGCTCTTTGGATAACAGACCCTGGTTTGAGGCCTTTTCTTGACATGGGTGTTAAATCATTGTGGTGCTAAAATGCGACATTGGCGGGGAAAGGGTTAAGGTTTGCCTTTTTTGGTCGCTATGTTTTACATCGTTGTCCCTCTTATACTCATTGCTTGTTTCTGTTTCTATAGCATAAATATAAGGAAACTAAACAGAAGAACGATTGGTAAATAATATACTTTTCTTGCAAAGTGAGGGCAAAACAAAACTTTAAAAAAGGTGAACATTCATGTCTTTTCTTTTTTAATCCCCTAGTTAGCCATCCATCTCAACACCTCTCGCTGAATGAAATGATAGGATTCTAATTTAGTGGGTGTTTTTAGTATAAAAAACAACAAAAAAGTAAATAACAACCTATTTTTGAAGAAAAAAAAGAAACATTAAACTTTTTTCTGCACCTATGTCTCCCTCGTAAACATTAAACATGCCTATAAATAGAAGGGAGATTAATGCGCGCGCGTTTGCTTCATTTTGTTTGATCTCTTTCGTCTTCTTCGCTCCTTGTTAAAGGAAATTATTAATGATACAAAACCAACGTAGCAGCAGGTTTTGCATTTTAGAGAGTTGTTTAAAACCCTTTCAACGCCAGCCATTTTTTAGCTTAATTTTTTTACATCAAACTTACCTGGGAACAGAAGCATTTTGTTTGCGATGTTTGGGATTCCTTTTTGGCATGTGTAACATTAGGCCTATCCGTATCTCCTAACATTATATTATTATTAACCCTTTCAACGCCAGCCATTTTTTAGCTTAATTTCTTTTACATCAAACTTACCTGGGAACAGAAGCATTTTGTTTGCGATGCTTGGGATTCCTTTTTGGCATGTGTAACATTAGGCCTATCCGTATCTCGGACTCCTAACATTATATTATTAGTAACCCTTTCGCCGCCAGCCATTTTTCAGCCTTAAAATCAAATACCTGGGAATTAGAACTTATGCCTGGGTAGAGAAGGCCTATCCGTATCTCGGAAAAAAATCTGCCATTTATTTTACATCAAACTTACCTGGGAACAGAAATTCCTCTGTGACATGTCTAACATTGCCTATCCGTATAACATTAGGCCTATTCGCCGCCTCCCAAAATTTTAAGAAACTTACCTATTTTGTTTGCGATGCCTGGGATTCCTTTTTGGCATAACAGGCCTACCCGTATCTCGGACTCCTAACATTTTTATGTAACCCTTTCGCCGCCAGCCATTTTTCAGCCAAAAAATACCATAACTGACATCTTGGGGGTGTTAAAGAGAAGAAAAAAATCATTCCTCTGTGACATGCATGCATAGCATTAGGCCTATCCATGCCTCCCAAAATTAAGAAAATAAGTTTTTCGGATAACACATTGGCGTGACATGTGAGTTAAACCATTGTGTGAAAGGGTTAAGTTAAGAAGAAAAAGTCATTGTATAGCAGACCCTGATTGAATGCGTTTTAGTGACATGGGTGTTAAATCAGCGGCTACACTGGCGATGAAAGGGTTTAACCCTTTCACCGCCAGCCATATTTCAGGCAAAAATGTCCATTACATTTACCTGGGTAGATAACAAAATCCATCTGCAGTATTGGGGATTCTTCTGTGACATATATAAAATAAGGTCTATCCTTACTTCCCAAAACTAAGACAATAAGATAATAGACCCCAATAGGGCGTTTGTCTTTGGATAATAGACTAATTTGCCCAAGTTGCGCTGACCTTTCTAATTGACTGCCTAAATTTCAGTGAAATTCAAGGTCGCCGGCGCGTGGCAAATGCCCTATTTGATGCCTTTTTAGTGACATAGGTGTTAAATCACAGTGGTGCTAAAATGCGACTTTGGCGGTGAAAGGGTTAAAGGACCCAACAGATCCATGAGTGAAAATCACGGGTTTCACGGGTTTCCCTCTCTCTCTGGTAAGAAATCTTATTTTGACTAGGCATGACTCCCATACAAATTCCCCCATATGTGAAAACGAGACATCACTTCAAATTATAGCAGCCTCTATCGTGTATGGGGGAACTTGTATGTGGGTCACACCTACCCAGAAAAAAAATCCTAAGGGAGTTCATCTTGCTGGGTCAGTGGGTCTTTAAAGGGGCACCCTGACGGATGAGTTTTTGCAAGAAAGGCGTCCAGATCACGCGGAAAACACCCTTTACAGAGATCGCAACACTCGCTTTGCCCTGGCTTCCCAAAAGGTCAAACCGTCAAATCGGCGATTCCTCCTTGGTGGAGGTGCTGGAAGTCAACTTCTTTCATTAAAAGGGAAGGCATGTGCCTTCTCTTTTCCAATGTCCGCCTGAGTTTAGACCAAATCGTTTGCACGAAAGTTTCACAATAGAAGCCTTTTCATTATTTATTGTTTTAATTTTTTTACAGTTTACCTACAGGAATTGTTCTGGTTTACTACACTTCAAAGAAGAAAAAGCTTCAACCACAATAAGTGACCTCCACCCACCCCATCCAAAATGGCTTATCTCTCCGGCATCTCCGCCAAGGAGGAATCGCCTTTTTGACGGTTTGATTTTTAGGAAACCAGAGCAAAGTGAGTGTTCCGGTCCTTGAAAAGGCTGTCTTTCTGGTGATCTCGACGTGTTTCTTGCAAAAACTCATCCGTCAGGGTCCACCTTTAAGAGAAGGTTAGGCTTCATACATATTTTCTAGGCGGGTTCTTTTAGCACGTATTAAGACACACACAAAAACACACGAATAAAAGACAGATTTGAAAATACAAGATGTTAGAGAGGCGTAGGGGTGTGTCTTCCTGTTACGGATGCATCTTCTTCTTTGTGGATGAAAACAAAAAGAAAACCACCATAATTCAGCTTTACCTCTCTGCTTTAGTTAATGTGCTGTTAGCACGAACGCTGTTTTCTGCACCTATTCGTAACATTTGTTTCTACGTATATGAAAGTGTGTTGCGCAACACTGAATATAAATAACAATATAAGAACACACAGAGGGGAAATGCTTCTGCACACGTGGACATTTTTCACTCTTTCCCCATGGCAACACAGTGATATGCAAGTCATATTTTAAGAGTGGCTATGGCAACCTTGTTGCCATGCCATGGGGAAAGAGTTTTAAAAAATGTCAACGTGCATCGAGACCATTACGAGTTTAAAAGTGTTATTCCTTCGCATGTATTTCTGCACCTCTCGTGGGCGGTGAACCCATTGCATTTCGATTTGCATTAACGAGGGTGATTTGCTTCTGATGCCGTGTGCTTACCCAATGGAATGGACAGATGGGGGAGTCATTTGCATATTGCGTCTCTTGCCAAACCACACTGCACATCCTTGCTCTTTACTTTCCTTCTCTGTTTTATCTCCTATCCTTTCTGTCTCTGTATTTGTCTTCTTCTTCTTCTTCTTCTTCTTCTTCATATTCTTCTTCTTTTCTTCTTCTTTCTTCTTCTTCTTCTTCTTCTTCTTCTGCTTCGATCGCTCAGACAGTTTCCTGTCAATTATGAGCGCAGATGCGTCATGCTGCCGTTATGCGCCTAACTAAGAAATAGATAGGCCCAGCAAGTCCGACATCGGCTGGAGGAACTATATTTTGGAAAATGTTTCTTGAAAAAAAGGCAGGAGAATGGACCGGTAAGGCAGAAAGAGAGTAGATGACAAAAAGCAAAGGGAAAAGGCAGAGTCAAAGAGAATGACAGAGGAAGTTACAAGTCCAGAACTTCCATAAGGTGGGGAACTATTTATGCAAAAGACGACACCCACCCCCCCCACCCACCCCCCGGCCCGGCATCCCCACGGCGGGCCTTATAATAATTATAGTTCTGTCTCTATCTTCTGTATCATTCTTCTCTTGTCTTTTATGTCTCTGCTATTTGAAAAACAGTCTGTTTGTTTGTCTGTTGTCTGTCCATATATCAGTCTCTCTTGTCTCTGTCTGTCTTCTTTTTCTTCTTTTTCTCTGCTTGTCTGTAGCTTTCTGTCTGTCCATCTGTCTGTTTGACTCTCCTCTTCTACATGTATTTCTCTCTCAGATATCCCTTCACTCTCTCTCTCTCTCTCTCTCTCTCTCTCTCTCTCTCTCTCTCTCTCTCTCTCTCTCTCTCTCTCTCCCTCTTTCTCTCTCTGTGTGTGTCTCTCTCTCTCTGTCTCTGTCTCTCTCTCTGTTTTTCTCTCCCTCTCTATTAGTGTGTGTAACTATATTCTTTTCTCTCTCTCTCTCTCTCTCTCTCTCTCTCTCTCTCTCTCTCTCTCTCTCTCTCTCTCTCTGTGTCTCTCTCTCTCTCTGTCTCTGTCTCTCTCTCTGTTTTTCTCTCCCTCTCTATTAGTGTGTGTAACTATATTCTCTCTCTCTCTCTCTCTCTCTCTCTCTCTCTCTCTCTCTCTCTCTCTCTCTCTCTCTCTCTCTCTCTCTCTCTCTCTCTCTCTCTCTGTCTCTCTCTCTCTCTGTCTCTCTCTCTCTCTGTTTTTCTCTCCCTCTCTATTAGTGTGTGTAACTATATTCTCTCTCTCTCTCTCTCTCTCTCTCTCTCTCTCTCTCTCTCTCTCTCTCTCTCTCTCTCTCTCTCTCTCTCTCTTCTCTCACTCTCTCAAATATCCATTCTCTCTCTCTCTCTCTCTCTCTCTCTCTCTCTCTCTCTCTCTCTCTCTCTCTCTCTCTCTCTCCCCCCCTCTCTCTCTTAGTGTGTGTAACTATGTTCTTCCCCCCCCTCTCTCTCTCTCTCTCTCTCTCTCTCTCTCTCTCTCTCTCTCTCTCTCTCTCTCTCTCTCTCTCTCTCTCTCTCCGTAACTATATCCATCTCTCTCTCCCCCCCCTCCCTCCCCCCCTCCTCTGTAACCCCCCCCCCCCCTATCTTTCTTATTAATGAATTAATTCATTCTTCATTCCTCGTTTAATGTCCGTGCACCGTTGGTCATCAATGCTTACAACAGCCCCTGCTTAGCAGCATGTCTTCACATGCAGAAGGAAGATTGATGCCCCCCCCCCCTCATATTGAAAGCTTCCAATCTCAATGCGCCTTTCTTTCATAGTTTCATGAAGCTTAACACTAAATATATATACTAACCCTATCCCTTTGCCTCCAGCAAGGCAAAATGTTGCTTCATAGAACATTATCAATGAGAATATTTGGTGATGATGCAGGGTTTTCGGAGGAGACAAAAAACACGTAGAGAGTGTGCTTATTTACGCACTAGCCCTATCAAATCACCCCGTAAAATCTCAAACCTTGTGTGAGATTTACTCTTTAAAAACCCTAACCATAACCCTTTAAAATCTCATGTATGGAGTGAGAAGACGCATAAAGAATGATGATTCGTAGGTTAATGCAGTCGTTACGTTTCAGTAAACGTACGCGTGAACATTTTTCGCTCTTTCCCCATGGCAACACACTGATATGCAAGTCATATGACTGGCCCATCAGTGTGTTGCCATGGAGAAAGGGTGAAAACATTAACGTGTATTAATGGCGTTGCTCCTATACTGGTCTCCAAAATTTAAGGGCCGGAAGAACGATCTTCTCTCTTCTGTCTTGGAGCCATCTGCTGAAAACTGAGAGATCAGTGGACGGTATTCATGTCGTGATAGCGTGAGACTTAGCATGATGCTGCGCGTAGAAGCTCTTCCTGTCCTATTAAATCCTATAGGACATTGGAAGAGTAAGTTAGCATCATGCTAAGTGCGTGCTATCTGACATGAATGCGTGCCCTGGTTGCGCCCTTAAATACACGTGCGTGTGTGTGTGTGCTCAGTCAAAAATACTTTATTATCTCGTTAGGAGAAATTGCAGTGTGGTCTGGCACAAGCGCATTACGAACAAGAAAACACATTTGCGTGCATTACAAATTGGGTTTTCTGTACAGAACTTACCCGTCTAATGCGAACCCGGCCTAAAACTATGGGGAAAAATCAGAAACCCTGTGGTGGTGGGGG
>CM065704.1:28278012-28290512 GCA_017654935.2 Phymorhynchus buccinoides
AGTACTGACAAGGGCATTCACTCTTGCGAAAGGCAGCCGTTTAGTGGCCTAAAATAGGGTTATTGGCGAGTTATCCCCTTGTTTGGTCAGTACTGAACCATCTTCCCCCACCCACCAAGGGCATTCACTCTTGCCAAAGGTGTTCTTTGCAGTAGCCAATACTGGTGATGCGTACTCAAGTATGGGTCTAAACCAGCGACTGGTACCCCTTCTGTTTGATCTTCTTCTTCTTCTTCTTCTTCTTTTTCTTCTTCTTCTTCATCTTCTTCTTCTTCTTCTTCATCTTCCATTAATCATCCGCCTTCACCCATTTGAAGAAAGAGCCCACCTTTAGATTGCGTCGTAGGAAGCCTAGTGTCGTTCTGGCTTTGCTGGAAGTGAGTGTTGGAGATGTGGGAGTCCCATCTGAGATCGTGTTGGATGGTATTTTGACTCCTTTTCCTGTTTCATATTTCGGCCATGGAGGTGGTAGTTTTGAATCAGGGGCTTTCTTTTCATGGTGATGTTATGTTGAGGCTCTGGCATTTATCTGGATGAAATGACATCATCCATGTATTTTTCCCAGGATGCGAGTCGTTTGAAGTCTGTCGAGAAACAGTGACAATGAACCTTTATTTTATACTGACCCTTTTTCTTCTTATTCCTATTAGGGATTTTTTAAATTATTATATATATATATTCTTCTTCATCATTTCTTTATATTTTTCGTACTCTCCCCAAGTTTTTTTCCGTTGGCATTAATACCAGAATTGGGTGCCTGCCAACGTAGGCCTACTTCATGCAGATCCCTCCTATGCTCAAAGTCTTCGTTTAAGCCGGCGCCACACACGTAAACTCGTCTTGGGATGCGATTCGATAATGTGAGTCATGATTCACGTTAAATACTTCGGTCTAAAATTATTTCTTCCATTTTCGCTCACTATACTCAAGAAGACCCAATACATGAATTGCACGTGAATCATGACTCATATCGTTAAAATCACATCGCATTCAGATCCGAATTGTATGTGCGTAGCAGACCCTTTAGACTGCTATTGGCGCACACGATGCATGCTATGTAAGTACGTGTCATCCATTCCACCAGCACAACACGGCCTACTCCTACCGAATAGTGGAATGGGCTGGGATAAGTCCGCTATGTCCCAGGCCCATTGTGTCCCAGGCCCGAGATGTCCCATTCCTGGTTGATCCCTTTGTGTCCCAGGCCCGGTATGTCCCCACCCACCTCCTAAAAACACCCTTAGATGACACTTTTCACCAAATTGCGGCCTTGTCTTCTTCGTACACAAATTTTGCAAATAATTATGGTGGCGCCAAAGCGGCGTGTGCGTGCTTTTTGTTTTTGTTTTTTCCCAAATCCTAACCACAGCCCACCCGCACCCACCCACCCACACTGAAGTACAGTCCTCATTTCCGTTTTATGACTGAAAGAAGTCTAACCCTTCTTCTTCTTCTTCTTCTTCTTCTTCTTCGCTGTACGTGGCCACAATCAACACTTTGTTGGCTTGTCTAAACAAAAATCATCCTGTACCTTATCTAAACACAGCAAGAAAATTCGATCTGAATGAACTTTTTCAATAATTAAAACAAAAATCAGTGTGAGGTGGCGAGTGTCGCATGAAAATAGGTAGCTCGTAAAAATAAGTAGCTCGCTACTATGAGAGTGTGTTTTTGCGACAACCACAAATTTCACTTTTTCTGTACTTTAACCATTTAACTAACCCTTGTCGCATGAAAATAGGTAGCTCGTAAAAATAAAAAGCTCGCTACCTATGACAGTGTATATTTGCGACATTGAGCATGAACCACAAATTTCACTTTTTTCTAGGGTTAGGGATAGGGTTAGGGTTAGGGTTAGAGTTAGTTAAATGGCTAAAGTACAGAAAAGTGAAATTTGTGGTTGTCGCAAATACAGACTCTCATAGTAGCGAGCTTTTTATTTTTACGAGCTACCTATTTTCATGCGACAACCCTAACCCTAACCCTAGAAAAAAGTGAAATTTGTGGTTCATGCTCAATGTCGCAAATACACACTGTCATAGGTAGCGAGCTACTTATTTTTACGAGCTACCTATTTTCATGCGACAACCCTAACCCTAACCCTAGAAAAAAGTGAAATTTGTGGTTCATGCTCAATGTCGCAAATACACACTGTCATAGGTAGCGAGCTACTTATTTTTACGAGCTACCTATTTTCATGCGACAGCGAGGAGGGTAGATACACTGCATTTTTGTCTTGACGGAAAGGCAAAACGCCAAAACCACGTGGCACTGGTATTCATGACATTAATTAGGCATTTGCATATCAACTCCAGACATTACATAATTTTACGCGTATAATAACTTTTTTTTTTAAAGCTACATAATTATACTCTACCTTGGAATGGAAATGGAAACGTTGTTTTCTTTTGTGATGAGATTAGTGTCCAATGATTAGCGGAAATTGTGAAACTGCCGATACATTTGTATCATTTATGGAATGATTTACCAGAGGACCTAAAATGTGCACCCAATACTAATACATTCAAAAATCGTCTAGATAATCATCCAAATTTTATAAATATATTTAGAAGCACTGATTAAAATTGCATGATAGGAAAATTGATCAAAGCTATATTCAAGTTTGATGATCCGATGGGACTGCCAAAACGCTTGACGGTTTATTTAGTCCCTACCCCTACTACTACTACTACTACTACTACTACATTTAATTTCACACACTACACACGCAAATAATAATTTTAAAAAAGCCATGTGGAGTCGAACAAATAATCTCACTCACCCACTAGGTATACTTCGCCGGTTTCCTTGATAGACTTAAAATGGCCGCGACTCTCGCCTCGAGCTGGATATCTTTTCTCTGATTGGCTAAGCCATTATTTAAAAAACAAAAAAGTGCTCACGCCGTTACCCCCAACTAAATAAAAAGTAATGTCCCATATATGGCAACGGCCGGGAGGACGTAAAGCTAAGTTTTCGTTCACGCCGTTTGTCGACATCTATTTTTAGAATTCAATTAAATCGTGCTCCAGACAGCGGGTTAGACAGGCTAGACATCTCACACATTCAATACATTCTACTTCAGTTGTAGGGGCACACGCGTGCATTCAGACACACGCACACACACACACACGCACACACACACACACACACACACACACACACACGCACGCGCACACGCGCACACACACACACACACACACACACAATTTGCACAGAAACAGATAAAGAACACACGTTCCGATACACTCAGATGGAGACCACTGATGGTGAAGGACTTCTTCTTCTTCCGATTGGGGATGTTTATCCAGCCCCACGCCTAAAGTCTTCGTTTAGACTGCTGTTGGCGCAGAGGATGCATGCTTTGTGAGTTCGTGTCATCCATTCCACACCGGCACACACGGCCTACTCGTACCGAATAGTGGAATGGGCTTTAACGTGTGCGCAAGATCTTGTGCATGCGTTCGGACACGGGACCTCGGTTTTAGGTCTCATCCGAAGGACCAGGCATATACCTACTAGAATGAGTAAACTTCGGGTTTGTTTTCCCCACATAAAAAATAATATAAACACCTTTTGTATTGGGGTGGGGTTGGGGTTAAGGATATGAAAAGATTAATACTTTCAGTTCAATTCTTTTCTAACGACGCTTTGCAAAAAATAGTAATGCGCGGGTGCGTTTGTGTCATGTGTGTCCGTGTCCGCGCGCGCGTGTGTGTCATGGCCAGAACATAACCTCGTTGGTGGGTACGTGGCTTAAATGAATTAAATAGAAAGATGTAGAAATAGGCCTAGAGGGAAACGCATACACGCGCGCGCGCATGCACGCACACACACACACACACACACACACAGCACACACAAACATACACGCGCGCGCGCGCATGCGCATAAACACACATCCCAGGGTAGACGTAAGCACACACACACACACGCGCGCGCGCGCGCGCGCGTACACACACACACACACGTTTCGTTTTTATTTTTGTTTGACCTATTAATCCTAATTCGTTCGGGGAGCAAAAACCTTTGAAGTTTTACTCCAAATCCAAGAAGAGAAACACACACACACAAACACCGTACAGCCGCGTGGGAAATCAGTCATAGCCCCCCCCCATAGCCCCCCCCCCCCCCCCCCCCCCCCCCCCCCCCCCCCCCCTCCCCCCCACTACCTACCTATTCTTCCACCCACTCCCTTGCCTGGCTAGAACACACACAGACCATTACTCAAAACACTTTCCATTGTTTTTCCGCACCTAATATTAGGCTAATAATAGGCCACTCCGAAAGCGAAGGCGTGCCCATGTCACACCACTCCTCAGGGAGCTGCACTGGCTGCCAGTGCAGTTTCGTTTAGAGTACAAACTGGCAGTCCTTGCATTCCGCCACTTTGAACAGACCCCCTACCATCCTACCTCTCAAGTGCTCTCCACACTTACACTCCTTCTCGCTGATTCCGATCTTCCCATGCCAAACTGTTGAAAGTTCCTAAAGTGAATTTAAAGTCTTTTGGACAACGCAGTTTTATTTTTTGCACCCCCACTGTCTGGAACTCCTTGCCTGTTCACCTCTGTCGCAATTCAGCACTTCCCGCTTTCAAAACCCAAATGAAAACTCACTTGTTTCAAAGAACTTTCTCTCTCTAACTTTTCACATTAATTAGATGACGATCGAATGAATGTGTATGTTAGCCTAATTGCGTGTGAATCAGTGAATGTGAGCGCCTTATTATTATTATTATTATTAATTCTAACAGAAATAGCGTTTCCATTCGAAATATTTTTCTTATGTATCTCATTAATTAATTATTAATTAAAGCTTCTATAGCGCTCTTCGATGATAAAACAAAATTAAATATTAGCAATGTTCATGGGTCAAAGTATTCCATTCGAATTTATTTATTTTTCAACACGCACGCCTGCACTCACATTTTGGTTCTTTCACAATATGTGAATGTAAAAGCAATATTACGAGAAAGGCAGGGAAGTCGACTCCTCCCACTCCTATAATCTTGGTCCCTTTCTGTTTCTATCCCTCTCTTGAGAAAGAAAGATATGGAAAAAGAGAGAGGGAGAGACAGAAGAATGAACACACACACACACACACACACACACACACACACACGCACATATATATATATATATATATAAAAAGTTTCTATCCCCTCATGGGACGGGTAAAAAGCCCAGGTAAGCCCCATGCCAATTATCTCATGAAATGAAGCAAATTTCAGTCACATTTTGCCCATGAGACGAACGCTAAACATTAACTGAAAATTGCTTCATTTCATGAAATAATTGGCATGGGCTTCTTACCCGCCCATGGGCTTTTTACCCCGTCTTACCCTAGTCTTCCATGGGTCTGTGTGTTAATGATGAACGCTGTTGTGTTTGTTGATGTTGCATGGAGAGCATAGTCCCTTTTACTTTGGTTTGAACTTGTTTTCGTATATTTTTACAATGAATGAGCCTCATAATTATTTCTTAGTCTTCTCCAGTCTACCTTTTCTTTGTCACAACGCCTGTTCGGCTAATGTTAGTAATAGTGCATAAAACAATGTTCTCCTCCTCCTCCTCTCTCTCTGTGATCTGGGCCTATGGCCTAATCATTAAGCATTCTATAGTTCCAGTGTTCTCTCTCTCTCTCTCTCCCCCTATCTCTCTCTTTGTGATATGGGCATATGGCCTAATCATTAACCATTCCAATGTTCTCTCTCTCTCTCTCTCTCTCCCCCCCCCCTCTCTCTCTCTCTCTCTCTCTCTCTCTCTCTCTCTCTCTCTCTCTCTCTTCTAATGGAGATGTGAGAGCCTTTCTGAAGTAAACAGAGAGAGAGAGAGAGAGAGATCATATCGTAGAGACCGAGAGAGATCTATCTCTCTCTGGAGAGAGAGAGAGAGAGAGAGAGAGAAGAGAGAGAGAGAGAGAGAGAGAGAGAGAGAGAGAGAGAAAAGAGAGAGAGAGACAGAGCGAGAGAGAAGAGAGAGAGAGAGACTGAGAGAGAGAGAGAGAGAGAGAGAGCATCTTTGGAACCTAAGAAAGGTCGAGGATGTCAAAAAGAGATAAGCCTTAACCCTTCCCTAAACCCTATCCCTAACGCCATCCCCTAACCCATACCCTTTACCGCCAGCCATATTTCATCCAAAGATGTCCATTAAATTTACCTGGGTAGAGAACAAAATCCATCTGCAGTATTCGGGATTCTTCTGTGACGTATATCAAATACGGTCTGTCCTTACTTCCCAAGACTAAGACAATAGGGTCTTTGGATAATAGACCCCAATGCGATGCCTTTCAGTGACATAGGTAGCAAATCACTGCGGTGCTAAAATGCGACTTTAGCGGTGAAAGGGTTAATTCAGTAATTCGTAAGATGGCGCTGTACAAAATCCCACACGTTAATTAAGAGACAAAAATAGATTTATGGCACACACAGAGAGAGACAGACAGACAGACAGATAGAGACAGAGAAACAGGCAGAGAGACAGAGACAAAGAGAGACAAGAGTTGCCCGGTGAATGTCTGGTTGGTGTAAATCATCGATCAATAATAGTTATTATTCCTTCGCCCCCTCTGACTCCACTCTATTTTTTTCTTTTAATCAGCCAATACCTGACTAACATTACATCTCAAAGGAGAGGTCAGATTCCCTTTACGAGGGCTTCTTTTCTTTCTTGCTTCCCCAGTTATTCATCGGGTTTAACCCTTTCACCGCCAATGTCGCATTTTTGCACAAACAATGATTTAACCCTTTCACCGCCAAAGTCGCATGTTTAGCACCACAGTGATTGAACACCTTTGTCACTAAAAGGCATCAAAGTGGGGTCTATTATCTAAAGACCCTATTGTCTTTGTTTTTGGGAAGTAAGGACAGACCTTATTTGATATATGTCACAGAAGAATCCCCAATACTGCAGATGGATTTTGTTCTCTAACCAGGTAAAGTTGATGGAATCTTTGGCTGGCGGTGAAAGGGTTAACACCCATGTCATTCAAACCCTTGAAATCAGGATCTGTAACTCAATTATATTGTGTTCCTGAATTTGGGCAGTAAGTATTGAGCACATTCTAAATGTGTCACAGAAAAATCCCACAATATTGCAGACAAAATCTTTTCTGTAGCCAAGTAGATTTAATTGAAATTTTTGGCTCAAATATGGCTGGCGGTGAAAGGGTTAATCAGCCAATACCTGACTAACATTACATCTCAAAGGAGAGGTCAGATTCCCTTTACGAGGGCTTCTTTTCTTTCTTGCTTCCCCAGTTATTCATCGGGTTTAACCCTTTCACCGCCAATGCCGCATTTTTGCACAACAATGATTTAACACCCATGTCATTCAAACCCTTGAAATCAGGATCTGTAACTCAATTATATTGTGTTCCTGAATTTGGGCAGTAAGGATTGACCCTATTCTAAATGTGTCGCAGAGAAATCCCACAATATGGCAGACAAAATATGTTATGTAGCCAAGTAAGTTAAATGGACATTTTTGGCTCAAAGATGACTGGGTTAAAAGGGTTAAAAGGGTTAAAAGGTTTAAAAGCAAACAACAACAACTTTGAATGTGTTGTGCCTTTTTTTGAACCCCTGAATAACAGCAGCACCCTCTGCGAACGACACTGCAGTTAGAGAAACACTGATTCCATCGATGGTTATAGTATAGTAGCCTACCGCAGATTTTTTATTATTTCATATTATAATAATATGATATGAAATAGTGTAGGGGTTTCACACATACGCACACACACACATGACCACACGAACGAACACACATGTATGAACACACACGCGCGAACACGTGCACACACGCAAGCACGCACGCACACACTGACACGCACACACAAACACACACACACACGCACGCACGCACGCACACGCACACACACACGCACGCACGCACGCACGCACGCACGCACGCACACGCACACACACACACACACACACACACACACACACACACACGCGCACGCACGCGCGCGCACGCAACAACAACCTACAGTATTTATATGGCGCTGAATCTTGATCGAATTCAAATCGAAGCGCACACACTTTAGCATTCGCAACGCATTCAAACAGAAATACGCTATAAAAACGCACACGCACAGAGGTAACTCGTTCGACTCGTGCACAGTAAACCCGAGTTCGAACCTGGGTACAGGGGAATTTTCCTCTCACTTTGCACTAGGCCTTACGGTCTGAACGTGGAGTCTTTCGGATGAGACGATAAACCGAGGTCCCGTGGGCCCATGCACTTAGCACACGCTAAACCCAGTGGCAACGAAAAAGTTGTCATTTGGTAAAACATTACCCCCCTCCCTTTCCTTCCTCACCAGTTACACAAACATCGCATGCAAAAACAACAAAAACAAATTGGATGGCGCGCCTCTGGCTGCGACGCTCTCTCCAGGTGGGAGCAACCCGAATTTCACAGAGACGCCTGTGTTAATTGTATTTTTCCGTTTTTGCCTTTCTTACCATACATAAAGCTGTATTTTAGGAACCTTTTTAGCTAATAACCTTTTTGGAATACTAAACCTAGCCCTAACCCTAGCCCTAACCCTAACCCTAACCCGCACCCTATAAGACGGAAAAACGCAACGAACCACAACTGTAGCAAATCGCGGTGTACTGCAGTACATAGTGGGGGGTATGGCTAGGTTTAGGGTTAGTATTCCAAAAAGAGAATTAGCTGAAAATGTTCCTAAAATACAACTTTATGTATGGTAAGAAAGGCAAAAACGGAAAATACAATTAACCGAGAAATGCAGGGGGGGTGGCACATCTTTACCTTTACCGCCTCTGTGACTATAAAGTACCTAATACCTAATATTTTGTAGTCCCCCGTACGTAGGGGAAGACGGGGTAAAAAGCGCATGGGCGGGTAAGAAGCCCACCCCAATTATCTCATGAAATTAAGCAAATTTCAGTCTCATTTTGCCCAAGAGACGAGCGCTAATGTCTAGCATTCGCCTCATGGGCAAATTTGACTGAAATTTTCTTTATTTCATGTGATAATTGGGGTGGGCTTCTTACCCGCCCATGCGCTTTTTACCCCGTCTTCCCCTACACGAATCTAATACAATATCTGTATTTCTTGTATCAGACATTTCATTTGATTCATATAATTATTGGGGTCTACTTGAGTACAGTGAGCGACAATAATAGCATATTTTTTTTAGACGGAAGTATTTCAAGTGAATCACGACTCACAGACTTCGTCACAATCGGATCGTATTGGGGTCGAATCGTATGCAGTGTGGCGGGCCCATTAGAGAGGTTAAAGACCCAGTGACGCGCCACGATTAATTCCCTTGGTGGGTTTTTTTCTGGGTTGCTGTGACCCACATACAAATTTCCCCAAATTCAAATTGAGGCTGCTCTTTAGCTTTAAACTGATGTTTCGGTTTGAATTTGGGGTCATTTATATGGGAGTCAAACTTGGTCAAAACAAGATTTATGTCCAGTTATAAGAGGGAAAACACGTGAAGGCCGTGATTTTGAGCCGTGACGTACGGGGTCTTTAAAGATCCACCAGATCACGTGTCAAAATCACGGGTTTTACGTGTTTTCCTCTTATAGCTGAAAAGTAATCTTGTTTTGACCAGGTCTCACTCCCATACAAATGCCCCCAAAGTCAAACCGAAACATCATTTTAAAGAGCAGACTCAATTTGAACATGGGGACATGTGTAGGTGGGTCACAGCTACCCAGAAAACAACAACAGAGGACTTAATCGTGGTGCGTCAGTGTATCTTTAAAAGAGGGGCGAGCTTACTTGGTGAAATAGTAGAACGGGTTGGGAGTTGTAATGGATGAATTCGGAGGAGCAATTACACTCAAATCTTACTCCCGAGCCTGGTATCGTTTATCTATTTTTTAGTATCGCTTCCTAGGGGGGGGGGGGGGGGGGGGGGCAATGCCCTCACTAGCATGTCATATTTTACAGCAGTGGCAGGTGTTAACTGTCGCCAACCCCTTGACCATATGGGACATTAGTAGATATAAAGATGGTGGGGACGATCCTGAGGCAATGCCGCCCGGAGGCAGTGCGACACAAAGAAAGTCCCGAATTAGTAACAATCCAGATGTATGCGTGCTTGAACAAAGAACATCAGAATAATATATATACCGAGGTTGAACAAATGGTTAATATTCCCTTTCTAATTAACTCCCCTCCACCAAAGTTGATTACGATACCAATCCAGAGAGAGAGAGAGAGAGAGAGAGAGCTCAGAACTCAGAACTCAGAAACTTTATTTTACAAGGAAAAGAATTTAGGCTGGGCCTAGTCTTCCATTCTGTCCTTGGTTCTAAGCATGCAATACATAACTAATACTATAAAAAGAGAGAGAGAGAGAGAGAGAGAGAGAGAGAGAGAGAGAGAGAGAGAGAGAGAGAGAGAGAGAGAGAGAGAGAGAGAGAGAGAGAGAGAGAGAGAGAGAGAGAGAGAGAGAGAGAGACGAAACGACATTTTATTTAACCAAGGTAATAATAGAAGCATATACAACGCTCTTTTCCAATCAGTCCTGAGAGAGAGAGAGAGAGAGAGAGAGAGAGAGAGAGAGAGAGAGAGAGAGAGAGAGAGAGAGAGAGAGAGAGAGAGAGAGAGAGAGAGAGAGAGAGAGAAAACGACATTTTATTTAACCAAGGTAATAATAGAAGCATATACAACGCTCTTTTCCAATCAGTCCTGAGAGAGAGAGAGAGAGAGAGAGAGAGAGAGAGAGAGAGAGAGAGAGAGAGAGAGAGAGAGAGAGAGAGAGAGAGAGAGAGAGAGAGAGAGAGAGAGAGAGAGAGAGAGAGAGAGAGAGAGAGAGAGAGAGAGAGAGAGAGAAACGAAACGAAAAAACGAAATTTTATTTAACCAAGGTAATAATAGAAGCATATACAACGCTCTTTTCCAATCAGTCCTGAGAGAGAGAGAGAGAGAGAGAGAGAGAGAGAGAGAGAGAGAGAGAGAGAGAGAGAGAGAGAGAGAGAGAGAGAGAGAGAGAGAGAGAGAGAGAGAGAGAGAGAGAGAGAGAGAGAGACGAACAAAGAATAAACAAGAATTTTTTTTTTTTTAATGTCGGAGCACAGAGAACTAAATTGATCAGGAGCTGTGGTAGTGATGGACTGGTTTTCAATGAAGTAATTAACCCTCAGAGGCGTCAAGAAATGCAACGGTGGAAGCGAATGGACTGCGGAATTTCTTTGCCATTTTGTGGTTTTTTTTGTTTCTTTGTATAATTATATCGTTGCCTTTTGTTTGTTTCTATGTCTGGTTCTTTCTTTCTTTCTTTTCGTCTTCCTTTCATCCTAATTACCTTTACTTCCTTTCTTTCCTTCTTTTTTTGTACATTCTTAGTCTCTCTCTCTCTCTCTCTCTCTCTCTCTCTCTCTCTCTCTCTCTCTCTCTCTCTCTGTCTGCGCGCGCGCGCGCGCGCGTGTGTGTGTGTGTGTGTGTGTGTGTGTGTGTGTGTGTGTGTGTGTGTGTGTGTGTGTGTGTGTGTGTCTGTTTGATTCGCGTGTGAATCTTTTCTGTTTGTCTGTATATATGTCTGTTAGCGTGTATGTCGGTATGTTTGCCTGTCTGCCCGTCTACTGACAGTCTAACCGTTTGTCCTCTCTGCTTGTCTGTCTCTCTGACTGTCTATTTCTCTCTCGCTCTTCGCTGTTTCTCACTGACTCATTTTCCCTCTTCTTCTTCTTCTTCTTCTTCTTCTTCTTCTTCTTTATTTCTTAAAGGTATGTATGTATAATAGGCATACATGCTTCCAGGGTTCTTAACTTAAAAGGTTCATCATCATCATCATCATCATCATGGCTGTCCCTCGGGTCCGAGGATGACATTCTGGCTGTGCCTTCATATGTGGATGCGCGTGAGACTTCGGAGACCAAACTCCGAATCACACATGCGATTGCAGGTGGGACATGGAACACCAGCTGTGACAGGGACAGATGAAGCTCTGTGACGCCGCTCTCGTGCTGTTGCTAGGCACTGCCGACGATCATCTTCAAATAAATTCACTGCTCTCCCGGTCAGGGCATGCCAGCTGGTTCTGTTGGCTGCAGAAGCTTCAAGCTGACGAGGCTGGAACCCTACCCACTTAAGGTTTGCACAACGAATGAATGAAAAATGGTGTTTTACGTCCTCTCGGTCTGGAACAGACACAGATGGGACATTTGTAGATACAAAGATGGTGGGAACAATACTGGAGGCAATGCCCGGAGGCAGTGCAACACCAGTAAAGTCCGGATTTTTTTAACAATACAGATAGGTGTAGCAGTAACCTCGCCTCGGTTAAACCTCACCGGCTACCGCCACAATCTTGATTGACATGGGAATAATTTGCACAACGAAACCTGTGCATGAGTTGTATAGTGAGAGAGCCGTTGCACTGGGACAATCCCACTCTCTTGGCTTCAGAAGGCCGGGTCTAGTGGCACGAGTAGATCGCTACGACTGGGGACTTCTTCGACTGCAGTGGATGGATGGCCAGGTCTTCTCCTGTGCTCCGAC
>CM065704.1:28300512-28325512 GCA_017654935.2 Phymorhynchus buccinoides
CTGTCACTCTCTTTGACTCTGCCTTTTCCCTTTGCTTACTGTCATCTACTATCTTTCTGCCTTAGCCGGTCCATTCTCCTGCCTTTTTTTTTTTTCAAGAAACACTTTCAAAAAAGGTTTTCCTCCTCCAGCCGACGTCGGACTTGCTGGGCCTAACTATGTATTTCTTAGTTAGGCGCATAACGGCAGCATGACGCATCTGCGATCATAGTTGACAGGAAACTGTCTGAGCGATCGAAGAAGAAGAAGAAGAAGAAGAAGAAGAAGAAGAAGAAGAAGAAGAAGAAGAAGAAGAAGAAGAAAAAGAAGAAAAGAAGAAGAAGAAGAAGAAGAAGAAGAAGAAGAAGAAGAAGAAGAAGAAGAGGAAGAAGAAAACGTGGGGCGACCACATTATCGAATGGACCAAGTTGTTGACCTTTTGCTGGTACCAGGGAATAATAATAATAATGAATATTTATATAGCGCCTATTCTCTGATTTAGGGCTCTAAGCGCTTTACATATTCAATACAAATACAACATAGAATATACATTATCTTATACAATAAGAACATGACGAACGTACATACATTTTTCATGAGTAGAATATAGAAAAGTACATATATACAATTGATCAAAAAGACATATCTTGAAAAAGGTACACAATTTACAGAAACACACACACACAACACACACACACACACACACACACACACACACACACACACACACACACAACACACACACACACACACACACACACACACACACACACACACACACACACACACACACACACACACACACACACACACACACACACACACACACACACACACACACACACGGGTGCCATGTGACAGCCACTTCATCATTTCACGGAAACTGAGTACAAGGGGGTGGAGAGGAGCGGATTGGTGGGGGAGGAATTATGATCGTTGAAAAAAGTTGGTCTTCACAGCAGACTTGAAGGAAGAAGTTGAAGGTAAGTGTCTGATATTGATGGGAAGTTTAAGGGACTAATGGAAGACGAACTAAACTTATATTTTAAAAAAAAGAAGTTGGAAGATTGCGAGTTTCCAATGTAATCTGCGAGTTGGCAGACTGGTAGATTGATAAATATACGGAAATACATGATACAGACAAATGGACAGGCAGATAGACCAAGCAGCTAGAAAAACCAGGTCAGCGGATGAATAGAAAACAAGCGCGAAATCGCAATAGTTTGTGGCACGCGGTCTATTTTTACCACTCCAATCATGAGTCACCTCCCCTGGCTTTTCAATAATTTAAATCTGTAAACCAGAATGTTATCTCTGCACCATTTCGTAACTTTTTATATCTTTTGGAAAACATTTAAAACTATGTATCCTACTTATACTCATCGAAAGAAGCACCGCATACTCGTCGTGTCTGTTGTAGTGTCTGTATTACGTATGTTTATTATTTTGTACGCTTTTAAAAAAACATCATTTTAAAGAGCGGCCTCAATTTGAAGTGTAGCCTCGATTTGAAGTGCGACAATTTTGTCAAAATGTGCGGCAATTTTGGACTGACCGACCGACAGACAGACAGACAGACAGACAGACCGACCGACCGACCGGCAAAGTGAGTTATAGGTTTGTGGCTTGAGTCACAAACAAAACTGGGAGTTGTGATGAAGGATGACTGGATGGATGGATTAATGAATGGATGGGGTGAGTGGATAGGTGGGTGGGTGGATGAATGGATGGGTGACTGGATAAATGTGTGGAGGAGAGCCTACATAGACGGGCAATGAGACAGCCGGATAAGTAAACAAGCATTAATACTAATTGATAAATATTTTTAGTTTTTTTCGTTTAATATCATCAATGGTGAACAGACGTTAAATAAACCACTGAACTAAGTAAACAAGCATGTCATAATTTCAAATTTACTTCATCTAATTCTGTTAAGATCCGGGCAAAAGAAGAAAAAAAGAAGAAGGAAAATTCAAGAATGTAGACGAAAACACAAGAAAAATTCGTTTTAACACCTCTGTATGGTGTTTCATTCCTTTTTTCTTTTCCCCCTCTATTAATCCTAAAAGCTCCTTAAAACCTGAGCATTAAAAAAAGCAAAATGGGCAAAGAAATAAAACAAAATAATTCAAACAGAAATCGGATTATTCTGTACCCCCCCCCTCACTCTCACACACACACACACACACACACACACACACACACACACACACACATACACACACACACACACACACACACTTTCCTCTCCCCCCCCCCCCCCCCCCCAACCCAACCGCTCTTCTATCCCTCGAGAAATGTTTGAAACATGTTCCTCAACTGATAAAATGAAACAAATAAATTTGCTGTCGTGTTAACTTACTGTAGAAAGTCATTTATCATAGCCAACAGCACTAAATGTACTCTGTGTGTGTGTGGGGGGGGGGGGAACTTAATATTTTGTACTGTCTTAACTGATAATTGTTTTTTTAATTTGTGATTTGATATGGGACACTAATAACTAACTATATGTGCTTTGTATAATTTATGTAGCCTATGTCGAATCTTTTACTATTTAATAATACTAGATAAACCCGTGCTCCGCACGGCAGCATGAAGCATCTGCGTTCATAATTGATAGGAACCTGTCTGAGCGATCGAAGAAGAAGAAGAAGAAGAAGAAGAAGAAGAAGAAGAAGAAGAAGAAGAAGAACTGGTTAGATGTAAATAATGAAGAAAAGAGACCAAAAAATATGTGGTGGTGCCCCCTCCCTTCCGCCCACTCATCCCCTCCCCTTTAAACAAAATGATGCCCCCCCCCCCCCCCCCCCAAAAAAAGAAAGAAAAACAAAATTGTGGCGAGGGGCAGACTCGAACTCGCGACCACGGACGTGCATAGAAGTGCGTACTGCGACTTACTGATTTGCGGACGCGCCGCATTACCTATTGAGCTATCAAGGCTTCTTCGAAAGTCGATGTAACAATTTTATTATAAGAGGAAGAAGGGAAAGCAGTCAAGTCGGACACCTGACGCAGCTTCATGAAAGCAATTGTAAGCCTCGCACAGAACAGACTTATGTTTTGTCACTTTGAGAAAAGTAGGTGCCTAAATGTTGTGAAAAAACACACACACACACACACACACACACACACACACACACACACACACACACACACACACACACACAACACACACACACACACACACACACACACACACACACACACACACACACACACACACACACATACACTTAATCATTGCTTGCTTGGTTTCCTGTCAATTCATGAGCTCAGATGCGTTATTCTCCGTTATGCACCTTTCAAAACAAATATGGTTAGACCAAACACAAAACTTCCAGAACGTAGAGCAACTATTTGTAATAAAGCCCTACTCGCCTCCCTCTTCTCCTTCCTAGCCACCCCTCCCCCTCTTCCTTCTTCTAACCAAAGCAACCATACAGGTTTCTAGGTGCAGTGAGTTAGGCCTAGCCTCGGCTTTCTGTTAGCACACGCACAGTCTAAAAATGAACCGTTTTTAGCTGACGACACATTTTGCTACTCATAACCCTCTCCCGAACAATGATCCCTTTCTTCAGATTTTGCTATTGGTGTTTTTGTACTTGGAAAGATACAGTAAAACATGTTTTGAACCCCCCCTCAGTTTTTACAAAGGGGCCCGATTAAGGATTTATCCTCTATTGTTTTTATTAAACATTTTGGCAGTTTGAATACAACCAAGCATCTCATGAAAAACACACCGTTCATAGGACGCCTGAAGATCGAAATCAAAGAAAAGACACAATATAAAAATGCTTGAAGGCGGCTTTTAAAATCGATTGAATGAGATTTACCTGGTGATTGTTGTTGGGGGCCTCCGACATAAAGGTCATACAGGGATCACGGCTGTTCCATCCAGCCAAAAAATCTAAGTTTCGCGTAAAATCCTCCCCCTTAACGACGAATTTTGGGGATGTGACTGGGCGGAATCTCTAGAGGGACCTCTCAGCTAACAGTACTCCAACTTTCAAATCGTCGCCTCTCTCCTCTCTCTCTCTCTCTCTCTCTCTCTCTCCTCACACACACACACACACATCACACACACGCGGTTCCGGAGGAGATACAGATAGAACGCTTAACGTCACCAGTAATATAATAATAATATAGATGACACTGCTAACTATGTGTGTGTCTTTTTGTACAATTTATAATTATATGTGTTGAATCTTTTTCATAATTTGTAATGCCTTTATAATTTTGTGAAACGCGATGAGCCCACTGTGGGGGTATCACGCTATATAAGTATCCCCTATTTTCAGTAGTAGTAGTAGTAGTAGTAGTAGTAGTAGTAGTAGTAGTAGTAGTAGTAGTAGTAGTAGTAGTGTACAGTGGAACCGCCCTTATAAGACCTCCCATTATAAGACTCCCTCCCATTTAAGACCTACTTTCATGAGACATTGCCCTTCTTTGTAAGTATTAAAATTACCTCCTTACATTCACAAACAATGGTTCTCTCCCTTATAAGACCTCATTTTGGAGGATTTATGAAGGTCGTATAAGGGAGGTTCCACTGTCCTTATTAGTATTATTATTTTTGCAAAATTCACAGAAGTGCATTGCTAAACTTTTGCAAAACAACAGCAATTGCATTGTTAAAAAAATAAAAACTGCATTCATCATAAAAATGACGTAGGGTAAAAAATAAAAGGACTGCACACATAACGGGTTTCATCCTCGCACGTTAGGCGGGAGCAAAAACCTGTACAGGGCCTCAAATGGCACTTTCCTTAAAGGGGCACCCTGACGCACACAATCTAAACAGTTATTGCTAAGATACTGTTAAGGAAAGCTGTTCATTTTGCTATTACTCGGATATTAGAAACAAAACGTTTTCAATTTCTATATTACTTGGCATTGTAAATTCATCAAACCCTTTATTTTGAAGAAAATACTTACGGATGGATTTTACATTCTTCTGTCCTAACGTTAATTTATAGTTGACTATTCCTTGAAATATACCCCCTTTCTTTTTCATTGATGCACACACTACCATGAGCTTGAGAGACTACATATAAATATTAAAACAAATTATTATTAGTTTGCCTAGCAACTGACCAAAACCGTTAGGTAGTAGTAGTGATGCGACTCTCTTTGTGCTGTGGTGTTGAGCTATGGAAGCAGTGTCAGTCCCTGTAGGCCTAGGCCTAGTACAAAGCAAGAGAAGACGGACACAAGAAGTTGACAGTGAAAGATGAATATAAGCCAAGTTGGTTCTTTTCAGCTTTATTCACACAACCATAGGCTGAGCCTACCCAGTATTCTCTTTGTGTTTATGACTCTCTATCTCAAAAGTCTGAAGTCTGGTGTCTTTCAGTTTCATGACAACATTAGGATCACAAATACTTTGGAAGACGAATATCATTATGCTTACAGAAGAATGTTAATTTATCATTTTCTTTAAATGCACTTTACTGTGTTGGGTTTATTTTTTTGTTCTTGTCTGAGCGGTCGATGACGAACGTATTTTATGACACGTTCATATTTTATATAACTTTTTTTTCTTCTTCTTCTCTAAAGTAGCCAGCTGCATCACCTTGAAGATATTTTGAAAAGACATACATGTTCATACAACATTTGAAGTGCAATACACTCTTCTACATAATGTTAACATTGTTTGGCCTTATTTTAGTGTAAATATTTATCAACTGAATTTTCTTGTTATTATTATTATCATCTTACATCCAAACATGGCGGCAAGGTGTCCACACGCGCAGTGAAGCCAGCGTTCCCTCACACACGAATGTACCATCCGGGTCTCTCTCACACGTCAGACGGGAGCAGCTGCCTGAAGATGGCATTGTCTCTCCTTCCTGTCTTTAACACACACACACACACACACACACACACACACACACACATGCATGACACACACACACACGCACGCACGCACGCATTTTTTTATGCATGCACACACACACACACTTTGACACACACACTTGTACGACACACACGCTGTAATTTACACACACACGATAATAATTTGACTAACGCTGATGACACACACACACACACACACACACACACACACACACACACACACACACACACACACACACACACATTTATGATGAACAAAAACCCGAACGCCCACGTTGTTGCTGGTACTATTTCGGAAATGTATTGACTTCCCTTTAGCAAACACAATCATCGACTTCACAATTTATGACGGAAAACAAGATGAAACCGTCGTTCTAACATGTTCTTGTAGACATTTTGAAGGTTACATGTACCGTTTTTGTTTTGTTTTTGGTTTTACTATAAGGCGCATCTATTTATAAGCCGCACCTCCCTAATTAGACACGAAAATCATATTTTATTACTACATTTTCTTACTATAATCCTAGTCAATTCATAAGGCACGGGGTATCACTATGAATGAATAAATTTGGGTTTTACGTCCTCTCGACCTGGGAAGGCACATATGGGACATGAAGGGGTATCACCCCCCCCCAAAATCACCCCCCCCCCCCCCCCCCCCCCCCCCCTCCCTCCGTGGGGATACAGTTTTTTGTGTGCAAATAGTTCCCTCACTTTTTGGAAGTTCTGTACTGGTAACTTCCTCTAATCTGTCACTCTCTTTGACTCTGCCTTTTCCCCTTTGCTTACTGTCATCTACTATCTTTCTGCCTTTACCGGTCCATTCTCCTGCCCTTTTTTTTCTAAAAAACCCCACCCACGTTCAAAAAGATTTCCTACAGCCGAAGTCGGACATGCTGGGCCTAACTATTTCTTAGTTAGGCGCATAACGGCAGCATGACGCATCTGCGCTCATAATTGACAGGAAACTGTCTGAGCGATCGAAGAAGAAGAATATAATCCGAAAACGTGCGAACGTGCGTTGTCCGTTAGCCTTGTTGATAGGCACTGGACAACGGGTTGAACCCGAAACGTCGTGATTTGTTTTGCTCTGTGTTTTTTGTTATTAAACCTTTTATTTTGGGTTTTAATATCGACTCTTGTTTTAACTTGTTGATAGGTGAATCACAGACTGGAGTCCAGGGGCAAGGTAGGCCAGGGAGGTGGGGAGGGAGGGGAGGGAGTGGAGGGAACCATTTTCAACAATACACACAGACAAAATATGATGTAATACATCAACTATTTTACATGAAAACAAGAATTTTTTTCCCCCGAGTGTTTGTCTTGATAACACAGAACTCTCTAAAGACACCCTGACGCACGATTAAGTCCCTTTTTTAGGGGGGGCAGGGTAGCTGTGACCCACATACAAATGTCCCCAGCTTCAAACTGAGGCTGCTCTTTAAAATGATGTTTCGTTTTCAATTTGGGGACATTTGTGTGGGAGTCAAACCTGGTCAGCACAAGATTTCTTACAAGCTAATAGAGGGGAAACACGTGAAACCCGTCATTTTGACACGTGGTGGGTCTTTAAACATCATCTTATATTGACTGCGCGTGAGTATCGTTCCAACACTAGACACTATTCTTCTTCTACCATTACAATGTCCCATAATATGGACTTTTTCAAAGTCCAAGAGGACGTAAAACAATATTAATTCTACCATTACACTTTCACAAAGAAAGACTGGTATAGTGACCTTCGAAATAAACATGTTATAATCTTCTTTCTCTTATGCCAATCTTTATTAGTTGTATTTTGCCGAAGGTTCGGGGAGCGTATTGTTTTTATTGTCCTCCGTCCGGTCCGTCCGGTTTAGTTGCGTCCGTCCGGCTATTTCCGTTTTTCTCAAAAACTTTCAGCCATCATCAAATTTGGGATTTAGTTTTGAAGCTATCCACTCTGTATTTAGTTTTCATTAAGGTCAAGGTCGCGCATTTCAAACCCCGGCAAAGGTAATATCTCGCGAAGTTTTGCCCCCCCCCCCCCCCCCCCCCCCCCCCCTGCATTTCTCGGTTAATGGTATTTTTTCACGTTTTTGCCTTTCTTACCATACATAAAGCTGTATTTTAGGAACATGATTGAGCTAATAACCTTTTTGGAATACTAACCCTAACCCTAGCCCTAAACCTACCCCTACCCCTCACTATGTACTGCAGTACACCGCGATTTGTCACGTTTTTTTGTGGTTCGTAGCGTTTTTCCGTCTTATAGGGTGGGGGGTAGGGTTAGGGTTACATTCTAGGGTTAGGGTAGCTAGGGTTAGTATTCTGAAAAAGGTTATTAGCTAAAAATGTTTCCTAAAATACAGCTTTATGTATGGTAAGAAAGGCAATAACGGAAAAATAGAATTCACCGAGATAGTTATTGCGTGCGCGTTATGTCTATCATAATATAATGCTATTCTATGGGCCCAAAAAATCAGCCTTTTCGTCCTTGTAAGAGAAGATAATCCTTTGCAGTTTTCTGTCGTTAAATAATCCCCCCTTAATGGTTCTAACTGTTGATGCACCTTGTTGGCATTTGATTTGTTTTATTATTTTTTTTAAATGATCGACACGTGATCCGTATCATCTCGTCAGCCCGAAAATTTGCGAAAGAGTGTGTTGCATTTTAACCCTTTCACCGCCAACCATATTTGAACCAAAAATGTCCATTACATTTACCTGAGTAGAGAACAAAATCCACCTGCAGTATTGTGGATTCTTCTGTGACATACTTCCCAAAACTAAGACAATAGGGTCTTTGGATAACAGACCCCAATTTGATGCCTTTTAGTGACATAGGTGTTAAATCACTGTGGTGCTAAAATGCGACTTTGGCGGTGAAAGGGTTAACGCAAGGATTTGTGTCTTCTTTTCGTTTGAGTAGGCCTATTATTCCTTTTCTCTATTTGTTTCTGTTTGTTGTTGTTTTTTCTAACTAAAACACGCCTCGTCTTAGTTATGCTGAAAGCCGTCTCACACTATCCAACCTTTTAAGCCGGCGCCACACACGCGTAAAATCGTATGGGGATGCGATGCGATTAGGTCACGTGAGTCATGATTCGCTCGAAATACTTCCGTCTAAAACTAATTCTACCATTTTCGCTCACTATGCTCAAGTATAGTATTCCACGTGAATCATGACTCACATCGTCAAAATCGCATCGCATTCAGATCCGAATCGTATGTGTGTAGCAGGTCCTTTAGTCGAAAGAAAAATTCAGTTGTGAACTCCATTCAAGTAGTTGTGGCCGTGTGTCGTCTTCACACTATCAGCAAGCATTGGCTGTTTTCCCACTACAACTGCCTGAGAGGGCTGGAAGGAAATGCTGCATCTCCAATTTCAAAATCGCATCACATTGAAATCCGAATCGTATGTGTGCAGCAGGTCGTTTAGTCGAATGAAAAATTCAGTTGTTAACTCCATTCAAGTAGTCGTGGCCGTGTGTCGTCTTCACACTATCAGCAAGCATTGGCTGTTTTCCCACTACAACTGCCTGAGATGGAAGGAAATGCTGCATCTTCATTTCAAAATCGCATCACATTGAAATCCGAATCGTATGTGTGTAGCAGGTCGTTTCCATTCAGTTGTGAACTCCATTCAAGTAGTTGTGGCCGTTGTGTCGTCTTCACACTATCAGCAAGCATTGGCTGTTTTCCCACAACAACTGCCTGAGAGGGCTGGAAGGAAATGCTGCATCTCCAATTTCAAAATCGCATCACATTGAAATCCGAATCGTATGTGTGTAGCAGGTCGCTTAGTCGAAAAAAAAATCAGTTGTTAACTCCATTCAAGTAGCCTAGTCGTGGCCGTTGTGTCGTCTTCACACTATCAGCAAGCATAATTATACTGGCTGTTTTCTTACAACAACTGCCTGAGTGAGTTGGAAGGGAATGCTGCATCTCCAATTTCTTCCGACCCGTTGGAAGAATTTCAATCGACCAAATTTTGCATTTGTGAGTTCTACTCACTCTGTCAAAAGAAAGGAAAACTGTGGAAAGGACACAACCATTTTCATCCGACTTCGTTGGATAGTGTGAGTCGGCTTTAAGATTATTATTTTTATAAAGGGGCACCCTGGCAGAATGTTTTTTGTAAGAAACACGTCGAGATCACCAGGAAAACACAGATTGCAACACTCACTTTGCTCTGGTTTCCTAGAAATCAAACCGTCAAATCGGCGATTCCTCCTTGGCGGAGGTGCTGGAAGTCAAATTCTTTCACCCAAAGAGAAGGCGTGTGCCGTCTCTTTTCTAATGGCCGCCAAATGGTTTGAACGAAATTTTCGCAATACAATCCTTTTTTTTCTTTTTCTTTTTCTAAAATAAATTTTATACAGATTATCTAAAGGAATTTCGCTCACAACAAAGGAAATAGCTCCAATTTTGTTTTACTGCACTACAAAAAAAGAAAAAAGCTTCAACCACAATGTGTGACCTCCACCCACCCCATCCAAATGGCTACTCTCTCCGGCATCTCCGCCAAGGAGGAATCGCCGTTTTGACGGTTTAATTTCTAGGAAACCAGAGCAAAGTGAGTGTTCCGATCCTTAAAAAGGCTGTCTTTCTGGTGATCTCGACGTGTTTCTTGTAAAAAACTCATCCGTCAGGGTCCACCTTTAAAGATCGGAGCAAACAAAACATTTCAACGCGTTTTTGAATTCGTTATAAGCCCAAAGTGAATAAGCATACATGGACGGTAAACATACCCATACATCAGTATTAGGCCGCGTCCCTGTCGCCAAGCACACGCACAGACACACAGACACACATACACAGGCTTGCACAGTCATGCCGTTATTAGCTAAGCGGATTATGTTTTGTTGTGTATTTGTGTGATAAAGTGCGCAGTTATGAGAGGGATTGTATATAATACTTTTGCCTCTTCATAAAATTTGCCAACCCTTATCCTAGCTAGCTATCCTTTCCTCAGTCATAACATGAATCACCTTTTCTCTCTCTCTCTCTCTCTCTCTCTCTCTCTCTCTCTCTCTCTCTCTCTCTCTCTCTCTCTCTCTCTCTCTCTCTCTCTCTCTCTCTCTCTCTCTCTCTCTCTCACTCTCTCTCTCTCTCTCCTCTCTCTCTCTCTCTCCCTCTCTCTCTCTCTCTCTCTCCCTCTGCCCCTTTCTGTCTCTCTGTCTGTCTGTCTCTCTCTCTCTGTGTCTGTCTGTCTGTCTCTCTCTCTCTCTCTCTCTCTCTCTCTCTCTCTCTCTCTCTCTCTCTCTCTCTCTCTCTCTCTCTCTCTCATGTTTTTTGCTTGTTTGTTTTCTAAACCCATTGGGGGTTTTTCGCCAGAAGAAGAAACATTAATGATAACAATTTTTAAAAAAAAGTGCAACGCCGAGCGGCTGCAAAGTCCCCTCGCAGCATCACCGAGCTACTCCGAAATCGGAATGTGTCGGCTGTACACATACATCAAAGCGCATCAAAACAGCACGTAACTACATAAAAACGCATGAAAACAGCACGTAACTGAATAGTTTTTTTTATATATAGCCTTGGGGTTCGTACCCGTGCTTTGAGCGCGCGCGATCATGCGCACACGCGCGCACAGAAAAATTCATGACAACTGTGTTATAGACCATTCATCAAGTGAAAAAAACTGCATTAAAATACATGCAAAACTTCGCGAGATATTAGCGATTATGTGTTTCGGGGTTTGAACCCCGTAACTGGCGCGACCTTGACCTTAATGTCAAACTAAATACATCAGTGGATAGCTTGCATCTTGGCAAACTAGTATACCAAATTTGATGATGATAGACTGAATAGTGTTTGAGAAAAAACGGACGAATAGCCGGACGGACGGAGGCACGCCGGACGGACACCGGACGGACCAGACAAAAACAATAGCTCCCCGAACCTTCGGCTCGGGGATTAAAAAAACGTAATGTGAAAGAATGTTTGTTATTTTCCTGTTCGCATAAAATTGATATTCTAATGGGAAAAGAAACCGACTGGGTTTATTCGGAAAAGAGAAAGAAAGATAAAACCGTGGAAAATGGAAGACACGGACCTGCAGGAGGCACGTGATGCAATAGGATTATGTTCAGCTGCAGAATTGACATCTTCCGATCTTCCCTGCAGCCTTCAAAACACGTGCAAATCCTTAGATGTATCATCTAGAACATTCTAGATAATTCTAGTTAATTATTATTAAACTCAGATTCTTTTTCTTTTCTTTTTCATAATGTCAGGATTACAAGAAAAGCTTGACAGTTTAACCATTTTCTTTCTTTTCTGATTATTTTAGCTTTTTCAAAGATATTCTAAAAGGGTAAGATGGACTACTTAAGAGCTCGACGAACCGGGCTGATAGAGTTATCGTTAGTGGCGACAGTACACATTCACAGTGGAGGCTATCCAAAAACTCAGACTGGAACTTGAACGGAGAATTCAACTGGCCTATCGATGTGTAAAATGTGTCCTGTTTAAAAGGGACATAACCAGTGTTTCTGTCCTCACTACTCATATAGGGAAAAGAGACCGGATGCTTATCTTCCCCTATACAGTCTTTGGCTTGTTAGCCTGTTTGTTTGTTTGTTTGCTTGTTTGTTGTTTGTGGCACAAGCCACAAACCTATAACTCACTGTCTGTCTGTCGGTCGGTCCAAAATTGTCGCACATTTCGCAAAATTGTCGCACATATTTTAAAGGAGAAAAAAATATTTGGACATAAAGTAACATTTCAGGTGTCATATCTACTTGGAAGTTCAGTTTAACGTCGCGTATCGGCTTTAGCCATGTACGACGGGAAAGTCCTTACGTATGGAAATAATTATATACTGAACAGAGCACATGAATCGTCATTTTAAAGCGTAGAAAATAATAAACATACGTAATACAGACACTGCAACAGACACGACGAGTATGCGGTGCTTCTTTCGATGAGTATAAGTAGGATAAATAGTTTTAAATGTTTTCCAAAAGATATAAAAAGTTACGAAATGGTGCAGAGATAACATTCTGGTTTACAGATTAAAATTATTGAAAAGCCAGGGGAAGCGACTCAGTGTATATAATGATTGCAGTGGTAAAAATAGACCGCACTTCAAATCGAGGCTGCTCTTTAAAATGATGTTTCGTTTTCAATGGTCAACCTATGGCGATATTGTTCACGCCAGAGGGCAGTCAATGCACTAGGGGCTTATCATGCGATTTTCTTACTTGGGCGTAGTGAGAGAGAGAGTGATGGTAGGACCACTCACTGTCTCTCTCTCTTTCTTTATCCCCAACTAATAATATAGAGAGGATTAGCCCCACACGAGCGTCATGCCCTCTGGCGTGAGAAAAATCGCACTAAGTCTCTCATTGTCGCACGCCACAAACGATTGCGAATCCGCGCTTGTTGTTACACAGTTTTGTTTCACCACTTCCCTTTCTTTCTTTTTATCCAGATTAAAATTTGTGTTTGCACGTATGGTGGTTGGTACTTTATAGTCACAGAGGCGTCTCTGTGAAATTCGGGTTGCTCCCCCCCCCCCCCCCCTGGAGAGAGCGTCGCAGCCAGAGACGCGCCACACAATTTTTTTTTTTTTTTGCATGCTGATTTTTGTTTGACTGATGAGGTGTGTGTGTGTGTGTGTGTGTGTGTGTGTGTGTGTGTGTGTGTGTGTGTGTGTGTGTGTGTCTGTGTGTCTGTGTGTCCCTCTGTGTGTGTGTCTGTGTGTGTGTGAATGTTGACCAAATGACAACTTTGTCCTTGCCACAGGGTTTATTTATCGTGTGCTAAGTGCATCGGTTTATCGTTTCATCCGAAAAACACCACGTTCATACCGTAAAAATCCCCTGTACCCAGGTTCGAACTCGGGTTTATTGTATACGAGGCGAACGCGTTACCTCTGTGCCACTCTCTCTGTGAGAACTTATTATGTGCGCATTAGGATCTAAGATAGGCCTTTATAATTATTGTTATATGCCCATGAGCATGATAATTATTATAAGCCCACAAAAGTGCACTGCACTAGACTTTTCTGCGAGTGTGGATTAAAACATTTAACAAGGTGCGTTTATGTGCGTGCGTGCGTGCGTGCGTGCGTGCGTGTGTGTGTGTGTGTGTGTGTGTGTGTGTGTGTGTGTGTGTGTGTGTGTGTGTGTGTGTGTGTGTGTGTGTGTGTGTGTGTGTGTGTGTGTGTGTGTGTATGCGTGCCTGCGTGTTTACACATAATCTCTAAGCACTTTGGAATTAGTATTAAAAAAAGGCACGTACTTATGCGGGTTTAACCTGTAAACCTTGATGTGCTTGGTCTAAACGAAAGTTCTAAGCGCTTTGCTATAACAACATACTAGGTACGCAGTTATGCGGATTTACCTTATAAGCCTTGATTTCTTTGCTTAAACGAAAGCTCTAAGCGCTTTTCAATAACAACATGGGCATGCATTTTTAAAGCGGGTTTACCTTGTAACCCTCGACGTTCTTGGTCTAAACATAATTTCTAAGCGCTTTGCAAATAACATGTATTTGTGGGGATTTACCTAGTACACCTTGCTAGTTCTTGGTCTAAGCGTAAGCTCTAAGCGATTTACTATCGTAACACGGACATGGTCAGTGATGTACCGAGAATCGAAAAATGATAGGACAAGCCGTCCTGAGACAAGATAAATCAATAGGACAATGTCCTGCCTCTTGCAGAAATCAATAGGACAATGTCCTGGCTCTTGCAGGAATCAATAGGACAATGTCCTGGCTCTTGCAGGAATCAATAAGACAAAGCGTGCCAGTGTTAAAAATTTAATCAGACATTTGTCCTGACAGGGGAGAACACAATAGGGCATTTTTAATTTCAATAGGTCAATGGCCTATGGCCGGGGCCTCGGGACATCACTGCTGATGTGATGAACGCGTATAATTATGTAATTTACCTTGTAAACCTTGCTGTGGTGAACGCAACCCGCTGGCACGCAGTGACCGCAGCATTGGTCGGGTAGATCCACCCGTTCCTCACCCTGCAAGTGAAAAAAAAAACAATTTCGGGGTTTACATGCCAGAAGGGTACTGTCGTTTTCCCCGGGGTAGAAAACCAGAAGGTTTTTTCAACCTTCCTTGTTCATTTAGAGATAACACCTTCTGGCTTTCACCCGAGAAGAATTAATGATAGCATCCTCTGGCTCAAACGGCTTTTATCATTGGTTGAAATTAGCCTGTAACAGGGGCCAACAGTAACATGAGAGCTGTACTATAGATGATTTTCTACAGTTAGGCCGTGTACACACATTAGCGGATATTCCATGCAGAAACCCGTGCGCAATCCATAAATAAGTGAAACGAAGAAGGGAAAAGATTTGCGCACGTGTCCGAATTTCCCCTATATATGCGTAAACGTTTATCCTTCTTTCTTCCACTTATTTAGGGTTTTCCGTACGGAACTTACGCGTCTAATGTGAACCCGGCCTTAGGCCTTGTGTACATCAGATCCGCAATACGTAAGTCCCGTACGCAAACCCCATACCCTTACATAAGAAATAAGCGGACGGGATTGCGCATGGGTTTCCACGTGTAATGTACATAGTCCTTCATATTTCGTGCTTCCAGATTCTTTTTTTTTTGGCGGATTGCGCATGGGTTTCCACGTGTAATGTACATAGTCCTTCATATTTCGTGCTTCCAGATTCTTTTTTGGGGGGCGGATTGCGCATGGGTTTCCGTACGGAACTTGCGCGTATGTATGTGTACAGTCTAATGGAAAATCATGGTACAGTTTAGTCTCTTGTGGAAGACGATGATTCTCAAACGAGGGGGGGGGGGGGGGGGGGGGCACCGGCTGTGGTGCTGCAGCCAAAGGGGTGGGTTGGCTTTCGGGGACCTTCCACCAACGCCAGCAGCAGTCCTCAAATCCCTTTGGCCGACAGAGTGGGGATGTACCCTGGGCAAGGCATCTCCACTGCAAACAAATTCTAGCCCGGAATAGCATCTGCCCAGCTCTGCTATCTGGCAGTCGTGGTCGGAAACGACTGACTGGCATACATATTTTTATGTGACCCTCGATATTATCAGCCGCTGGACAAAGTGAAACCATTTTATTGGGAGATCACCTTTATTCTATAATTTTTTTATTTTTTTTATTGACTTTTTTAAAATCACAAAATGTTGATTATCTAACCATCATCTTGCTTCCACTCATCTTGCTCTCGTCTACTTTCTCTCTCTCTCTCTCTCTCTCTCTCTCTCTCTCTGTATTTATCTATCTGTATTCTCTCTCCCCCCCCTCTCTCTCTCTCTCTCTCTCTCTCTCTCTCTCTCCTCTCTCTCTCTGTATTTCTCTATCTGTATTTCAAAGTCGCCAAACATTCAACAGGATGTAGGCATAAACGCTCTCTGCTCTCTACAGGATTTCTCTATCAATGGGGGTCTCAGAGAGGATAGAGAGAGAGAGAGAGAGAGAGAGAGAGAGAGAGAGAGAGAGAGAGAGAGAGAGAGAGAGAGAGAGAGAGAAGAGAGAGAGAGGGAGAGAGAGAGAGAGAGAGAGAGAGAGAGAGAGAGAGAGAGAGAGAGAGAGAGATCTGTATTTCTCTCCCCCCCCCCTCTCTCTCTCTTTCTCCCTCCCTCTCAAAAGTCGCCAAAGAGAGAACAGGAGAGAGGCATAAAAGCGATGCATTACAGGATTAAATAGAGAGGGAGAGAGAGAGAGAGAGAGAGAGAGAGAGAGAGAGAGAGAGAGAGAGAGAGAGAGAGAGAGAGAGAGAGAGAGAGAGAGAGAGAGAGAGAGAGAGAGAGAGAGAGAGAGAGAGAGAGAGAGTCTGAGTCTGAGAGTTTAATGTACATCAGAGATAGGCCATTATACAAAGAGAGAGAGAGAAGTGGAGATGGAGAGAGGGTGGGAGAGAGAGTGGGGTGGGGGCAGAGATGGGAGATGAGAGAAAGAGAGCAAAGAAAAAAAATAAACCATCATAATACATTTACATTAGAATATTTGATAGAGTTTGAGACAAGAGAAGTTAACGACTAAGCTTGTTCAAACAGAGAGAACGAGAACAGAGAGAGAGAGAGAGAGAGAGAGAGAGAGAGAGAGAGAGAGAGAGAGAGAGAGAGAGAGAGAGAGAGAGAGAGAGAGAGAGAGAGAGAGAGAGAGAGAGAGAGAGAGAGAGAGAGGGAGAGAGAGAGAGAGAGAGAGAGAGAGAGAGAGAGAGAGAGAGAGAGAGAGAGAGAGAGAGAGAGAGAGAGAGAGAGAGAGAGAGAGAGAGAGAGAGAGAGAGAGAGAGAGAGAGAAACGAAAACGAAATTTTATTTAACCAGGGAACATGAGATAAGCAAACGAAATTTTTTCCACCCAGCCCTGGGGAACATAAAGATAAGCAAACAAGAAAGCTAAATAATTTGTACATGCAGAAATGGGAAGAAAAGGGAGGGAGGAGGGGCCAAACATAGAGGGGGAAAGGATGGGGGAATTTGGGAACTTAAAGTACAGGCAAAAAAGACAAAAAATGTCACATCATGCAATCATAAAATCGGCAAAGGATAACACTCCTCGGCATTATTTTTATCATCAGTAATAGTATGAGAGTAATACACAAATCAAGTTATATCATACCAAAGTATTAAACAAATATGCTATCACATAATTATGATATCAAAATCATCAATCAGAGAGAGAGAGAGAGAGAGAGAGAGAGAGAGAGAGAGAGAGAGAGAGAGAGAGAGAGAGAGAGAGAGAGAGAGAGAGAGAGAGAGACAGAGACAGAGAGAGACAGAGACACACACACAGAGAGAAACAAATAGACAAACAGACAGACAGAGACAGACAAAAAAGAGTCAGAGAAACAGAGACACGGGCAGAGACAGAGAGAGCTAGAGATTCGCACCAACACTGATTACTTAGTAGCAACAAGAAACTTCAGACTAACCAATCCGAAGAAAAAAAGGAACACTTTGCAATGCAATGCAATGCAATGCAATCAGCCAGCACTTGGCTGTCGCCGACACATTCAACAATGACTTAGTAGTAAGTCATTACTACTTACCGGCTGGCAAGGCGAGCACTGCTGCCGCTGACACGTCACTTCCGCTGAGCCGTCACTTCCACTCACGCAGGCGCAGTCGCCGCATAATCCTTCGGTCCAGGTCTCGCCAATCTGCAATGGAAATGATTGTGCAGAAGTGGATTCCATGGTCTCGTGTCTTGGTTTCTATTTCTCGAGATTACTTTTGCAGCTTACATTTATATTATTCTGCTCTTACTACTAAATATTCTTTCCTTCTATTTCTGGTTGTCCGTTAAACTAATTTCGTTAGTTCGTTCTCTCTCTCTCTCTCTCTCTCTCTCTCTCTCTCTCTCTCTCTCTCTCTCTCACTTAAATGATTTTCCGTTTACGTAGTTATTCGTTTCTACTGTCTGTGTTTTCTCTTTTCTTGTTTACGTTGCTGGATTTCCTTTTCAGTGCGTTTTATATAACTTTTTATTATGATCATAACATTTTACTTACTTGGTTTAACCCTTTCACCGCCAAAGTCGCATTTTAGCACCACAGTGATTTAACACCCATGTCACTAAAAGGCATCAAACTGGGGTCTATTATCCAAAGACTCTATTGTCTTAGTTTTGGGAAGTAAGGATAGAACTTATTTTATATATGTCACAGAACAATCCCCAATACTGCAGATGGATTTTGTTCTCTACCCAGGTAAATTTAATGGAAAGTTTTTGCTAAAATATGGCTGGCGGTTAAAGGGTTAAACATTTTATTGTCCGCAAACAAACGATAATACAATATAAGGCAAGTGAAGCAGCAACAAGCTGAGCTTATGGTGTGCTCAGTTCAAAGAATAATTACAGCGATAACGATCATAACTTGATGTATCAAAGTTTGGAAAGTCCAGTGACATTCGTAATCTTTAGATTCGTTGAATAACTATTGTCGTATTACTGGCTGTTTATAACAGTTATCTCCCTGTATTGTTTAAAATCTCTTTCTCCTTTTTCCTTCCCTCACCTTCCCCCCATCTGTCTCTGTCTCTCTGTCAGTCTCTCTGTCAGTCTCTCTGTCAGTCTCTCTGTCTCTGTCTCTGTCTCTCTCTCTCTCCTCTCTCTCTCTCTCTCTCTCTCTCTCTCTCTCTCTCTCTCTCTCTCAGTCTCTCTGTAATTTTCAGTAATGTCAATGACGAAAGAGTTACTATCCTTAGACAGAGTTACTATCCTTGCCCGTGTCTACTCCCACCTCTCTCTCTCTCTCTCTCTCTCTCTCTCTCTCTCTCTCTCTCTCTCTCTCTCTCTCTCTCTCTCTCTCTCTCTCTCTCTCTCTCTCTCTCTTTTACTCTATGCAAAGCTAAATAAAGAAATGTAGGTTTTCAAGCTCAAACTTGAAGGACAAGTTCAGTACGGTTGTAGTTTTCACACAGAGTCGTCTGTGTGCCATGATCTAGCACCACAGACAAAGTTGGAGCCATTCTGTCCACTGGCTCACGATCTACAACCCGGACAGACAAACAAACAAACAAAGAAAGAAACAAACCGCGACAAACTTATACTCCTATTTGACGATCATAGCTCATGATCACAGCTCGGGCAAAGGACAAAAACCAAAAAAAAGTTCTTAGTAAAGGTGACCATATTAAAACATTTATTGTTCACCAAGCATCGTACACACCTTACACACCTTGCCCCACATGGCCGAAAGGCCAAAGAGGGCGTAAAACATTATTTCTTCCAAGCATCGTACAGGCTAAAGGGGCCGCCACATTGCATACGATTCGATCCCAATGCGATCCGATTGTGACATTTTGTGAGGCATGGTTCTCGTGAAATTCTACTGTCTAAATGTATCTGATGAAACCCTACTAGTTATGTTCACTCACTTCTTTTAGTCCCCCGTACACGAATCTCATGAAATATCTGTATTTTTTTTGTATCCGACATTTTGTTTCATTCGTGTATCGGGGGTCTACTTGAGCATAGTGTGCGAAAATATAATTATTTTTTTAGACGGAAGTATTCCACGCGAATCATGTATGACTCACGGACATCGTGACAATCGGATCGCATTGGGGATCGAATCGTATGCAGTGTAGCGACCTCTTAAAGACCCACCACGTCACGTGTCAAAATCACGTTTTTTTTACGTGTTTTCCCTCTTATGGCTGGTAAGAAATCTTAAGAAATCTTCCTAGCATAAGAGGGAATGTGACATGTGACGTGGGGGGTCTTTAAGAAACAAAGTACCCCCTTACTTGGAACACTCGTTCGGGCTGACCACTGAAGCGGTAGCGACACGCAGCTTGCTGGTCAGGGGAAGGTCCAGAGAGAGGGACAGCCACTGGTCAGTCAACAGCACACAACATCCAATTGGTCAATATAAAAACTCAAACTCAAACTCTTTTATTTGTCGTAAAACCATCAAAGGAATTATTGACACAGAAGTAGTAATTAAGCACATACCACGAAAGAAAGAAAATAAAACAAAAAGCACAAGGTAAAGTTCGTGACGATGTAAATGCAGCAGATAAAAATAATAATAAAACATTTGTATATTCTTGCTAATTATTTACTGCGGACAGCAAAGCATTCATAAATGTATCTTGCTATTTCAGGTTGAAAGAAATTTGATTTCAGTATGAGACTTGGAGACTGAAAATCTGGGTCCGTCTACACACCGAATGGTGCCGAATAACGCCAAATGGTGCCGAAAGGTGAGATTACTGAAGGGTCAAAACACCGAATGGTAACGTCGAATGGTGAAAGCATTAGGCCGGGTTCACATTAGACGCGTAAGTTCCGTACGGAAAACCCTAAATAAGTGGAAGAAAGAAGGATAAAAGTTTACGCATATAGGCGAAATTCGTACACGTGCGCAAATCTTTTCCCTTCTTTGTTTCACTTATGGATTGCGCACGGGTTTCCGAATGGTATATCCGCTTATGTGTGTACACGGACTTAACCTAAACCCCCCAAAACAGCCGCCCAAAGCAACAACGTGAATGCTAAGACCGACATTTGTCTTCCTTTCGGCAACGTTTACGACACTTATTTAGCTGACTTTGCAGCGGTGGACAGCACGATCGTTGGACGAAGTAGGCTTTCAGTTCGTATTTTGTTGTTGATTATTTGATTTTTTTCATTTGTTTTCTTTGATGAAAATAGCTTTACACGTGCAAGTGCTGAGCGTTCCTGCACGAGATCAAACTAACCACAGGGGGCAGTCAAACCAGTAGGGGCTTAGCGCGCGATATTCTTAGTTGGGCGTAGTGAGAGAGAGAGAGAGAGAGAGAGAGAGAGAGAGAGAGAGAGAGAGGGAGAGAGAGAGAGAGAGAGAGAGAGAGAGAGAGAGAGAGAGAGAGAGAGAGAGAGAGAGAGAGAGAGAGGGACTGGTTTGACTGCCCCCTGGCGGTCAAATGCGCGTCCTAAGTTGCTCATTAAACTACTCATCTTCGAATTTGCTTCATTCACTATGGCGGCGACCATATAGCTCACTTTATTCAAACATTAAATAAACAAATGTTTATGTTTATAGTTTATATTATGCTTTTTACAATCCTTTTTTTATTTATATACTAAACCAAGTCTATCAAAACTTGAGTGGCTTTGTGATTGATACTAGATCAAGATCATAACAAAGTGGTCAGCCCGTGGAGTAGGAAGTTTTTGTTTTCCTGACGAAGCGCATTTCATTAGATTATTTACATCGTCAAATTTAATATGCGGTTCACTCGTTCGAAGTAAGAAGTCTCCAAAAATAATATACTGATTTATCTTTCACTCGGTACACGTTGCATGTTTGTATGTGCGCATGGCGATTTTTAGAAAATCATAAAAAATAATGCCATCTGGGGGAAAAACACCGTCATGTTTTGTATGTGACTCAATAGACTATTTTCGGGGGAAAAAACCTAGGGGAGAGCACTTCGTGAAAATTAGAGTTGCTTACCTCCATTACTCAGTCAAACGCCATAGAAACAATGCAACAATGGCGTCGAACTAAATAGACGATTTTCGAAAAAAAACTAGGGGAGAGCACTTCGTGAAAATTAGAGTTGCTTACCTCCATTACTCAGTCAAACGCCATAGCAGCAATGCAACAATGGCGTCGAAACTTGAAACCACAGGATGCCCGTCAGCGGATATTTTTTTTGGAAAAATAAGGGGTGGCCATGCAGTTGCTACAAAGTGATAGAACTAGCAAACTGTAACGTAAAAATATAAAATACATCAAAATTAGAATGACGCACTGCGTTCTACATGCTGTGTGTCTCCTCAAACACACGAAGCGAGGGCTTGGGATCTACGTGAAGGTAGAGTAGTTTCCCCTGTTTGACCGATTGAATTAGTCGAGATCCCTCCCACACATCATGAAATTACTCCCCTTAATTATTTCCGAACAATTCCTATTGAGTTAAAGAAAACACTTACGACAGGCCAGTGTCGTACAGCTACATTCTCCCAGCACCTCGACTACTTGCACGTTCTGTTCAAAAAAAGAAAAAGAGAAGTAGTAGCCTATATTACGTGACATTGTATAAATAGTGTACGTGAGGCAACAGAATGATAGATGTGTAGAGAGATAAGCAGATATACAGAGAGGCAGAAAGAGTGAGATATGTCCATGTACACGGAGAAGAAGGCAAAGAGAGGAAAGGAGGGTAGGGAAAATCATATATCAAAGACAGACAGATACGCACGGAAACATGCATACACCATACACGCGCGCGTGCGCGCAAACACACACACACTCTCTCTCTCACACACACTCTCTCTCTCCCCCCCTCTCTCTCTTTCTCACTCACTAGTCCCAGCCTAAATTCTTACCCTTGTAAAATAAAGTTTCTGAAGTCTGAAGTCTCTCTCCGGCTCACACACACACACACACACACACACACACACACACACACACACACACACACACACACACACACACACACACACACAGACATAACATATCAAAAGATAGAAGTAGAAACTGAGAACCAATGAAAGACATTTAGACGTTTATAGACTATAAATATATAAAATAATTTTACACAAAGACAGACAGACAGACAGATAGACAGACAGACAGACAGTCTACAGTAAAGACAGAGACTTACGGGAGGGCATGGGATATCCTCTGGTTCGGGGCATCGTTCCGGGCAGTCTGCAAGCAACATAAAATAAAATAAAAAGCGTTAGGTCTTTTTCTTTCTAGGTTTTCTATAGGTGCATGCGCCTAGCTCCTAGTTCCATCACGACTATTGCCAGCATTGGCAACTGCGACGTATTGATCCTGATCATGATCCTGTGAACAAAACCGGGAAAGAACCAAGATATTCCATGGGGTGGGGTGGTGGGGTCACGGTGATGGTGGGTGTGGGTGTTCACTTACTGTGAGCAGATTCTGAGGAGGCAACGGTGCGCCGAAGAACCTGGCGCATCATCTGTGCAGGGGCAGGCATGCGTGGAGCCTTGGGGGCCACGAATGGACGTGGGTTGGCTGAAAGAAGAAGCAGACCAAACAATAGCATATGCATACGTAGGCCTACGCACGCACGCAGACACACACACGCGCGCGCGCAAGCGTTGGGAAAATACACATAGAAACACACGCACACGTACAAACAAGCGCGCACACACATACAAACGAGCGCACACAAAAACTCACACGCGCGCAGGCACACACACACACACACACACACACACACACACACACACACACACACACACACGTCAATCACATACAACACACCTCTGATGAGATTAGTCTTTACATGACGTGGAGTTGTTGTTGTTGTTGTTGTTGTTGTGGTTGTTACTCTTGAAGAAACGACCCCACCCCACCCCACCCCTCGTGCCCTTTGCTTCCCACTTTGCTTCTTTACCCCACATGTTCCCATCTCTAGTCATTCAATCATTTCTTCTCACTAAAATCATTAATTGTTCCACTCAACAATAAATAATTCATCTTCCCACTGTTGAGCATCCATTTTCACAAACCCAATCATCATTTTCCCATTCGTTGTCATTAATTATTCATTTCCCCCTGCTTTAATCCTTCGTTATATTAATCCAATCATTCGTTTTCCCACTCCAACTCTTCATTTTCCCACTCCAGTGATTAATTTTCCCACTGTAATAATTCATTTCTCCAATCCACACAACACTTGCTTTTCGCACTCTAATAATTAATGTTCACACTCTTATTCATTAATTGTCCCACTCCAATCCTTCAATTGGTAATGGTATGCTCAATCGTTCATTTTGCCCACTCTAACCATTCATTTTCCCACTCTAAATATTTATTTCCCCTCCCCAAACAATCCATTTTCCCACTCTAATTATTCATTTTCCCACTCCAGTCATCTAGTTTTCCACATAATTCAGTTTCCCCACTCTTAATCATCCATTTTCCCACTCCATCCATTCATTTTAACCACTTAAATCATTCATTTTCTTACTCCAACAATGTGTTTCCCCACTCCACGCAGCAAATTATGTCCACACACTAGTGAGCTTAATTGATTTTTCCACTTCATTAATTTTCATTCCCAGTCATCATCGCTCACCGCAGTCCAGTTCGTCATCCTGGCAATGGATGACGCCATCACAGCGGAGGGAGTGTGGGATACACTGGCCCGTGCCGCACAGGAAGTGACCTTCTGCGCAGGTCAGGCACTCACAGTTGCACGTGCTGCTGTTGAGATGGGCCTTGCCCTGTTTTAGTCAAAGATACCAGAGGCATCGGGTAGCCCCAGCTTAAATTTATTTAACCCACTTTTCAAAATAATTTCCACAAACACATTTTGTACATTTTTCTGTACACATTTTATTATACGGCTCTTCGCCGTTGCAAATTCACAGAATCACCATCAAAGGGAGCGTATTGTTTTTTTTATGGGAAATAATCGATGTCATATAAGTTGCTTCCCTTTTCCGAACACACACTACGTAAGCAAGAGTACGCGCGCACACACACACACACGCGCACGCACACACGCACACACACACACATTGTATCTACTCTCTCTTTTTTTCTCGCTCTCTCAGGGCTGAGTGTAAAGAAGTATTTACACTTATCTCATTACCCTGTATAAATAAAATTTATTTCCTTCTCATACGATTCATTTCTACAATCATTGATGTCTTTATGATTGAACTATAATTTAAAAAAACAAGCGCAAAATCGCAATAGTTTGTGGCGCGCGGTCTATTTTTACCACTCCAATCATGAGTTACCTCCCCTGG
>CM065704.1:28330512-28343012 GCA_017654935.2 Phymorhynchus buccinoides
CTGGCATAGCACACGGCCACTGTAGGGGTAGGCCTACTGGACTTCTGGGACACTGAGAAACAATGTGATAGTGTACAGTAATAATGTTAAGATACAGTAATAATACTGATGCATTGCATAGTAACAAACTGGCATAGCACACGGCCACTGTAGGGGTAGGCCTACTGGACTTCTGGGACACTGAGAAACAATGTGATAGTGTATAGTAATAATGTTAAGATACACTAATAATACTGATGCATTGCATAGTAACAAACTGGCATAGCACACGGCCACTGTAGGGGTAGGCCTACTGGACTTCTGGGACACTGAGAAACAATGTGATAGTGTATAGTAATAATGTTAAGATACACTAATAATACTGATGCATTGCATAGTAACAAACTGGCATAACACACGGCCACTGTAGGGGTAGGCCTACTGGACTTCTGGGACACTGAGAAACAATGTGATAGTGTATAGTAATAATGTTAAGATACACTAATAATACTGATGCATTGCATAGTAACAAACTGGCATAGCACACGGCCACTGTAGGGGTAGGCCTACTGGACTTCTGGGACACTGAGAAACAATGTGATAGTGTACAGTAATAATGTTAAGATACAGTAATAATACTGATGCATTGCATAGTAACAACGCGGCATAGCACACGGCCAAGGTAAAGGTACTGGACTTCTGGGACACTGAGAAACAATGTAATAGTGTATGTACAATACCAATGTTAAAATACAGTAATAATACTGATGCTTTGCATAGTAACAACGCGGCATAGCACACGGCCAAGGTAAAGGTACTGGACTTCTGGGACACTGAGAAACAATGTAATAATGTATGTACAATACCAATGTTAAAATACAGTAATAATACTGATGCTTTGCATAGTAACAACGCGGCATAGCACACGGCCAAGGTAAAGGTACTGGACTTCTGGGACACTGAGAAACAATGTAATAATGTATGTACAATACCAATGTTAAAATACAGTAATAATACTGATGCATTGCATAGTAACAACGCGGCATAGCACACGGCCAAGGTAAAGGTACTGGACTTCTGGGACACTGAGAAACAATGTAATAATGTATGTACAATACCAATGTTAACATACAGTAATAATACTGATGCTTTGCATAGTAACAACGCGGCATAGCACACGGCCAAGGTAAAGGTACTGGACTTCTGGGACACTGAGAAACAATGTAATAATGTATGCACAATACCAATGTTAAGATACAGTAATAATACTGATGCATTGCATAGTAACAAAGCGGCATAGCACACGGCCAAGGTAAAGGTACTGGACTTCTGGACCACTGAGAAACAATGTAATAATGTATGCACAATACCAATGTTAAGATACAGTAATAATACTGATGCATTGCATAGTAACAAAGCGGCATAGCACACGGCCAAGGTAAAGGTACTGGACTTCTGGGACACTGAGAAACAATGGACACTGAGAAACAATGTAATAGTGTATGTACAATACCAATGTTAACATACAGTAATAATACTGATGCATTGCATAGTAACAATTTAGCAGACGGCCACAGTAGTGGTACTGGACTCCCGGGTCACTGGGGAACAATACAACAATACTGAGGGCAGCATTGAGGGCAAGGAGAAAAAAAAGCCTTGTTAGCTTATTCTTTAACTCAATAAAGATCATTTTGACCTGACTTGACACACACATAGTCAGCCAGCCAGGAACAAACAAACACCATTGAAAACATTAACCAGCTTTCGCCATGCGGCTGGTTAACAATTTAATCTACCGATCACGATCCATCCCTTAGACTCACCACACTCGGGCGAGTTTTTCACACAGCCTAGGCGGACTTGGTAGTTGTAGCAGGATGGCCCCTGAGCCTCAGACCCGTTGCACAGTAGCCCCGTCCAGAGGTCACAGCGCACGCGCTGTCCGCTGACCTCCGACCCCGTGTGCTCCGGGCTGCTCGTGCGGCACTGGATGGCCACGGGATCCCGGCACGCGCGCGAGGCGGCGCGGACCGCTTCGATTGGCTCCACGTCGTCACGTGACGACAGGCCTGGCTGGTGGGTGTCCACCCACTGATCCCAGGTGATACAGTCGTCTGTGAAATCAGTATAAATATATTTAATATATACATGAGTATAATAAAATCTGGTGGATAATCTGGTGAGATAAGAACAGAGTTTGATTTTTAGGCCTAAATAACTACTATCGAAACAGCAAACTCCCCCCGTGGGGATGCCGGGGGGTCTTTTGCATAATAGTTCCCCCACCTTCTGGAAGTTCTGTGCTTGTAGCTTCCTCTAATCTGTCGTTCTCTTGGACTCAGCCTTTTCCCTTTGCTTACTGTCATCTACTATCTTTCTGCCTAACCGGTCCATTCTCCTGCCTTTTTTTTCAAGAAACACTTTCAAAAACATTTCCTCCTGCCGAAGTCGGACTTGCTGGGTCTAACTATTTCTTAGTTAGGCGCATAATGGCAGCAAGACGCATCTGCGCTCATAATTGACAGGAAACTGTCTGAGCGATCGAAGAAGAAGAAGAAGAAACAGTAAACTCTAAACAAAAACTGACTGTGTTAATATACCAAAGACTCGTATTCTTCTTCTTCGTGGTCGTCGATCTCTCAGACAGTTTCCTGTCACGTGCGCGCAGATGCGTCATGCTGCCGTTATGATTACAACTATGAAATAGTTAGGTCCGGCGTGTCCGTCTTCGGCTGGAAAAAAATTTTTGGTAAAAATTTCTAAAAATGACTCGATGTTTCAAAATCATGGTTGCTAATCCAGTTATCACGAAATGAAGAAATTTTAAGTTAAAAAAACAACCAATTTCATCGCCACTGTCGCACCACAGTGATTTAACACCCATGTCACTGAAAGGCATCAGATGAGGATCTGGTATCCAGTGACCTTATGTTCTTATTTTTGGGAGGTAAGGATAGGCCCTATGTTATGCATGTCACAGAGGAATCCCCAATATTGCAGACGAAATCTGTTCTCTACCCGGGTAAGCTTAATGGTAAATGTTGGCTGAGGAGTGGCTAGTGTTGAAAGGGTTTCGTATTACAAGAAACGAAAATATCTTTTTAATTGATTTGTTAACGATGTCCACTTACCGGGGATATTGATGGACGATCTTCCTTTGGGTTCTGTTCTGGGCACAGCAGTAGGTCCAGAGGGGGTGTCTAAAGGGACACAATCAATGAGAAAAAGGGTAATTGCGATGGCTTGGAGTCAAAACGGACTATCTGTAGATTGTCCATTGACGTATTATTGAACTTTTTACGAAAACTAATCACTTGTATAAAATAAAGACTGCTGAAATGTAAAAAGCAAAACCACCTTTTTATATTTCTGCAGTCATTGTTTGATAATTTGTGTAATAAATCCAATGATAGGTAAACGGACTATCTAAAGATAGTCCGTTTTGACTCCAAGCCATCGAATTTTATTATTTTTTGTTCTTAATTAACAACAATGAGGAATGTTCACCATACTCATTGACACCGATAGCTTAAAGACCTACGGGTTAGGGTTAGGGTTATGCGTGCATGTGTGCGCGCGTGCGTGCGTGTGTGTGTGCGTATGTGTGCGTGCGCGCGTAGGCCTATGTATGTGCGTGTGCGTGTGGGCGCGTGCGCACGCAAAATAAGTATGTACACACAAGAACAATTACACACAAATACAAATGTGTTGAACATAATAGTCAAACACAGCTTAAAATAGCAAAGATGTGTAAGATAATAAGGCCAACTTGTCAACGCACGAACACTACCAAGTTTCAAGTTTCAAGTTTTTGATTTCAACTTCCAGCCCAGAGGGCTTCAAAGCCATAAACACAAACACTCACAACAAATTTGTCCCCATAAACATTCAATGAAACAAACGTGCAGAACATAAGGCAATTGATATGATATTAACATATACAAAAAAGAAATTACCAGTGCTAACAACAAATGCATCACCACTAGAAAAGATGTCAAATAAAATTAAAAAAACCTTGCCAGCTTTCTCAATACTCTTGGGTTTGCATTACTCAGTAACGATTTAAATTTCTGGACATTGAGAAGAAAAATGACGGCCTAAAAGCAGTTACAGTTGATTAGTTGATATAATAACTAAACAACGCTGGGCTCCATGGGACCATGGCCCCATGATGAATTTACTCCACTAAATTCGGACGATAGTTGAAAACTGCATTCACAATCGCGTGCTGTAGTACGACAAGGGGCTATATTCACATTTATGCCCGTCAAGAACGATAATTTGTAACAGAAAAACCCCCATGGCGATTGCTTTTTCAGTCAACAGATTATCGTTCTTGACGGGCATAAATGTGAATATAGCCCGACAAGCATTCTAGACTCACGCTAAGCCATGAAGAAACCCAAACATTTCATCAACCTCGTCAAACATTAAAATGATTCTAAAAAAACACCCAAAAGTCCAAAATTAGAAGTCAGAACCAAAACTTGCAATATGGAAATAGGTCAACCAATATTAGAATAAAAAACACTTTGAGAGAACAAATCATTCTTTTGCCCGAAACTTTTCACAATACAAACGTTTCATCACTCTTTTAATATTTTTTTTTGCTTAAAGATCCACCCGATCACGTGTCAAAATCACGGGTTTCACGTGTTTTCCCTCATATAACTGGAAATAAATCTTGTTTTGACCAAGTCTGACTCCCATATAAATGGCCCCAAATTCGAACCGACACATCAGTTTAAAGAGCAGCCTCAATTTGAGCTTGGGGAAATCTGTATGTGGGTCACAGCAACCCAGAAAAAAACCCAAGGGACTTAACCCTTTCACCGCCAATGTCGCATTTTACCACCACAGTGGTTTAACACCCATGCTACTAAAAGGCATTCAATCCGGACCTGTTATCCGAAGACCCTATTTTCTTAATTTTGGGAGGCAAGGATGGGCCTAATGTTATATATGTCACAGAGGAATTCGCAATATTGCAGACCTATTTTTTTCTCTACCCAGTTAAGCTTAATTGTATTTTTTGGCTGAAAAATGCCTGGCGGCGAAAGGGTTAATCGTGGTGAGTCACTGGGTCTTTAATAAGTTTTCATCTCATTCTGTACAGTAGTTTATGACCTACAAGGTGGCACACATTCCCGATACAATCAGACAGACAAACGCACATGCCCTCGTTCCCTTGCTAACGTAGCCTACCCCTGTTCGCAAGCATACTTTTGTTACCACATACCGCTAGTCCCACACACCGCTGTTTGTGCGTGTGTGGGCCTACCTTAAGGGAGGTTCCACTGTTCCTCCTTTATAAGACCCCTCCCTATAAGACCTCGTTTTGGATGATTTTTGAAGGTCTTATAAGGGAGGTTCCACTGTATTCTCTTACTGTTTTCGTGATTATAATGCAATGGCGGGAATGCACATGTGACTATATTCTGGATGGGCTCGTGCGTGTGAGTCTACATGTATGTGTGTGTGTGTGTGCGCGCGCACATGCGTTTACGTGGGTTTGACAGACACAATTCAGAGAGAGAGAGGCATTTTGTGGGACTAGCGGTATGTGGGACTCGTTGTATCTGGGATGCAAGATTACAGTGTGGGACTAGCGGTATATACGTATCAAAAGTATGCTTCCCTCCTGTTCTCATAGGATTAGTATTTTACGAAGGGCATCGTACTACAAGGCGCCCCTCCCCCCACCCTTCGCCCCTCCCCCCCCCGCCCCCCCCCCCCCCCCCCAGCCCCCCCCCCCCCCCCCCCCCCCCACCCCCCGCCCCACCCCCTAAACTGTTACATAAAATTCTGATTTTGTAATAATACAGTGGAACCTCCCTTATAAGACCTCCCATTATAAGACTCCCTCCCATATAAGACCTACTTCTCTGAGACATTGCCCTTCTTTGTAAGCATTCAAATTACCTCCTTTATAAGACCCTTCCCTTATAAGACCTCATTTTGGATGATTTTTGAAAGTCTTATAAGGGAGGTTCCACTGCATTCTCTTACTGTTTTCATTATTATAATGCAAGGGGGGGAAACTGGAAGAAAAAGCATCGCCGTAGGCCCTACAGCAGCCCAATAGGCTACACAAAACTCGGGTGCGCCTCACTTCGCCTAATCCTTTGATCTCGACCTTCCGTGCCGGCATTAACTTCCCAATGTCACGAAAAACCCAAGCGTAACATTCCGCCTAAACACATTAGCACGACTCGCCTAATCAGCCTCAACATGGAGCTATGGCATCGTTTGCTGACATGAAGCAACGAGTCACCCAGCAACCAACCACAGACACCTAACCCTAACCACAGACACCTAACCCTAACCACAGACACCTAACCCTAACCACAGACACCTAACCCTAACCACAGACACCTAACCCTAACCACAGACACCTAACCCTAACCACAGACACCTAACCCTAACCACAGACACCTAACCCTAACCACAGACACCTAACCCTAACCACAGACACCTAACCCTAACCACAGACACCTAACCCTAACCACAGACACCTAACCCTAACCACAGACACCTAACCCTAACCACAGACACCTAACCCTAACCACAGACACCTAACCCTAACCACAGACACCTGACCCTAACCACAGACACCTAACCCTAACCACAGACACCTAACCCTAACCACAGACACCTAACCCTAAGACACCTAACCACAGACACCTAACCCTAACCACTAACCCTAACCACAGACACCTAACCCTAACCACAGACACCTGACCCTAACCACAGACACCTAACCCTAACCACAGACACCTAACCCTAACCACAGACACCTGACCCTAACCACAGACACCTAACCCTAACCACAGTCACCTGACCCTAACCACAGACACCTAACCCTAACCACAGACACCTAACCCTAACCACAGACACCTAACCCTAACCACAGTCACCTAACCCTAACCACAGACACCTAACCCTAACCACAGACACCTAACCCTAACCACAGTCACCTGACCCTAACCACAGACACCTAACCCTAACCACAGACACCTAACCGTAACCACAGACACCTGACCCTAACCACAGACACCTAACCGTAACCACAGACACCTGAACCTAACCACAGACACCTAACCCTAACCACAGTCACCTCTACACAGGATAGACAACGACGTGCTTCAAGAGGCTGTTCAAGATAAACGGAGAAGCTGATAACATTGCACCCAGCCTTCCTCACCTACAACGCATGCAGAATGGCCCTCCATAACCCTAACCCTAGGTTTGGACATTTTAGGCGAAGTGTTGCATATGATCGAGACTCGATAACGATTAGGCCAAGTGTAATTAGGCGAGATGTGATTAGGCGAGATGTGGTCTGGCGAAATGTAATGAGGCGAAGTGTGATGCACCGCAAAACTCACGAGGGTAGTTCTCCAGCATGCACCCCAGCAGCTCCAGCCTCAGGGCGATGCGGCCCTGCCAGGTCCTGGGGTTGACCCTGAAGTAGCGAGCCTTGACCGGGGCACGGAACAGCTGAGTCACCGCACTGTCCGAGTCCGTGTTGGCCACGAACACCTGCCGGGATTAAGGTACAAAAATCAGTCTTCATCCCATTAGAGGGTTGCGATTTTGTTTTTTTGTTTTGTTGTTGCTTTTTAATTCATATTTGTTAGAGATTTTTTTTTAATGCACAGTGTGAATAAACAGACAGAAAACAGTTGCAATAAGTAAAATTAAACTCAGCATCGAACAATGTTTCTAAGATCAGCATCACATGAGGGTTGCGATGTTAACAATAACCAGTCTAAGTCCTGGTACAACAGCACATCCGGCTTAAAAGAAAACATGAAAAAAATAAGCGTACATGTCCGTATTTCCCTTCATCCGAATAATATTCCCCTTCTTTCTTTTACTTAATGATTATTTTTGCGCGGAAAATCCGGATGTACTGTGTACCAGGCCTTATTCAGTGAAATGCTTCATAAGATTTCCAAGCCCACAACAACTCGAGACAACAGCGAATCTAGTTATCCATAGTATGAGGAAGATGAAGTCGAACATTTGGTGGGCATGCAACCGCATAGGCCTACTACATTAAACTGATTGCACCAATTCGTAACTTTTACAGAAGTTCTAAAATAATAATAAAAACGAGTAGGTAGAAAAGAACGACCAACAATCCAAGTAAGTAGGCCTGAAAACCATTTTTTTAAAGGGGTGATATTTGAACACTACATAATTTTAATAAAATCCGTTCATAGCTGTTAAAATAATGCTGTTGATAGACAGGCAGACAAACAGACAAATAGACAGACCAACAAACGGACGAACAGACAAAACAGGCAAAGAAATAGATAAACAACACGGACCTTATCCTCGCCCTTTTCCTCGCCATAAACATTCCAGCGGACGCCGTCGTCCGAGTACAGAACGGTGTAGCTCTTCACGAACGACGCCACGGCTGGACGGCCCTGCGTCACCACCCCTGTGACGTAATGCGGCGTCAGCAGGTCGACTTGCAGGAACTGGTTGACGTCATCACGAGCCGGAAGCCAGCATCCGCTTCCGCCCAGACGGGCTTTGCGAGGCGCGTGCGCGGAGTCCCGGAAGGAGGAAGCCCACAGCATGTCGTCTCGGATCTGCCCGTTCATCATGCCCATGTCCTTCAAGCACACGCCTGTAAAAGAATGCAGCGTAAGGCCGTGTACACACATAAGCGGATATTCCGTGCGGAAATACGTGCGCAATCCATAAATAAGTGAAACAATCAAGGGAAAAGATTTGCGCACGTGTCCGAATTTCCCCCCTCCCCTATATGCGTAAACTTTTATCCTTCTTTCTACCACTTATTTAGGGTTTTCCGTACGGAACTTACGCGTCTAATGTGAACCCGGCCTAAGCCTTTCTTTTCTTTGCGTTTTGACATTGAAATCGCAAGCGATTGCAATTTTCGGCACGACTGCAACTAACTTGGTTGTTTGTGTGTCTTCCTCCCCCAACTTTTTCTTGCTCCTACCCTTTCTCTCTCTCTCTCTCTCTCTCTCTCTCTCTCTCTCTCTCTCTCTCTCTCATCCCTATGTACGCCTGTCTGTCGTTTCCGACAATGACTGCCAGAAAGCAGAGGGGGTAGCTGCTATTCTGGCGGGCTGGTCTAAATTTTATGCATGGTGTAGATGCCTTGCCCGAGATACATCCCCACTCTCTCGGCCAAAGGGATCAGAGGAAGGACGGCATTGGGGAAGGCCCGAAAAGGCCAACCAATCCCTTTGGCTGCAGCACTAGAGCCGGTGCAAACTCCTTCCCAAATGTTGACCAAATGACAACTGTTTTGTTGCCACTGGGATTAACGTGTACTAAAAACGTGTTAGACTAAGATACCCCCCGTCAGGATAACGTGGCATCTCTCAATATAAATAGTTCCCCCACCTTCTGGAAGTTCTGTGCTAGCAACTTCTTCCATCACTCTCTTTGACTCTGCGTTTTCCTTTTTCGTGCTGGCATCTACTATTTTCTTCCTTATTGACCCATTCTCATGCCTTTTTCTTATCAATCTTCCTTTGAGCTCCTCTGAAATCGGATATGTGTTGGCTGAATGCAGCGAGGAGACCAGTGAAAGATGAATACCGGACACATACGTATTTAATCCATGATGACCATAATGGTCTGGGAACGTAGCAGAAGAATTAATAAATCTTTAATTATGTAATGTCTTTTCACATAGATCGTGATTTTAGACAGCATGCAAACTTTTTTTTTTTTTGGGGGGGGGAGAAAAAAAAAGAAGGTAAAATAACACGCATAAGAACGACATATTAAAAAAAGAAGGTAAAATAACACGCATAAGAACGACATATTAAAAAAAGAAGGTAAAATAACACGCATAAGAACGACATATTAAAAAAAGAAGGTAAAATAACACGCATAAGAACGACATATTAAAAAAAGAAGGTAAAATAAACACGCATAAGAACGACATATTAAAAAAAGAAGGTAAAATAACATGCATAAGAACGACATTAAAAAAAGAAGGTAAAATAACACGCATAAGAACGACATATTAAAAAAAGAAGGTAAAATAACATGCATAAGAACGACATATTAAAAAAAGAAGGTAAAATAACATGCATAAGAACGACATATTAAAAAAAGAAGGTAAAATAACATGCATAAGAACGACATATTAAAAAAAGTAAAGAAAACCTCTACAGTAGTCTTCCAATAGTTGAGGACAGCATTGCTTTTGCAATTACAGTAATGTCAATTTTTGCGTCATTTAAAATATCCTTGGTATTATCATACTTACGAAAAAAGTCCATATTGATCATTCGATATTTAGAGAGGGCATTCTAATAGTAAGTGATGAATTGATAATTTATCACTACAAAGACAGTTAGTTTCCAAGTATTTAGTTTTCCATGAATTGAGTCGTATCTTGTACACTAAACTAACTATCGATCTACTGTGCATAAAAATGTTAGATCTAAAGTCAGATGAGTTGATGTAAGTAGATTGTTCCAATAAACAGTACATTTCATGTGTTGATAATGGTAGTTTCTCATTAGAAACCAAGTTAGAATTATTAAAAGTAGCAGAAGAAGCAGGACTAAGATAACACAGAGGTGTACGTACACACCTGGCAGGTGGGAGGTAGGACTAAGATAACACAGAGGTGTACGTACATACCTGGCAGGTGGGAGGTAGTACTAAGATAACACAGAGGTGTACGTACATACCTGGCAGGTGGGAGGTAGTACTAAGATAACACAGAGGTGTACGTACATACCTGGCAGGTGGGAGGTGACTAAGATAACACAGAGGTGTACGTACACACCTGGCAGGTGGGAGGTAGGACTAAGATAACACAGAGGTGTACGTACATACCTGGCAGGTGGGAGGTAGTACTAAGATAACACAGAGGTGTACGTACATACCTGGCAGGTGGGAGGTAGGACTAAGATAACACAGAGGTGTACGTACATACCTGGCAGGTGGGAGGTAGGACTAAGATAACACAGAGGTGTACGTACATACCTGGCAGGTGGGAGGTAGGACTAAGATAACACAGAGGTGTACGTACATACCTGGCAGGTGGGAGGTAGGACTAAGATAACACAGAGGTGTACGTACATACCTGGCAGGTGGGAGGTAGTACTAAGATAACACAGAGGTGTACGTACACACCTGGCAGGTGGGAGGTAGGACTAAGATAACACAGAGGTGTACGTACATACCTGGCAGGTGGGAGGTAGGACTAAGATAACACAGAGGTGTACATACATACCTGGCAGGTGGGAGGTAGTACTAAGATAACACAGAGGTGTACGTACATACCTGGCAGGTGGGAGGTAGGACTAAGATAACACAGAGGTGTACATACATACCTGGCAGGTGGGAGGTAGGACTAATATAACACAGAGGTGTACGTACATACCTGGCAGGTGGGAGGTAGGACTAAGATAACACAGAGGTGTACGTACACACCTGGCAGGTGGGAGGTAGGACTAATATAACACAGAGGTGTACGTACATACCTGGCAGGTGGGAGGTAGGACTAAGATAACACAGAGGTGTACGTACACACCTGGCAGGTGGGAGGTAGTAGGGGGGATGGGGATCCTGGTCCGAGCCCTGGGGAGGCGAGGGTCAGTGGGGGATGGGTCAGCACAGTCCTGCCCCCGGGGCTCACACAGGAAGCGGACCTGGAAGTCTGGACACGTCACGCCGGCAGGGAGGTCCTCGTTGCGACACAGCAGCCCGCCATAGGCAAGGTCACAGGTCACCGCCTGCTGCAAAGATCGAATCGGAGCAAATTATGGACTGGCTTAGAAAACTTCTGACAGGATTAAGATCATGTTTTCTTAATAAATACAGGGCAAAGAAATACAGACAGGTCCTGGCGGCGACATATCAGTCCGCCATAGCCAAGGTCACAGGTCACGGCGGCCTAAAGACAGTAAATTAGAGACAATCACACATGATTCATTTAGAAAAAACTTCTGACATGATTAAAAAAGAAGCCCATATAATGTTCTCCATACACGGAGCCCCCACGACATATCCGCCATATCCAAGGTCACAGGTCACGGCGTTCTGCAAAGGGTAAATCAGAGCAGAGTCTCAGTGTTACGGATAATGTTTTCTTAATGAAAAACGGATCCTAAGAAATACAGGCAGGTCCTGGCGACAGCATAGCAGCCCGCGATAGCTGAGATCATAGGCCACGGACTGCCTGAAGAACCAATGCAGAGCATGAAATAACAATGACTATAATTATCGCTTTCATCATTAGTTTAGACCGACTGGATTTCAGACGTTTTCTTTACACATATCAAATTAAAACGGGTAAATCCAAGTGACGTCACAGCAGCCTTTCATAACGGGAAGGGCACAGGTCACGATGCCCTGTAAAAAGTACACTAGAGCAGTTCACCACACATATGATACACCACCCACACAACCGCACACGCCTCCAAAACCCCTATCCAACCCCCACGTACCCCAACACCACCCGCCCTCCCATTTCAGTCCCGCCTTCAGTATAAGCTGGCTGT
>CM065704.1:28348012-28353012 GCA_017654935.2 Phymorhynchus buccinoides
TCACACACACACTCAGGCACGCACACGCACACGCACACGCACACACACACACACACACACACACACACACACACACACACACACACACACACACACACACGCACGCATACACACACCGTTCCCGGGGTCGGTCTGAGTGATTGAAGAAGAAGAAGAAGAGGAAGAAGAAGAATTAGGGCATTGAGCGCCCAACGAGAAAGGTTCAAACTGATTGTAACCGATTATCCAAAGCCCAACTGACCTGGACAGAAAGCGGTCATTTCTTCCAGTGTCCAGCGCTCGTGGTCACCGTCGCCCTGGGGACTGTCCCTGTCGACCCACTTTGACCACCCCGTGCGGCACGTGCCTGAAGACTGGACACTGTCACTCCGAGGATCTTCAGCGGTCTCTGTGGTGTCTGCTGGATCACAGCAAAATCGAAAATAATGGCAATTAAAGTATTTGTTTCGCATCGCAACGATTTTGAATGATTAAAAAGCCCTCACAAATCACTCCAGCCATGCACACAAGCAAAACATACATAAACAAAAGGAGAAATAAAAGAAGATTACGGGTTTTTATTTCAGGTTTAGACATAGGGAAGTGGTATATCAGACTTTTTTTTATATATAAACTTAGAAAAATTCTCTACACCGATTGGTTTCCCCACCCCACAACAAAAGTAAAAGTCAGGGGCAAAATTGTGGTCTAAGGGAGTGAAGCGAGTTTAGAAGTGACTAAGGTATGGTGTGCACACAGATTTACTTCCCTTGAAGCAAATGCATCAAATTGATAGCTATCTATTAATTCCGGACATATATGGCCGGAACGACTTGAATGTGCTGATTGTGTACACCACATAGAAGAGCAAACTTGATGCATGAATCGCGTACACACTTACAAAGTCGTTTGAAGAATGAGTCTGGTGTGATTTATTGTGTTGTGTATAAGTAAACTAAAGTGTGAGCAAAGAATACAAAAGTCGTTTAAAGGTGTGTTTTTTAAAAACTGAGTATACGAATGAAAATACACAGAAAAATAAACTCAAACTGAAATTTAAAATAATAAAGATACCATGTATCAAGACCTCATTAAAACAAGGAGAGTGCGCCTGGCGAATATCTACCACAGCACGTTTTTAACTGGTTCATAAACCTGATGGAAATTAAAATAGCCATAATAAAAATTATTGTGCACCTTTGATCCTCATCTAAAAATGAAGCAATAATGGGTAAAGGTCAAGATGTGCCCCCCCCCCCCCTACTTTTCTCGGTTAATTGTATTTTTCCGTTTTTGCCTTTCTTACCATACATAAAGCTGTATTTTAGGAACATTTTTAGCTAATAACCTTTTTCGAATACTAACCCTATCCCTAACCCTAACCCTATAAGACAGCATGACACACACAACAGCCTCCGAAGATGATAGTAACAAAGTGAGTGGTTCAATAATCAACGAAATATTATATTATGCAATGCATAAAATGCATGATGACACATCACACACACAAACACATATATACACACGCGTACACAGGCATGCATGCGCGAGCGAGCGCGCACACACACACACGTAGGGCCTACAGACACACACGCGCGTTCATACCCACACACATGCGCATAAACACACACATACACACACACGCACACGCACGCACGAGCGCACACACACACACACACACACACACACACACACACACACACACACACACACACACACACACACACACACACACACACACAGTACACACACACACACACACACACACACACACACACACACACACACACACACACACACACACACAAAACTCACTCACCAAGACAAGGACAATACAGGCGGACCTCGTAATCAGCACACCCACGACCTCGACCACGACCTTCGTCGCTGTTGATGCACGTGAGGCCCGTATCCAGGTCACAGGTCACGAATCCACCACCACCACCACCAGCACGTGACCCCGAACTACCAACGACAGCCTCTAGGGTTGCCGCATCCCGACACTGAATGCTGACGGGGCGCTCACACAGCGAGGGGAAGCCGGCACGGAGAGAAGCTAAACTCTCCACGTCTCCTCCGCTGTTGCTCCTCCCTGTGGCTGGGTTGTCCGTGTTCAGCCAGGGGCTCCAGCCACACAGGGCCTGGGTGTGGCTGTCGGCGGACGAAGAAGAGTCCCGGGGTAGGTCGGTGGGGGGTGTGGGGGTGGAGGTGCAGGAGGGGTCGTGAGCGGTGCATAGGGCCGCCCCTCCCTGGCAGCTGCAGTCGGTGCAGGAGTCATCGGGGTTCTGCCAGGTCTCGAAAGGCTGTTTATTATTATAAAAAAAAGGAAAAAAATAAACAAATCAGGTTACATACGCGTGAACGCGCGCGCACGCACGCACGCAAGCACAACGCGTACGCGCGCATATACACACACACTTACACAAACCACGCACGCATACACGCACACACACACATACACACACACATGCATACACACACACACACACACGCACACGCACGCACACACACACACACGACACACACACACACACACACATACATACACACACACGCAACACGCACACGCACACGCACACGCACGCACGCACACACACACACAATGTCACACACACACATGGTTAAATACACGCACACACACACACAGTTGCACAAAACCACGCACGCATTACACACACATGCACACGTTACACAAACACAAACAAACCTTTCGAATGAGAACATTTGGTGTGTGTTTTGGGGGGGGGGACGTTAAAACGGGGGCGGGGTGGTGTTGTGAAACTAAAACCTTCGCCAAAGATACCCCTTCTCCATGTTTAGTCACATACATTAAGGCAGTACAAAGATGGCCATGCACCGGCGGCAATAATGTCTTCTCTGGTAAAGGGCAGCCCAAACGTCAAAGGGAAGTAATAAATAATGTCATCGTAATGACAATATTTGTGTTGGTAATTATAACTTTAATTGCCCGTTTCGCGCAAGGATTAATGTTCTTTCATTTATGTTGTATTTCTGTCATTTTGTTGCACCTAACACAAACGTCTCTTTTGGAGATAATAAAGCATACGTGAACTTGAACTTTAACCATTCACTGTTTTAAAAAAAAGAAAGAAAGAAAGTCCTCAACATTTTAAACAAAAATTCACATTTTGCCTGTACGGGAGAAAATCTGTTCACTGAAAAAGCAACCGGCTATGTCCTTTTTTGTTGTAAAAATGTCATACATCTGTATCGTTACAAATTCGGGACTTTCTTGGAGTTGCACTGCCTCCGGGCATTGCCTCCAGTGATCGTTCCCACCATCTTTATATCTACTAATGTCCCATATGTGTCTGTTTCAGACCGGAGGACGTTAAACGGATTTTTATCATTGTAAAACCTCCACTCAACAACAAAATCCGTTTCTGTCGTAAATTACCACAATGTCCCACCCCCACCCCCGCCCCCCTACGGGGACAGAGATACAAACAAACCCCATACATAAAAAAATATCTACATTTCTAACCTTGGCAACAGAACCATCAGGTTTCACGCAAGGGCACATGTTCTCGGGCACGCAGGTGTGGGCATCCAGGCGCCTCTCCCCAGGGGCACAAGACGCCCGGGCACCCTGGCTGCGACACGCGGGCACACAGCCGTCCTCGGCCTTGTCCTCAGTGTCCTTGACCTCGACCTCGACCTTGACCTGACACTGCGGGGTCACGGCCCTCAGTGAAGGGCAGGCTTCGTCGCACGTGAAAGCGCAGCTCTCGTGCGTCTCGCCCTCCGCGCACAGGTCTTCCGCGTGCTCTGTGTGCAGAAGGTAGTACAGTGGTACCTCCCTTATAAGACCCTCAAAAATCATCCAACATGAGGTCTTATAAGGGAGGGGTCTTGAAGGGAGGGGTCTTATAAGGGAGGTAATTTTAATACTTACAACGTCTCAGAGAAGTAGGTCTTATGTGGGAGGGAGTCTTATAATGGGAGGTCTTATAAGGAAGGTCATTTTAATACTTACAAAGAAGGGCAACGTCTCAGAGAAGTAGGTCTTATGTGGGAGGGAGTCTTATAATGGGAGGTCTTATAAGGAAGGTCATTTTAATACTTACAAAGAAGGGCAACGTCTCAGAGAAGTAGGTCTTATATGGGAGGGAGTCTTATAATGGGAGGTCTTATAAGGAAGGTCATTTTAATACTTACAAAGAAGAGCAATGTCTCAGAGAAGTAGGTCTTATGTGGGAGGGAGTCTTATAATGGGAGGTCTTATGGGAGGTCTTATAAGGAAGGTCATTTTAATACTTACAAAGAAGAGCAACGTCTCAGAGAAGTAGGTCTTATGTGGGAGGGAGTCTTATAATGGGAGGTCTTATAAGGGAGGTGCCACTGTAATAACGGTCGTAGTGAAGGTGATGGTGGTGGTCACCTTTGTCAAGGGTCACGGTTCGCGTCATCATCGCCATAGTCATCGTGGTCGTCATCGTAAAGGTCTCTGTACACGAGAACATTTTTTCCACTCTTGCCATCATGTGCAATGCAGTTATATGCTAGCAACCTTATGGGTGGCTATCACCGTGTTGCCATGGGGAAAGAGTAAAAAAATGTTCACGTGTATTAAAATTGAGATCTTCATCGTCGACTTCATCGATAACAACAACATCATCATCATCATCAACATGTTTATTATCATCATCATCATCAACATGTTTATTATCATCATCATCATCATCAACATGTTTATTATCATCATCATCATCATCAACATGTTTATTATCATCATCATCAACATGTTTATCATCATCATCATCAACATGTTTATCATCATCATCATCAACATGTTTATTATCATCATCATCAACATGTTTATGTATCATCATCATCATCATCAACATGTTTATTATCATCATCATCATCATCATTATCATCATCATCATCATCATCATCATCAACATGTTTATCATCATCATCATCAACATGTTTATTATCATCATCATCATCATCATCATCAAAATGTTTATTATCATCATCATCATCATCATCATCAT
>CM065704.1:28358012-28375512 GCA_017654935.2 Phymorhynchus buccinoides
TTTTGCAAAAATGTTCATACAGTGAAAACAGACGAAATCCCATCAACACTTCTGGAAGACTTTGAGATTTACTCATTTTTTAGCCTACTTATTCGAGTACGTCTTTAACGCTTTCACCACCAAGCACCACAATGATTTAACACCCATGTCACTAAAAGGCATCAATCCAGGGCATGTTATCCAAAGATCCTATTCTGTTAATTTGGGGAAGTAAGGATAGACCTTACTTTAAATATGCCACAGAAGAATCCCCAATATTACAGACATTTTTTTTTTCTCTACCCAGGTAAGTTTAATGGATTTTTTGTGTGCTGAAAAATGGCTGGCGGTTAAAGGGTTAAATTGATCCATGTAATCCCAATATTTCAGTGTGTGATCTTGAGATATCTTCTGAATATTGTGATGAAATTATTGGGTTAATTATTGAAGCCAACAAGTGGGTTTTTGGGGGGGTTGATTCTTAGAGGATTTTTCAACTTACTCCAGCTGGTCCCTACTACCAACCCACCAGATTTCGCAGGCGTGGTTGCAGACCTGGGGGTCGTAGATTCTCTCCCCCTCCCGGTACGTTCTGCCGTTGACAGTGCAGGCTGGGGAGTCACACAGAGCCTCAGGAACGCACGTGGCCGGCTCCTGGAGACTGGCGTACACCTTGGGCCCAGAAAGAACGTCAGGTTAATAATAATCTATCTTTAACGCAATTGTTTTTTTAGCATACGAAAAGCTAACAACACGTTCTATCATTCATGAAATAAAACAGGATAGGAACATTTACCTGCCCCTACCAAGTCACGCGCTTTTCGTATTCATATTTTGCTACTGTTATTGTGAGCATTGCATCAACATGTTTGGCTTAAATGATTTTTATTTACCGAAACGCACATTACACGCTTATACTGTGCCAGCATACTATGCGTGAATTTCTGAGTGGCGGCTAGCAAGTACAAGACTAAACAGGCTGATCTAAACATTATCAAAGAAAATATAGACAGGTACATTTCAAATAATTCGTGAAATATACATCAGAAAACCAATAAAAAATAAGAAAAAAGATAAATCCAAACTATGTGATATACACAAAACACAGAAAATAAATAATAAAACATATGAACAAAAAGAAAAAAGAAAACAAATCACATGTTAACATGTTTAAAATAGGCCGAAATCATAATGTAGTTTAAACCATTAATAAGATATATTAACAGAGGACTAAAGCATCATTTAGCTTAGCCCGTTATTAACGCATTTTAAAATAGGCCTGAAGCATATTTTAGCTTAACCCATTATTAACAGATTTTAAAATGTGCCTAAAGCACAATTCAGCTTAACTCAATATTAACCCATTTTAAAATATGCCTTATGCATAATTCAGTTTAACGCATCATTAACGCATTTTAAAATAGGCCTAAATCACAATTTAGCTGAGCCCATTACTAGTAACCAATTTTAAAATATGCCTTATGCACAATTCAGTTTAACCCATTAGTAACGCACAATCCACAAATCTGGGTGTTTTTTTGTGAAAGCTACGCATCAGTAAAGTACTAAACTTTAAGTTTGAGATAAAAGGTTAAAAAATCTTCTTCTCAGTATGTCAGTTTTATTAACGCGTTTTAAAAATAGGCCTAAAAGCATGCACCACGCAGCTAACCCACCTGGCCCTGGGGGCAGGGTGGCAGGGTGCACCCCTCGAAACACATAGACTGCACCCCCGGTGAGCACAGCTGGCTGTAGGTCAGGCGATTGTCGCAGGTCTTGAGGGGGCAGGGGCTGACGCACGGACTATACGTCTGACAGTCTTCGCATGGCAGAGCTGTTTGGTAGGTACAGAGAGAGAGAGAGGGGGGGAGAGAGACAGAGGGGGGGGAGAGAGAGAGAGGGAGGGAGAGAGAGAGGGAGAGAGAGAGAGAGAGAGAGAGAGGGGGGAGAGAGAGAGGGGGAGAGAGAGAGAGGGGGGGGGAGGGAGGGAGAGAGAGAGAGAGAGAGAGAGAGAGAGAGAGAGAGAGAGAGAGGGAGAGAGAGGGGGAGAGAGAGAGAGAGAGGGAGAGAGAGAGGAGGGGGGGTTGAGGGAGGAGGGAGAAGGAGAGGAGGAAGGAGAGTGAGAGAGGGTTGAGGGTGTGGGAGACAGACAGAAGGAGGGGACAGAGAGTGGGGGGAGGGGGGAGAGAGAGAGATAGATAGAGAGAAGGAAAGAGAAAGAGAGATAGAGAGATTTCATTGTTATCCTTAAAAATACTGATTCTTGCTTTACTACATTCCGTTATAGTCTTACAGATTGCATTTTAGTTACCAACAACGTAGCGATCGTTTTCTTGTAATAAAACTATTAATTGTTTCCAGTCGTACAGCTTGTAATAATTGTTCAACAGAAACCGAAACGGCAGCAACATCAACACAAATAAGCCTTTCAACAGCCAAAAAAAAAGAGATAGACAAACATAGCCCTGAAAGAGGAGATAGAAAAACGAAAATCGATGAACTCCCTATTTTTGTTTGCTTTCTTTAATCATTTGGTTTCCGTTATAGAGAGGTCAAATGTGGACGCAACTGTCACGACTCAAGAACGATAAGAAACAACCATAAACAACAGAGACATCACAACTGAACACGGCAACAAGCCAATCAGCACAAAACAGTCAATCAACGGGGGCCCACACATAACCATTGCCTTCAGGTGATAAAAACACCAAATTAAAATTTAAAGTGATTCTTTTCAGCGGTTCGCAATGTACTCGCAGACGGACAAGCAAGCAAACAAATACGGCAAGAAATACATCACAATACTCTACTACTCCGAAAGGAGACTAGAGGATTAAGTAACTACACACACTGATTAGTGATTGAACATTATACTACAGTGGAAACTACCTTATAAGACCTCCCATTATAAGACTCCCTCCCATATTGGCCACTGCAACTAGGGTTATTAACGCCCTTGATGGCAAGAGTTAAGCCCTTGTTGGTCAGTATCCAAAAGGGCATTCACTCTTGCAAAAGGCAGCCATTCAGTAGGCCTCAAATAGGGTTATTGGCGAGAGTTATGCCCTTGTTTGGTCAGTACGCAAGCATCTTCCCCCACCCACTAAGGGTATTCACTCTTGCAAAAGGTGTTCTTTGCAGTGGCCAATAAGACCTACTTCTCTGAGACATTGCTCTTCTTTGTAAGTATTAAAATTACCTCCCTTATAAGACCCCTCCCTTATAAGACCTCATTTTGGATGATTTTTGCAGGTCTTATAAGGGAGGTTCCATTGTACAACCAGAGGCGTATTAGTTACATTATATTGGAATGGATGTGGTCCTAAGCATTCATCTTGGCATGCATCTAGTCGTATATGTTTATGCATTTAGTTACACATTACATATTTTGTGTACTGGTACTAAGGGTTGCACCTTGAATGATTGTTTTTTTCACTCGGCACTTACACTTGCCTGGACATGTTATGTGAAAATGTAAAATGCATACTAAAGGTCTCTGTACATGTGAACATTTTGTCACTCTTTCCCCATGGCAACACAGTGATAGCCACTCGTAAGATTACTTGCGTGGCAACAAAGTGATTATGTAAGAAGGCCTAATCTCATGAGTGACTATTACCGTGTTGCCATGAGGAAAAGATTGAGAAACTTATTAACGTGTGTTGAGCCCATCATGCGTAGCTATCACTGTGTTGCCATGGTGGAAAGAGTGAAAAATGTTCACGTGTATTGAGACCGTTACCTGCGTCCAATTTCTTTTTTTAAAGAAAGAAAAAAAAAAACGACTCACGACACAAGTCGTTGCTGCGCCACTGGATGGGGTAGCCCCGGTTGGCGCACTCGTGGGCGTAGGCGGCGATGGCCGTGCACAGACACTCGCAGTCCCCGCCCTGGTTGCAGGCGCAGGCGTCGAAGACACAGCGCTCCATGAACTTGGTGTGGTCCACCACGGGGTGGCAGGGGCTGAACAGCTCGGAGGCCAGCACGCCGCACTGCTGCTGGGCCCAGGGCCGACGCTGGGGCAGCCTCAGACACGTGTCCGTCACCTGAGGCAACACAAATCGAGGTCTCTCAAGAGATATGGCTTGTTCTTTGCGCTTCCCTGGAGTTTCTCCGGATTGTGCGTTTATCTAGGGCGTAGGCCACACAGTTGGTTTAGACAACTTTATTCAAATATCATACAAAATCAAACAATGATGAGGTAATGAGGGTGACAACAAGCAAATGCTTATAACGCACCCTTTCATAAAGAATAATTAACAATATGGCAGGAGGAAATAAATTTTAACCAAAACAGACAAATACATACACACATTTATAAATTGTTTAACTTTTATATACTAAAGAAGAACGGTGATTAAAATAAAACTGAACAATGCAAAAATCAGTGATGCTGTAAGCAAATTAACAAAAGAGAGAGAGAGAGAGAGAGAGAGAGAGAGAGAGAGAGAGAGAGAGAGAGAGAGAGAGGAGAGAGAGAGAGAGAGAAGAGAGAGAGAGAGAGAGAGAGAGAGAGAGAGAGAGAGAGAGAGAGAGAGAGAGAGAGAGAGAGAGAGATAGAGAGAGAGAAGGGGGGGGGATAAAATAAATTTTAAAAGACAAGATAAAGAATGAAAGACGTGAATAATCTGTGTAATAAAATAGAAAGACAATTTATGAAACCTGTCAGCATAATTACGCATAGTAACAAACATATTTGTATTAATAGTAATACATAATATAAACATAGCCAATTTCCATCTGGCGTCAGACAAAGGAGCATACCTGCACATTTTCTGTATACAGATTATAGGGCTGAAATGAAATGCCACACAGTTCTAATAAACAGCTTAATTTTGGAGTTGCGTTTGGCTCTATTAATCTAGGGAAACGCCAAGAACAAAACATATGACAGGGCTGAAAAGACAGATTAATAGTATGTTTATTTAGGGCGTCGGCCACACAGTTCTAATAAACAAACTTAATTTTGAAGTCCGTTCACATTTTTTGTACAAATACAATGGCGCTGGGGCAATCGCAGAGACATGTGTCCGTTACCTGAGGCCAAAAAAAAATCGAGGGGGTCTCAAGAGTTATTGTTCTTTGCGTTTCCCTAGAGTTTCTCCGGATTGTGCGTTTATTTAGCGTGTAGGCCACACAGGTTTAAGAAACAGCTTAATTTTGGAGTTCGTTCACATTTTTGGTCGATGAGAAATAAAATGGCGCTGTGGTAACCGCAGACAACTTCGAAGTACTGGGTTGTTGAGTTTTTTTCTCTTTTCTTTAATAGTATAATTATACACATAATATACCGGCACAGTTGTACACTTGCATACACGCACACACACGCACACACGCGCGCGCACGCACGCACACACACACACACACACACACACACACACACACACACACACACACACACACACCACACACCACCACCACACACACACCACACACACCCACACCCACACCCGCGCACACACACGCACGCGCGCGCGCGCGCGCGCGCGCGCACGCACACACACACGCACACACACACACACACACACACACACACACACGTATACCACATACACACACACACACACACATACACATACACACACACACACACACTACCCCCCCCCCCCCACCACCACACACACCACCACACACACACACACATGCACACACACATACACACACACACACACACACACTGGTACACATACATAACACACACACACACACACACACACACACCCACACACACACACACACACACACACACACACACACACACACACACACTACACACACACCACACCACACACACACACACACACACACACACACCACACACACACACACACACACACACACACACACACACACACACACACACACACACACACACACGTACACACAGTGACACACCTGCAGAGAAGGGGCACAGTACTCATGCAGTCTCCAGCTGTCTCCAAACTCCGTGGCTCTAATAATGGCGGGTCCTCCTTGCGGGCCTTTGAAGTCGTCGTTCTGATTGCCGTTAAAGTTGCCACACAGACCCTCCACCTGCAAACACGAAATGACAATCAAAAGAAAGGGAAATAAATAAATAAATAAAATGAAAACGAACAAGAAACACACTAATATAAAATGTGAACCAGCACCACGAAAGGGACATTAAGTCACTGGGCTAGTTTCTCACAACAAGCTTGCAAAGTCAAAAATCTCTTCTTTAAAAAAAAGAAGTCCATTTTGAGTTTTGGGTATTTTCGTGCTCTCTAACATCTCATCTTTCATATTTATAAAGGACAATCCTTGTTATGGTCTCTAAATACTCCAAAACGTGCCTTTAAATGAGTAGGTTGGTGCATTTTCTGCAGCTAGGCTAAACTTTATACTGTGATTTCTTAAAATGGCCGACAGTCACCCTACCAATTTTAAATGCTTATAACTCTAAAACGGAAAACGTTACAAGAATGGTTCTTATATCATTTGAAAGAGAATAGACGATTTTCGGGAAAAAAAATCGGGGAGAGCACTTCGTGAAAATTAGAGTTGCTTACCTCCATTACTCGGTCAAATACCATGGCAACAATGCAAAATGGCGTCGAAGCTTGAAACCGCAGGATGCGAGTCAGCGACTTGCAAACATTTTTAAAAAAAATTAGGGGTGGCCAGTGGCCACAAACTGATAAAACCTGCAAAATGTGACGTAAAAATAAAAATGACATATTTTTTTAGAATGAGGCACGGTGTTCTAAGTGCTGTATGTCTGCTCAAACACACGAGTCGATAGGCTACGAGAGCTGATAGTAAAGTGACTTCCCCTCACACCATTGAATTACAAGATCCCCTTCACACACCATCCGAACAATTAATTATTTCCGAACAATTTTATAGTCTGTACCATTATCTCAGAATGGTCATTTTGACACTTAATGTCCCTTTCGTGGTGCTGGGCCACTGTTCTGTGTTGGCATTTGCTGGCAAGTATGCAGTTTAGACGCTCTCTCCACTCATGTTTATGCCTTTCAATCTCAAAGTGTGGTTCTTTCAGTTTAATGAAACTAGCCCCAACCTGACACTAGCCCTATCCCTTTCCTCAGCAAGACAGAATGTTGCTTCTTAATGAAAAAGTTCAATAAAAAAAAATTGTGGGAGGTGCTTATATGTCCCTTGTGTTGGGTGTCCAACCTGACGTAAAGTACCCAGGCAAAGTGTTCATCATTTCATCTCTGCACTTGTTCACGTGCACCCACTATTGACACAACAAACCCCCTTAAAGGGACACCCTGACGGATCAGTTTTTTGTAAAAAAAACAAACACGTCGAGATCACCAGGAAAACACCCTTTACAGAGATTGCAACACTCACGTTGCTCTGGTTTCCTAGCAATCAAACCATCAAATCGGCGATTCCTCCTTAGCGGAGGTGCTGGAAGTCAAATTCTTTCACCCAAAGAGAAGGCGTATGCCGTCTCTTTTCTAATGGCCGCCAAATCCTTTGCACAAAATTTCGCAATACATGCCTTTTTATTTTTATTTTTATTTAAAAAAATTATATTCTGTTTATCTAAAAGAGTTTCGCTCACAACAAAGGAAATAGCTCCTCTTTTTTTGTACTGCACTACAAAAAAAGAAAACGCTTCAACCACAATGAGTGACCTCCACCACCCACTCCATGCAAAATGGCTACTCTCTCCGGCATCTCCGCCAAGGAGGAATCGCCGTATTTGACGATTTAATTCTAGGAAACCAGAGCAAAGTGAGTTTTCCGATCCTTGAAAAGGCTGTCTTTCTGGTGATCTCGACGTGTTTCTTGCAAAACCTCATCCGTCAGGATCCACCTTTAAATGTCCCTTGTGTTGTGTTTTCAGCCTGACGTAACGTAGACAGATTAAATGTTCATACCATCAACAAAAAACTGTTCACATCTACCCACTAGTGATACAACAAACCCCCCTTACATGTCTCTTGTGTTGTGTCTCCAGCCTGGAGTTAAGTAAATAGGCTATGTGTTTATAATCCTATCTCTGCTGGTGTTCACATTTGCCCACTATTGACACAACCAGCCCCCTTACCTGCCCCTTGTGCTGGGTCTCCTTCCTGGAGTTAAGTAGATAAGCTAGGTGTTTAATAAATTAATCATATCTCTGCTGGTGTTCACATGTACCCACTATTGACACAACCAGACCCCTTACCTGCCCCTTATGTTGTGTTTCCAGACTGGAGTTAAGTAGATAGGCTAGGAGTTTATAATCATATCTACCGTCCATAAGGGTCTCTGACCGATTGAACGCTAATCTCATCACCATCATCAATCCTATCTCTGCTGGTGTTCACATTTACCCACCATTGACACAACCAAAACACCCTTACATGTCCCTTGTGCTGGGTCTCCAACCTGACATGAAGTAGATAGCCATAATAGTTAATTTCATCAATATACAGTGTTGACATTCACCCACTATTGACACAACCAAACCCCCTTACATGTCCCTTGTGCCGGTTCTCCAGCCTGGAGTTAAGTAGATAGGCTATGTGTTCATAATCCTATCTCTGCTGGTGTTCACATCTACCCACTACCCATGGGGCTCTTTGGAATCTAATAAACCTTGAAACCTTGACACAACCAGACCCCCTTACATGACCCTTGTGCCGGGTCTCCAGCATGACATGAATTAGATAGCCATAATATTCAATGTCATCAATATTCTACAGTGTTCACATCTACCCACTACTGACACAACCAGACCCCCTTACATGTCCCTTGTGCTGGGTCTCCAGCCTGACGTAGACTCTGGTGCCCCTGTCCCACTGCAGGGACAGGCCGAAGGGCGTGTCCACGTAGACGAACTGGCCCACCTCCCGCACCGTGAAGGGGGAGCCCTCCTCCACCCTGGGGGTCTGGCCCCGGACCAGCTGCAGGGTGTGGAAGGAGGCGGTGCCCGGCTGACCCACGGAGATCTCCATCATCTTGGAGCAGGTCACCCCGCTGGTGCCGCAGGCCACGTTCTGGGTGCTGACCTGCACGCAATCGTCGTCGTCATCATCATCATCATCGTCATCATCATCATCATCATCGTCATCATCATCATCACCATCATCATCATCAGCAGCAGCAGCAGCAGCAGCATCGTCATCATCATCATCGTCATCCTCATCATCATCATCGTCATAATCATTGTCATCATCGTCGTCATCATCATCATCATCATCATTATCAGCATCATCAGCATCATCAGCATCATCATCATCATCATCATCATCATCATCATCATCATCACCATCAACAACAACAACATCATCATCAACAAAAACAACAACATCACGTTTTTCTTTTTTTAATTCTACAGGCTGATCCACGTGTAGACTAATACACAGTGCAAGGTGACCCTCAACGTTCAGTGACTAGGCCTAGTTCATTTCTTCATCTAAAAAGGAGCGCAGGCTCCGTCCTGTGACTTGACCAACTGAAAGCAACTAAATTCCCAAACGCCACTGAATTTCCAAACTTCAGTTTCAGTATCTCTTCACCTGGAAATGGGTGGAGGCTCCGTCCTGCGACTTGACCAGCACATAATCACAGGCGCCCTGGAACTGGAACTCCTTGCCATCGAAGGTGGTGTAGTGGGAATCCCCGATGGACGAGCAGGTGGCGGGGCAGTCGTTGGTCTCGCACTCCCATTTACGACCATGGCAGGTGCTGGTAAAAATTGAACAGAAAGAAAGAAGAAAAAAAGGAGTCAAGTCATCAGAAACTGCGACGTTTAGGCCCTCGATCTCAGAGTCTACGGTTTAGTCGAGAGAAGCAGGTTATAAGTTTCACTCAACTGAATACTTGATACGTCATTCGTTCACCGCTCGCATTGTAGGCTGGATGACAGGAATTCAATCGAATTTACAATGCAGCATACAGTCGAAATACATGGCGGATTATACATTGCAGCCTACAGTCGAAAAATGACAATGCAGCCTACAGTCGAATATACCATGCAGCCTACAGTCGAATGTGCAGTGCCGCCTACGGCGAATATACAATGCAGCCTACAGTCGAATATACCATGCAGCCTTCAGTCGAATATACGATGCAGCCTACAGTCGAATCTACAATGCAGCCTACAGTCGAATTTACATATAATGTACAGTGCAGCCTACAGTCGACAAATTACATTGCAACCTACAGTCGACTGTAAATTGCAGCCTACATTCGAAACATTACATTGCAGCCTACAGTCGAATGTACAGTGCAGCCTACAGTCGAAAAAGTGCATTGCAGCTTACAGTCGAATGTACAGTGCAGCCTACAGTCGAAAACTTGCATTGCAGCCTACAGTCGAATGTACAGTGCAACCTACAGTCGAAACATTACATTGCAGCCTACAGTCGAATGTACAGTGCAGCCTACAGTCGAAAAATTGCATTGCAGCCTACAGTCGAATATACGCTTACGTCTAACCATTGTGTACCTTTAAAAAAAAACATTATTTGACAAAAAAAGTCTCCTCCGAAGTCGAAGTGTGGCTGCCCACGTGGCGGGGTAATCAAACACGGCCACACACGTAATGTTCACATCCCTAGTTGGAGTATTTGTATCATAGTGTTTAATTACTTCGGCTGTTGGGATGGTCCCTGGAGTCTTTAATCCAGGGAACGACAACAACAACAACCAAAATGTTGGTTACTTTATATTTTGTTAATGCTCTTCACCATTATTTTGTGTAGCCTTGCAGTATTTTTAGTGCATATTCATCTGGGTATTTACTGACCAATTTTCAAATTATGCAATGTTCTCAACCTGCTTCCATAAAACACAACACTTGGACAGACAGTCTAAAAGGTCTTCTAAGGACCAACACTGACACGAAAAAGGGGGTACCATCGTAGTGCATGGAAGAATAAGAAAGAAGACCTGTTGCCTCCAGAAGAAAACGAAGAGGGAAAGATGAAGGAGAAGGAGAAGGAGAAGAAGAAAAAAGAAGAAGAAGAAGAAAAAAAAAGAAGAAGAAGAAGAAGAAGAAGAAGAAGAAGAAGAAGAAGAAGAAGAAGAAAAAGAAGAAGAAGAAGAAACCCTGAACAGAAGAAGACGGAAAGAAAAAGAAGAAGAAGAAGAAGAAGAAGAAGAAGAAACCCTGAAGAGAAGAAGAAGAAGAAGAAACCCTGAAGAGAAGAAGAAGAAGAAGAAACCCTGAAGAGAAGAAGAAGAAGAAGAAGAAGAAGAAGAAGAAGAAGAAGAAGAAGAAGAAGAAGAAGAAGAAGAAGAAACCCTGAAGAGAAGAAGAAGAAAGAAAAAAAGAAGAAGAAGAAGAAGAAGAAGAAGAAGAAGAAGAAGAAGAAGAAGAAACCCTGAAGAGAAGAAGAAGAAGAAGAAGAAGAAAGAAGAAGAAGAAGAAGAAGAAGAAGAAGAAGAAGAAGAAGAAGAAAGAAGCAAGAAGCAAGAAACCCCCCTTCCCCCTTCCCCCTCCACCCCCCACGTACCACTGGCTGCGTTAAGGCCCAGCTGATAATCAAACTAAGTCAAGCTTCCACCGAACAGTAGCCTACCTACCACTACTACTACTGGCTTTTCCCCCCCAGATTCAAAAGCACAGCACAGTCAACGTCCCAACCCCACCCCACCACCACCCCACCCCACCACCACCTCCTCCACCAAACGCACCAGGTGTTACAGTCCATGGCAATGACGTCGCCCTCGAAGTAGTCGTGCCCCCCGTGGTGGCAGGGGCAGCGGGTCCTGTTGACGCAGGCGTCGCCCAGCATGACGAAGCCCTCCAGGCACTCACAGCCCGCGCGGCACACGCCCCCCTCGGGGCTCGAGCTGCTGCTGCACGTGCTGTTGTCACCGTGACCTCCCAGGGTGTCGCATGTCTCGGGGCAGGGGTGCAGACACTCCGTGAAGACGGAGTTGGGGGGGCAGAGAGGTTGTAGGGTGTGGGGCAGGTTGTCTCCGAACTTCAGGCGGGTGCAGGACCACTGCGCCCCAGCGCAGGTGCTGTTTTGTTTAGAAGAAGGCGTAACATGAATGGATTACTGTATTTTACGGACTATAAGGCGCTACTTTTTTCCCAGGCTGAGACCCCTGCGCCTTACAATATGACTAAAAAATTGGGGGGTGCGCCTTATAATCTGGTGCGCCTTATACTCCGTAAAATACGTTAACCCTTTCGCCGCCAGCCATTTACCAGCCAAACTATACCATTAACTTTAACTGGGTAGAGAACAAAAAATATCTGCAATATTGCGAACTCCTTGACATGTATAACATTAGGCCTATCCTCACCTCCAAAAATTAAGTAAATATTGTCTTTGGATAACAGGCCCTGATTTGATGCCCTTTTAGTGACATGGGTGTTAAACCATTGTGGTGCATAAATTGGCGGTGAAAGGGTTAACACGGAGGCTAGCCGTGGACGCACTGTGTAAGTCTACACAGGTACGTATATGTACCGGTATACATGCGTGCATGCACAGACGTAAACGCACAGACATACGTGCTTGCATAGAACGCGCACGCAAACAGAAATACACGCGCGCGCGCGCACGCACACACACACTTATTTATACACACGTACACACACACAATCAAGCGTTCTTAAAAGGCAAAAAGCACTGACTGTGTATGCATATTTGATGTCGACAAAAAGACCTTTCTCTACCGGACTTCAGCTTGTGTGTTTAGTCGCTTTGACAAATTAAGGTCCTTGTGCTCACCAAGCTGGGTTTTTTCAAATATGTATGGGCTTGCTTCGCTCACGATGAACTCACTCACTCACTCATTCGCGACTCACCACATCTCGGCTCCTTTGAGCGTGGCGTAGCCGGCAGGGAACTCCCTACCGTCGAAGAGACACGGACACTGCAAGGTGTCCACGCACTGGCCCTGCTCGTTGAGGGCCTGGCCCTGGGGGCAGTTGCAGCCCTCCACGCACGTGGAGCGACACTCGCCACCACCCTGCTGCGTTGCACGAGCCGCCAGGTTGCTGCACGTGCGTTCGCAAGGGTTGCCGCACACTTGGTACTCCTGCCCGCTGGGGCATTGGATCACTGTAGTAGAATCAGAGACAAACCCTTTCTACGCTAGCCATTCCTCAGCCAAAATTTACCATTACACTTACCCGGGTAGAGAAAAGATTTCGTCTGGAATATTGGGGATTCATCTCTGACATGCATAGAATAGGGCCTATCCTTACCTCCCAAAATTAAGAAAATAAGGTCACTGGATACCAGACCCTCTATTGATGCATTTTAGTGACATGGGTGTTAAAACCATTGTGGTGCCAAGAGGCGACAGTGGCAATGAAAGGGACAGTGGCGACAAAAAAAGCACCAAGTATTACACGTTTTTAGTATGTGAAAGAACTGTGGTTCAAAGGGGTGGGGGTGGGGGTTAGTGGTCAGATGTTTGTCTTCCACGTCCCCCCATGTGATTAAAGCAATCGTACGTGTAACTGAACTGCGCTCAGTCAGGGACCCGCACACCGACAGGCACATATCCGACCGGGAGAAGGCTCAACGCAGAGGGGCACGATACGTGCAGAATAGACACCGGACCGGAACACATCCAGTGTCAGCACCATGCTCCACCAGCTACAATGGCCAACACTGGCTGAGCGCCGCTGCGCATCCAGGCTCAGCATGATGTATAAAATCACAAATGGACTGGCCTGTGTGAAGAGCAACGCCCTCAAACCTCTACCCCCCAGTAGCAGAAGACAGAACCGCAATATGCAGTGCCAAAGGATTCCCTCTAGAATGGACTACCGCAACAACTCCTTTTCCCCCATAACCGTTCGCGATTGGAACTCCCTGCCACCAGAATCTGTCCAGCCCCCCACGCTCAGCTCCTTCATCTCGAAGGTGCTGAAGCCCCCCGCATACAAACTAAAACAAAACTGTTCTTTTTTTCCTTTCGTGTGGGGGGTCGGGTGTTCTCGGACTCGCCAGGGGTGTCCGGCCGTGCGTGCCCTCTTATCCATCTAGCTTTGTTTTTGTTTTTCCCGCGCTGCATAATTCTTTGAACCCCAGTTCCTGTCAATCATTGCCGGTTACGGCAGGTGGACATTATTAGTACAAGAAGAAGAACTGACTTTCTTAATTAAACACTGTGCGGCGAGAGAAATCCGAACAGTACAAAGGGACCAAATCCACTAAGACAACACATTACAATCATTACAATGCAATATAGTACATTGTTCATCATATACCTCAGAAAGTGATAATTATAGTATGGCACCGCACTGATTTTCTGTACTAGGCTTATCAAGTAAAACAAAAATGCTGCTGCTTAGCTCATTCCAATGTGCATGTGTGTGTGTGCGCGTACGCGCGTGCGTGCGTGTGTGTATGTGCGTACGAGTATATGTGTGTGTGTGTGCGAGTGTGTGTGCGCGCGCGCGTATACGTGTGTACGCGCGCGTTTGCACTCACTGCAGTCGGTGATCTGTTGCCTCCAGTTGAGCTTGACCCCTTTAGCGGCACAGGTGTCGGCATAGACCCCCAGGGTGGGACACAGGCAGTCCCCCATGTTCTCTGAGCAGGCGCACATGTCGTAGATGCAGTCCTGGATGTAGGTGTCCACCGCCTCCACGTCGTGGCAAGCTAGAGGGTAAAACAAAAAAGATCGCACGTCAAGCCTGCACAATTTTTGCGTTAGTTAGATCGCGTTAGTTCAAAAGGGGTTTTAATGGTCAGAGTTTTGTCTCCCCCCCCCCCTCCATTTAATTAAAGCAATCATGCATGTATCTGAACAGGGTAAGTTCCTGACAGGCTGAGCAGGCGCACATGTATGAATGAGTCTTTCGGATGAGACGATAAACCGAGGTCCCGTGTGCCCATGCACTTAGCACACGTTAAACCCAGTGACAACGAAAAAGTTGTCATTTGGTTAAAATTTACCCCCCCCCCCCCTTCCTTCCTCATCAGTCACACAAAAATCGCATGCAAAAAACAAATTGGGTGGCGCGCCTCTGGTTGCGACGCGCTCTCCAGGTGGGAGCAATTCGAATTTCACAGAGACGCCTCTGTGACTATAAAGTACCTAATACCTAATGTCGTAGATGCAGTCCTGGATGTACGTATCCACCGCCTCCACGCCATGGCAAGCCATATATATAGAGAGAGAAAGAATAATATTATTGAACAATTGAACAACTGTTTAGGAGACTGAGTCGCACTCCGGTCATGGTGTTTTTTGGTCATCGCTTTACATGGAAACAACTGTTTCTATGCCTTTTTAAAAATGTTGGATATGTGTGTGTGTGTGTGTGTGTGTGTGTGTGTGTGTGTGTGTGTGTATGTGTGTGTGTGTGTGTGTGTGTGTGTGTGTGCGTGTGCGTGTGCGTGCGTGTGCGCGCGTGTGCGTGTGTGTTTGAAGACTTAAGTGTGTGATATTGTTGCAATTAATGATTGCATGTTTTTTTGACATGTATGTGTTTTTTGTACTTATTCCCCCTTTGTTATGACTAATGGACTTCTTCTAAACTTGTGATATTAACCCCTTGACTGCCAGAGAAAATTAAAGAAAAAATCATTGGGCAAATCATGCCATGAAAAAGACAACTGATAGAGCCAATCTGGCAAAATGGTCTGGGGATATTACTCTCTTGGCTGTGTTAGAGCAAACGCCAGCATATCAGGGTTATTCCTCTTCATCTGATGACATCATCAGTTATGTCACCAGGTCAGTACGTGATACGTTGGTGCCAGTCAAGGGGTTAATGCATCTCAATTATTCTCGTTTCTGTATTTATGTATTCATGTTAACTACCTGTGCCAATTCTTTTGCGACTTTGTCAATGTATGTTATGTAGCTGACCAGTTAATGATATGCGGGTTATTTAATTATTTATTCTGTGTGTTTTTTATGTGCAAGCCGAGTAAACAAATGTCTTCTGTTTTGAGGACAATACATTAGATTGAATTGAATTGATTCATTGCTTGAAAGATTGACTGATTGACTGATTAATTGATTGGTCGATTGTGAATTGAATTGAATTGATTGACTGATTGATTGACTGAATGATTGATTGATTGACTGATTGATTGATTGGTCGATTGTGAATTGAATTGAATTGATTGACTGATTGATTGACGACTCCTCTGATGCATGCACAAATACACAAATGCATGCCTTGCTATTTGGTTTCAACTTGGTTGTATCATTTACGCATTGGACTGTAGAGGGGAAGTATTGGTTTTTGTTTGTGGCTCAAGCCACAAACCTATAACTCACTTTGTCGGTCGGTCGGTCGGTCGGTCGGTCTGTCGGTCGGTCCAAAATTGTCGCACATATTGACAAAATTGTCGCACTTCAAATCGAGGCTGCACTTCAAATTGAGGCCGCTCTTTAAAATGATGTATACTTTTTTAAAGCGTACACAATAATAAACATACGTAATACAGACACTACAACAGACACGACGAGTATGCGGTGCTTCTTTCGATGAGCATAAGTAGGATACATCGTTTTAAATGTTTGGCGAAAATGGAGTTTTACGTCCTCTTGGTCTGAATCAGACACATATGGGACATTTGTAAATACAAATATGGTGGGAACAATACTGGAGGCAATGCCCGGAGGCAGTACGAAACCAGTAAAGTCCCGATTTTTTAAAATTAATACAGATAGCTGTAGCGGCGACCACGCCTCGGCTAAACCTCATCGGCTATGGCACCGCCACAAGTTTTTAGTTTTAAATGTTTTCCAAAAGATATAAAAAGTTACGAAATGGTGCAGAGATAACATTCTGGTTTACAGATTAAAATTATTGAAAAGCCAGGGGAGGTGACTCATGATTGGAGTGGTAAAAATAGACCGCGTGCCACAAACTATTGCGAATTCGCGCTTGTTTTATTTGGATCTTGTTGGGTTTTGTGCTCCTTTTGTTGCCTGCTTTTTGCTTCTTTTGCTATATTTGCTGTTTGCTGTTTTCTTGTTTGTCTATGTTGATAAAAAGGCGCATTCGCCGAAATATCCAGTAGTTTTGTTTTGTCTCTTGTTAATAAAATAACGTCACTTTACAAGGCCGGACCTACGGTGGGGGCTTAGGGGGCTGCAGCCCCCACCCTTTTTCCTCTCAAAATAATTTAAAAAATTCATGTCGCCGAGCGGCAGCTAAATTTCCTCGCGGGCTATGCCTAGTACTCATCAGCACTACCAGTTGATAGGTATTCTACTATCCTCCATAACATGCACACAAAAATGGCATTAGTCCTTTATTTCATGCCCAGATTGCACCAGATTGCACTATTTTGCTTCTCGGATTTAAAAAAAATGCACATGCCTAGGGACCCCCCTAGGGGTCTTGGTTCTTCGCACCTTCGATGAATTAGCCCTTAAACCCAGAGCCGGCATATATAAAGCGTTCACGCGAGGCGCGAGGCATCATTCTTATCGCGGCAGGTGCGAGAGACGGTTTAACCGTTCTTTTTTCTCTGTTGCTCGAGCCACTGTGAGTGAGAACTTCGCAGCGACTAGGCTAGCAGTCTACACCCGATCCCTGGGATCGGTAGCTTTCCCTTTAAAAACTTAGGTCCGGCCCTGCTTTACGCTTGTC
>CM065704.1:28380512-28383012 GCA_017654935.2 Phymorhynchus buccinoides
GTCAAAACGGCGATTCCTCCTTGGCGGAGATGCCGGAGAGAGTAGCCATTTTGGATGGGGTGGGTGGAGGTCACTCATTGTGGTTGAAGCGTTTTCTCTTTTTTGTAGTGCAGTACAAAAAACTTGGAGCTATTTCTTTTGTTGTGAGCGAAACTCCTTTAGATAAACTGCATAAAAATTAAAAATAAAAAGGCTTGTATTGCGAAAATGTCGTCCAAACGATTTGGCGGCCATTAGAATAGAGACGGCACACGCCTTCTCTTTGGGAGAAATAATTTGACTTCCAGTACCTCCGCCAAGGAGGAATCGCCGATTTGACGGTTTGATTTCTAGGAAACCAGAGCAAAGTGAGTGTTACAATCTCTGTAAAGGGTGTTTTCCTGGTGATCTGGACGTGTTTCTTGCAAAAACTCATCCGTCAGGGTGGCCCTTTAAGGGCTAGCCACACTGCATACGATTTGACCTCAATACGATGCGATTGTGACGATGTCTGTGCGAGTCATGATTCACGTGAAATACTTCTGTCTAAAAATAACTCTACTTTTATTTTTCGTTCGCTATACTCATGAAGACCGCAATACACGAATTACATAAAATATCCGATACAAAAATAAGATATTTTATCAGATTCGTGTACGGGAGACTACAAATAATATAGTCAACATAACTATCGTATGATTTCATCGGATTCATGTAGACAGTAGGATTTTCGTCAATCATGCCTTACAAATGTCAAAATCGTATCACACTGAATCGAATTGTCGTACAGTGTGGCTGGCCCTTTAGATTAAGGGTACGTACACTTTCATGCGGAGATTCTGTAAGGAAACCCGTGCGCAATCCATAAATAAGTAAAAGAAAGAAGGGAAAAGATTTGCGCACGTGTCCGTATTTCCCCTAATCCGTAAGTTTTTGGCCCTTCTTTCTTTTACTTACTTATAGGTTTCCGTACGGAACTTACGCGTCTAATGTGAACCCGCCCTAAGGCTGAACGATAAGAGAAGAATGCGGAAGACAAGTATTTCTTTGTACATGTTGAAAAGATTAAGGCTGGAAGAGGAGATAGAAAAACTTAGGGCTGGAAGATAGTAGCATCTCTATGAGTATTGTAAGGATTAAGGTTGGAAGAGTGTTTTCTATGAGTATTGAAAAGATTAAGGCTGGAAGAGAAGATAGAAAAACTTAGGACTGGAAGATAATAAGCTTCTCTATAAAATTGTCATTATTATTATTATAAGTATTGTAAAGGATCAAGGCTGGAAGATAAGTTTCTCTATAAGTATTGTATGGATTAAGGCTGGAAGATAGTAGCATCTCTATGAGTATTGTAAGGATTAAGGCTGGAAGATAAGTATTTCTCTGTTATAAGTATTTCAAGATTAAGGCTGAAATATAAGTGTTTCTCTGTAAGTATTGTAAAGATTAAGGCTGGAAGATAAGTATTTCTCTGTTATAAGTATTTCAAGATTAAGGCTGAAATATAAGTGTTTCTCTGTAAGTATTGTAAATATTAAGGCTGGAAGATAAGTGTTTCTCTGTTATAAGTATTGTAAAGATTAAGGCTGGAAGATAAGAGTGTTTCTCTATTATAAGTACTGTAAAGATTAAGGCTGAAATATAAGTGTTTCTCTATAAGTATTGTAAAGATTAAGACTGGAAGATAAGTGTTTCTCTGTTATAAGTATTTCAATATTAAGGCTGAAATATAGTATTTCTCTGTTATAAATATTGTAAAGATTAAGGCTGGAAGATGAGTATTTTTCTATTAAGAGTTGTAAAGATTAAGGTTGGAAGATAAGTGTTTCTCTGTAAGTATTGCAAAGATTAAGACTAGAAGATAAGTATTTCTCTGTAAGCATTGTAAAGATAATGATCACTGGACAACCGGTTGAGCCCGAAACGTCGTGATTTGTGTTGTGTTTTGTTATGAAATCTTCCCCCGTGGGGGTACCGGGGGGTGTCTTTTGTACAAATAGTTCCCCCACCTTCTGGAAGTTTTGTGCTTGTAGCTTCCTCTAATCTGTCACTCTCTTTGACTCTGCCTTTTCCCTTTGCTTACTGTCATCTACTATCTTTCTGCCTTACTGGTCCATTCTCAAAAAACTCTTACAACGATTTTCTTCAGCCGAAGTCGGACTTGCAGGGCCTAATTATTTCTTAGTTAGGCGCATGGCGGCAGCATGACGCATCTGCGCTCATAATTGACAGGAAACTGTCTGAGCGATCGAAGAAGAAGAAGAAGAAGAAGAAGAAGAAGAAGAAGAAGAAGAAGAAGAAGAAGAAGAAGAAGAAGAAGAAGAAGAAGAAGAAGAAGAAGAAGAAGAAGAAAAAGAAAAAGAAGAAGAAGAAGAAGAAGAAGAAGAAGAAGAAGAAGAAGAAGAAGAAGAAGAAGAAGAAGAAGAAGAAGAAAGAAGAAGAAAGAAGAAGAAGAAGAAGAAGAAGAAGAAGAAGAAGAAGAAGAAGAAGAAGAAGAAGAAGAAGAAGAAGAAGAAGAAGAAGA